>JAUMHQ010000009.1:2468759-2480136 GCA_032361165.1 Enteromius paludinosus | reverse complement strand
CTTGAGCAAGGCACCGTTCCCCCAACTGCTCCCCGGGCGCCGCAGCAATGGCTGCCCACTGCTCCGGGTGTGTGTGTATGTGTGTGTGTCTGAGTGTGTGTTTGAGTGTGTGTGTTCTCAGCGGGGCAGCTGATCTGGCAGGCAGACAGTTTTTCCTGTCAGAACTCGCCGAGATGTTTCCAGGAAGCCGGGCACCGTGGATCTGCTCCAAACTCTCGGTAGGCAGCAGTGATGAACTGTGACTATTTGAAATAAAATTAGTATTAATGGAAATAAAAGAAAAAACTTTCTACTTTTATAATTTGTATAAAAGAATATATATATATATATATATATATATATATTTAAAAAGTATATAAAATCCCTGCTACACACACAAACATATATATTATACACTGCTACTGTAGACTGTGAGACAGCTGGAGGATCATTCACAGGAGAAACATGCTCAGCAAGCAGAGGTGGATTTTTGTGCTTCTGCTTAGTCAAGACCTGGCTCTCATCCAGCAGCAGATCTAGTGTCCTCCTCCTCAGACTCTCTCTCTTCAGAGGAGCGTCTTTCAGACGGCCGGACACCTGATCGCTTCTATAAATCACCTGCTTCTGGAGAAATAACACGATCCGGACGCTGAAGCACACTAACCACATCTGAGTCCACTACGACTGCTAAATATAATCTACAGTGGGGCGAAAAGCATTTAGTCGGCCACCAATTGTGCAAGTTCTTCCACGGAGGTGTACCTCAACTATGAGAGAAAATGAGAAAAAAAAATCCAGAAAATCACATTGTAGGATTTTTAACGAATTAATAAGAGTTTTCTGGAAGGATCCTAGCAGTCTTCTATTTGCAGGAAACATTCCCGGTCTCTGCAGACCTCTCCGTTCAGAAAGAGTCGATCGGAAGATGTGTTCCCGCTTTAACTTCACGCATCACCCGTCTAGTTTGACTTCCCTAAATATCCACCACATATTTTCTGTGACGTGTCTCTGTTAACCAGCCACAAATCAACCTGGTATGCAGTCTGGCCTGGAGACGTTTACTAGATGTGAGCGGTTAAATCTAGCATCTACTGTACAAACTCTGGGACTCATACACAAACGTCTCGGTTTAACACATCGCCCACGATTACAGGACACACGTGGAGAGAGAAGCCAGGTGGAGTGTTACTAATGTCAGGAGTATGTTTGAAAGCATCAGTTTCCCAGCTCCACCTACATACAAACACCTAAACAAGTTCACAGACGTCCCAGCCACTAACACACGCTGAGGAACATCCAGATCAGCTGGGATTGAGGGTTTTTTGCTCTCTCGAGGAAACTCTAGCCAGCTTTGGAATGCTGAAAGCCCCTGTGTGAGGTTACTGCCAACAAAACTTCAGAGGAAAGGTCAGAGACTGAGGTGTGAGGGACGTTTTCGAGAGAAAACTTGATACGGGGCGGTAAAGGTTTTAGTTATCAGGTTATAAGTTCTCACAGTCATGTTTGGATACTTTAAAACCTCAGGAATTGATAATAATCTTGTTTAACTGACACAAACTGACTATAATGAAACTATGAATGATGTATTTTCTTTCTTATGTTGATACATTTCTTATTTCATATTGTATATTTATATTATACATTGATATTATGTATATATTTATAATATTAAAGTATCACTAGTATACTTTTTCAACCAAATGAAAATTAACAATTTCATTTTTTGTTAATATTTTGATTTTATTTCAATATTTTCTGTTTTCATTTTAATTGTAGCAAGATAGTTGGTCATTTTGTTTTGTGTTTTTGTCATTTTGATTATATTTTTTTTAAATATAGTTCACGAGTTCACACTTCCTCATTAATATTTAAATAGAAAGAGTGTTTTTGGCTTGCTGTCCAGGGATGAGGTAGCCTGGGCCCGCCCATACTTCCTTTGACGCTACATTCTTTTTGCGAGCAAAGTTAGTCTGGCCCAGCTGCTGTTTTAGAGCATTTCTGTTCCCAAAAAAGTGGGAACCTATGATAAACGAGCTCCTGCGCCCCCGGCACGACTGAGGCGGGTGTAACGCGATGACGCAGCAGTTCTGTGGCGTTCAAACATGGCGTGTACCGAGCAGCAACAATCGTTCGACTCTGCTGCTGCAGCTGTTTTGAGAAATTTTCATGAAGCAGAAGGAATTAAAGTAAGTAAAGACATTTTTCTACTGCTTTATTGAAGCTTACTACAATTGGTTATGGTGGCTTCAGGTTTCAACGCTACGCATACTGTACGTCATCGGAATGAGTGGTCTGATTGGTTGTAGATTCATCCAGTAATATACAGAGGCATCTGATGGACGCAGGTTAAGCCCGCCTCCCAGAAGGTAGTAAGGTAGCTTTGCCAGACTAAAGCTACTATGAGCTTTATAGTCGTGGAAACCAGGCTAGGGATGAGGGTCAGGATTTTAACCCCCGGGCAGTGACGGTTGGACCCCCCAAATGCCCTTAGGTGCCTTAAGTGTCCCCAACTAAGAAAGCCAGAGGCGACGGTGCTGGCAAGGAACCAAAACTCCAACCTTGAGGAATGGAGAAAGAAAAAAAAAAAACTTGGGAGAACCCAGGCTTAGTTTGGGCTAGTTCTCCTCTGGCCGGACACCCTGGCCTGCTCTTAATTTCCAGGACTTATGATGAATGCGGGTACATTAGGTTTCGATGAGTTAAGTTAAGTTTGACCAGCTGATCTGATCTCCGATGAAGATTGTTTCTTGTGCCGATACGCTTTAGATCTGAAATAAAGATGGACATATGTTAGCATGGGTAATCTAAGACTAGAGGCGGTGAATGGGGTGGTGAAGGAATGCAAAGAACGAGATGCCTGAGAAGGGAAGTTAGCTCTATTTAAAGGAGAATCTCTTAGCTCTGATTGGATGATCAGGTAATAGGTTGATTAGGGAACGAGCCGTCAGCTGCGGTTAATCACTCGTTCGTGCTCCTCCCCAAAATTTGTTTATATCTAAACATCATTAGTTTTTAGTTTTAGTTATTTTAGTACTTCGACTTAAATTAAATGAAAATGAAAAATATTTCATGGACAAATACTCGTTATAAAATATGTTTATTTTTAAATATATTTTATAATATTAAACTTAACATTTTGATCGATTTTTAATTTAATATTTTCTGTTTTCATTTTAATTTAAGTTAAAGTTTAGTGGTTTTTGTTTCATTTTTAGTAGCTTATATATATATATATATATATATATATATTTTTTTTTTTTTTTTTTTTTTTTAAGCTAAAGTGGATTTAAAAAATGTTACTTTTAAAAACTAAAATTAAATAGATAAAGGAAACAAAATTGTAAATATTTTAATGACTTATGCCATTCCAAAACTGAATTATTTTCTTAATTATTTTATATAAAATATAATATAATAATAGATATTTTAAAGGACATTTGGAACCAAACAACATTTGAATCCACTGACTTTGGACAAAAACACTCAAAATATCTTCTTCCCTGAAAGAATGTTCATTTTTGGTTGAAACCGCTCTTTAAAATGTTTACTTAAAAGTTTAAAAACGTGTGCCAATTTTCTGCATGCTAAAAGTTTATTGTACCTCAACATACATGCATTTAAAATCACAAAGCTACATTTTTCGACATAATTTGCATCAAAGTCGCTCATAAATGCACATAAAAACATTTCCCACACGCAAACACACATGCATAAATACGACTGCTTTCAGCGAGCGCTAGAACACACTCCTGGCAAAGCTCCTGCTGAACTCAAGCATCCAGTGGTGTATCCTCTCTGACTCTGCACCGGATGACACCGGATTATTTTCTTCCCACAAACCTGAGCCTGTCTGCCAGCGGAGGAGGAGACTGCACACGCCTCTCCTACTCAGATCCAGATGTGCACAAACAACAATGAAAGAAAGTTCATAGTCGCGCTCTGAAGTGTCCGAGCGAGGCCTGTTATTAACATTTCTCTTTGTTTAGGAACAGGAGAGGACGTGCATAGCTTTGGCTCTGGGCTGACGTCCAGCGCATGCCTCGGAGACATCGTCTGGAGTTATACTGAACAGGATGTGGACACAATGAGCCGACGCTGGACACACATTTACTCTCTGTGTTCAGAGAAGGTTCACTTCAGACAAGTACAGATACGCAGACTGAACAACAGAATGACTGATGGACAGACAGGTAGATAGAAGGATGAATGGATGGATAGATACAAATACAGACTGATCAATAGATGGACAATCAATGAATGAATGAATGAATGGATGGAAGGACAGATACTAATACCAAATGATCAATGGATGGATGGACGATCAATGAATGATCAAGGAATGAATGAATTTATGAATTAATAAATGGATGGATGGATGGATGGACACAAAAACAGAATGATGGATGGATGGATTGATTGATAGAAAAACTAAGATGAATAGATAACAGATACAAGGATAGAACGACTGGATGGACAGATACAAAAACAGAACGATGGACAGATGGATGGATGATGGAGAGACAGATGGGTCATCAATGAATAAATGGATGGATTAATAAATGAATGGATGGATGGACACACAAACAGAATGGATGGATGAACAGATGGACAGATACAGAGACAAACAAACAATGATGGATGGATGATGAATTAATGGATGGGCAGATATAAAGACAGAATGATGGGTGGATGGATGAACTGATGAAACAATGATGAATGGATGACAGATACAAGGATAGAACGATACAAAAACAAAACGATGGATGGATGGATACATTGACAGATGGGTGGATGGGTGAATGAACAGCAGGACAGATAGATGAATGGCCTGACAGGAAGATAGAAGAACAGAGCGACGAATAGAAGAATATATAGATAGATTGGATTGATGAATGGATAGATGCATGATAGGAGGATGAATGAATGGTTGGAAGGAAGGAAGGATGGATGGCTGGATGAATGTATGCACCTGCACTTCTGAATGTTTCCTAACTCTTGAGATGTCTCTGAAGAAGAAAGCAGCTGTCCTCCTGGGTGTGGAGCAGCAGGAATGAACTAATATTTCAGATTGGCACACTAATGAGAGCCTGCTGATGGAGAGAGACAGATAGAGAGCTCTATTACTCACACTCAACAGATTATGTAACAGGAGATGAGTTTATCCATCTTTCCTCTCGTCTTCTGCTCTCAGACTCTAACAGGGTCATCTCAGACTCTGCTCCAAGTGAATAGCCTCACTGTCTAACGTCTACAAACTAAGTTAACTTCTAAGTGAGCAGAACACAGAGTGGTCATCTACTTGGCTTTAAGTCGGACAGTCCCTTTGTTTCTTTCTTTCTTCTGTTAAACACAAAAGAAGATATTGTAAAGAATCCATTTTTCTTTTTGGGTGAACTATCCCTTTAAGATCACTGTTTTATACTTTAAACAATGGTACACAATAAATAAAAGTAATTATTGTTATGTTCAAGTTATTAAGTGACATTTTAGACACAACATTGCCAATATAGCACCTCTAATCGACTCAGTGTTTCTGAATGATTCAGTTGCACAAATCAGTGATTCAAGAAGTCATTCATAAAGACTGAAACTGCATATTTCTATATCACTCTCACTATTTTGAGCAGTTTTTATGGCACAAAAGGTAATAGCATTATGCTAGTATGAAGAATCATGGAGTCACTTGCTTAACTCCTGAATGAATCAGTGATTGAAGATGAATCAGTCAAATTTTATATGTAAAACATCAGTATTATAAATTGCAGTGTAAATGCATTCATGGCATCTCTGAGCTGCATGTAAATGCCACTTCAGATGCAGTACACTTCTACAGTACAAAGATAGATTTTGCTGATATTAACTTGGCATTAGCCTATAATGTCTTATTATTTTTTAAGTATATGTACCATTTTACACTACTATTTGGTATCAACGTTGGAAACATTTGTACTGTATAATTTTTTTTTTTACTTTTTTTTTAAGGAATCTTTAAAGAAATAAAAAGTAAAAAATAACAGCATTCATTGAAATTCAAATCTTCTGTAAGAATATGCACTACCATTCTAAAGTTGTGAGTCACAACTGTTTACAACACTGACTATCAGCATAAAAATGATTTCTGAAGAATCTTGTGACACTGAGGTCTGGAGAATTCAGCTTTGATCACAACAATACATTTTATTTAAAACTATATTAAAATAGAAAACCATTATTTTAAATGGTAATAATATTTCATAATATTACTGTTTTTTCTGTATTTTTTGTTCGTAAACTTTTTTCTTCTAGAACATTTGACTCTGTAAAGGTAACAAAATGCCCATGTAAATCAATTTAAGGGGATCACTCTTTAATGCTAAAGTAAATGCAAGAGTTCACGCCTTCCTCATAGTAAATTATTAAGCTGGTTTGGCGTGCTGTCTGGGGAGCGAGCCGGGAAGACGGCGAACTCCGAACCCTAACAGTTCGAGCCCTAGTGGGGCCAGGATTCGGAGTTCGGCTCGTTCACCGTCTGCTCCCCGAAAAGTGTGAATTAAATCGTAGAAAAGGCGGAGAAGGGGTGGAGGAGGGAGCACGAAAGAGAGATGTGGGAATAGGGGAGCTGGGTATTTTTATAGTGAAGGGAAAAGCTATGATTGGATGGGTATTAACAAGGGAATGATTAGGGCACGATCTTCCAGCCCGGCCGAATTAGACCGTCCAGCGATTCTCTCGAAATGCGTTTTTTGCAAAACGTACACAAAGTAACGTATTTAAAGTACATTTATTTCATACTAAGTATAGTTCAAATCTATTAATATAAAAAAATAAAATGTACAGTAAAGAAAAAAATAGGCAGCTGTGGTTGCCAGAGTTGGACCATAAAAATACGGTAACAAAATGTTAAATGCAATGCAGGGTATTCTGGGAATGTCAGTTTACGTTTTTTCTCTGTAAATTTTACTGGACTTAAATTAATCATTTTCCAGGTTTTTACTGTAGGATTTTTACAGTGTTTACCGTTAAAATCACAGTAATTTTTACAGTGTATTTAAGTGACAGATAACTTAATGATATAAAAACTTTATTTGGAGTATCACTTGTGCAAGATGCACATTTCTAAAATGTGTTTTAATGCCACTTTTAATGATATAATAATGTATAATATTGCCCTTTAAATGTGAAATATTTAAAGCATTCCTAAAGTTGCATATACTTGCAATAGCACAATCAAATATACTAACTGTACTTCAGTAGTACAATTAAAGTACAGAATTAGTTGTTCCAGTTTAGCAGACTTAGTATAAATATATATATATATATATAAGTATATGCACTAAAAGTACAATTGCAGGGCATTTTATTAAGCACATAAATATGAAATATATGTCAAATACATTAAAGTATATTTATTTTTCACTGGACTGGTTTGCAGATATCCTCCTGGCTTCACTGAAGTGCTTCTTCTTGGACGGCCGTGTTAAGACCTGTCTGTAGTTCTGATCCTGTATCTGTGTGACTCTCGCCAGCTCTTTATCATCACCTCACGTTATCAGCTGATCCAATCCTCCTCGCCCTAAACAATGTCTGTCTAGCGCACAAAAGAACGGCCTGTCTGCTTCTCTCTCTCTCTTGTCGAAATCTGTTTTGGTGCTCTGAGTTGTTTTGTTCTCTGTGCTCCCTCCCTCCGTCGGTGCTCCAGTTTTTCGGCAGATTTGACGCCGTTCCAGTGTCTGAGAGCCACCGTTCACATGAGCGCCTAGTTTCTCGCGTCACGAGGACAAAAAAGCAACACTCATTTCCATTTCACAGACTCGTTTCGCAGTGCGGGAGCGAGAAAGAGAGACTGTAGTTTGTGATGATTTCATCCATCATGTGAATCGTGGCCCACAGAGATTCCTGCAGGCCTCTTTTTGACATCAGGGCTAAAAATAGAGCGGTTTGGTGGCAGGGCGAGAGGGCATTTATCATACAGAGGAGGAAGAAGAAGAAAATGTGTGTCTGCTAACATACTAATCTCCGCCTAAGGCAGGAGAAACGTGCGCTAGAACTGTGTCTGCATACTGTAGAAGACAAAATCAAGCAAACTCTGCATTATTGGTGGCAGCTGGCATTTTCTTTTTGTCTTTAGCTATTTGTCTGAAGAAAAAACTTAAACTTAGTTTAAGTTTATGCCTCAAGTACATTATTTTATTGGATACCCAATCACTTATAATGCTAATATAAGAGATTCATTAAAATTGTATATACCAATTAAAAAATTACAAAAAGAATAAAAATTATAAAATTGTATACGTTTTTGTGAACTTAATATGTGTGTGTGTACTGTGTGTATTTATATATATATAAAGACACACACATACAGTATATTTACAATATATTTACATGTATATATTTATATTCCTAATTAATTTGATCTTAAAATATATTTAATATATAAACAATTTTAGTTTATATCTCACAATGTTTAGTTTATCTCATAATTCTGAGTTTATTTTTCACAATTCAGGCATTATATATATATTTATTTTGTAATTCTGAGTTTATATGTTGCCATTCTGAGTTTATCTTGCAATTATTTACATTGCAATTCTGAATTGGTGCAATTCACAATTTTGTTTTCATCAAAATTCACCCACTTTTAAAAAAGAAAAACATAAGCACTCGAATACACATTCTTTATTCTGTATTTTGCAGAGGTAGTTTTATTTGATAAAAAATTACTTGTAAAAAAGGTACAGCACCCTCAATGAATGGTGAAAAAGGGTTTGAGTTGAGATATAAAATTGCAATTCAATTAACAAAAAAGTCAGAATTGCAAGATATTAACAAGTACATGTATCTTGCATTTCTGATTTTATTTCTCAGAATTGCAAGAAAAAAATCTTTGTTTTTCTTAAAATAAATAAATATGTAGTTTAAAAGCAAGAAAAACAAGAAAAATTATTTTCATAAAATATAAAATAGCACATAAATATATGTAAAGTAAACCAAGAAAAGAAGCACTGCTTTCAAAAACAAAAACTCTGCCTCCACATAAAAGTGTGAGGTTGTATTTGGTTTGCTCTTTGTAGTAGTTTCTCTTCATGTCTGCTGCTTTCATGATGCCTTATTGACATTTTCTTTCTTTCTCTCTCTCTCAGCACTCAGCGGACAGAAAGATTACAGAAGTTTGCGAGGAAAACTAGGCCGTAACATGACGAAGGGAAAAAAACAATTTTGGTTGGATCACAAGGTTTCCAAACCATCTTCAAGTCAGATGTTCCTTGTGAGAGGCTGAAAAATGTCTTTAAAAAGGTGATTTCATTACCTCTGAGCGTTTTCCACTCAAAAGGCCTTCGTTTATTTCACTCTTTTGCCTCATCGAGCTGCAAACAGCCTCTCTGCATTGATTTTTTAGTGGACTTTCTTCACTCGGCTGTGATGTGTATCCTCCCTCTGCGTCTCAGCGTTCGATTTGCCCGGCAGGTCTGTGAAATCATCTTTATACATATTTTAAGATCTGTGAGAAAACGCTCTCATGTCAGCCCGAGCGATGGTGCAACCGCCGTGCAACAGCTGATCTCCACGCGGCCATCTTTGATCTGGTATAGATGGGAAGGTTAATGGGACACGGCTAAAACACGGTTCACTCATTATTTACCATCTTCAAGGTCAACTCGTCTCGTTGCTTTGAAATTAGCTGTTTTTCCTCATGCACTTTATGTCTTTTTTGGCAAAACAGACAGCCGTTTCAGCCCATCAAAACAAAATGACTTGCAAAATGGGATTTCATGATATGACTTTATATCTCACAATTCAGACTTTATATCAGCCATTTTTTATTAATATCCCACAATTCTGACTTTATATCTTGCAATTTTACATTTATTTTTCACACTTCAGATTTTATATCTTGTAATTCCAAGTATATATTCCCAATTCCAAGTATATATCTCACAATTTTGATTTTATATCTTGCAATTCCCAGTTTATATCTCACAATTCCCAGCTTTTATCTCGCAACTCTGAGTATATATCTCATAATTCAAAGTATATAGCTCACAATTTTGAGTTTATGTCTCACAATTCCCAGTTTATATTGCACAATTCCAAGTATATATTTCGCTGTTCCATGTATATATTCGTAATTCCAAGTATATATCTCACAATTTTGATTTTATATCTTGTAATTCCCAGTTTATATCTCGCAATTGCCAGTTTGCATCTCACAAATTCAAGTATAAATCTCCCAATTCCCAGTTTATATTGCACAATTCCAAGTATATCTTGCTGTTCCATGTATATTTTTCGCAATTCCAAGTATATATCTTGCAATTCCCAGTTCGTATCTCACAATTCCCAGTTTTTGTCTCGCAACTCCAAGTATATATCTCATAATTCCAAGTTAATATCTCGCAATTCCCAGTATATATCTCACAATTCCCAGTTTATATCTCACAATTCCCAGTTTTTATCTCGCAACCCTGAGTATATATCTCATAATTCCAAGTTTATATCTCGCAATTCCAAGTATATATCTCACAATTCCCAGTTTTTGTCTCGCAACTCCAAGTATATATCTCATAATTCCAAGTTAATATCTCGCAATTCCCAGTATATATCTCACAATTCCCAGTTTATATCTCACAATTCCCAGTTTTTATCTCGCAACCCTGAGTATATATCTCATAATTCCAAGTTTATATCTCGCAATTCCAAGTATATATCTCACAATTTTGAGTTTGTGTCTCGCAATTCCCAGTTTATATTGCACATTTCCAAGTATATATTTCGCTGTTCCATGTATATAGTCGCAATCCCAAGTATATACGTATCTCACAATTTTGATTTTTTATCTTGTAATTCCCAGTTTATATCTCGCAATTCCAAGTATATATCTCGCAATTCCCAGTTTGCATCTCACAAATTCAAGTATAAATCTCCCAATTCCCAGTTTATATTGCACAATTCCATGTATATCTTGCTGTTCCATGTATATTTTTCGCAATTCCAAGTATATATCTTGCAATTCCCAGTTTATATCTCACAATTCCCAGTTTTTATCTCGCAACCCTGAGTATATATCTCATAATTCCAAGTTTATATCTCGCAATCCCAAGTATATATCTCACAATTTTGATTTTATATCTTGTAATTCCCAGTTTATATCTCGCAATTCCAAGTATATATCTCGCAATTCCCAGTTTGCATCTCACAAATTCCACTATAAATCTCCCAATTCCCAGTTTATATTGCACAATTCCAAGTATATCTTGCTGTTCCATGTATATTTTCGCAATTCCAAGTATATATCTTGCAATTCCCAGTTTATATCTCACAATTCCAAGTTTTTATCTCGCAACTCCAAGTATATATCTCACAATTTTAAGTTTATATCTCGCAATTCCCAGTTTATATTGCACAATTCCAAGTATATATT
>JAUMHQ010000009.1:2440105-2468659 GCA_032361165.1 Enteromius paludinosus | reverse complement strand
TCCAAGTATATATCTCACAATTTTAAGTTTATATCTCGCAATTCCCAGTTTATATTGCACAATTCCAAGTATATATTTCGCTGTTCCATGTATATATTCGTAATTCCAAGTATATATCTCACAATTCCCAGTTTTTATCTCGCAACCCTGAGTATATATCTCAAAATTCCAAGTATATATCTCGCAATTCCAAGTATATATCTCACAATTTTGAGTTTATATCTCACAATTTTGAGTTTATATCTCACAATTCCCAGCTTTTCTCTCGCAACTCAGAGTATATATCTCATAATTCCAAGTTTATATCTCGCAATTCCCAGTTTGTATCTCACAAATTCAAGCATAAATCTCCCAATTCCCAGTTTATATTGCACAATTCCAAGTATATCTCACTGTTCCATGTATATTTTTTGCAATTCCAAGTATATATCTTGCAATTCCCAATTTATATCTCACAATTCCCAGTTTTTATCTCGCAACTCCGAGTATATATCTCATATTTCCAAGTTTATATCTCACAATTCCCAGTATATATCTCACAATTCTGAGATTATCTCTAAAAGATTTTCTTGGAATTATGAGAGAAGTCTGAATTGTGAGCTATACATTCAGTTTTGCGAGAAAAATTTCATATTTTGTGGTCACTGAAACATTGTTTCATGACACTGTAAAATATGCCTCATTTATTATATAACATTCTAGTTCAACACAGAGGCAGTTCAACTTTGTTTAGATTTAATTGTGGCTCAAGCTCTCTATTATCGTCACTGCCCTGGTTTGTTTCAGTATTTATAGGGTTAAAAGGCAACGATTTCTCAATGGTGACTGAATAACAAGCACAGAGTTAATACACTAACCATTCATAACGTAGTTTCTGGCTAGCACCTATATGTATCCAGTGTTTTCTTTACTCTGACCCTTAAACACACACACAGTGGACGTTGTGTTCCCGTCAGTCTATACTCACATGGCCTGAAGGCTTGTTTGTTAAGCAGTGGTCAATGTTCAGTGCTGCTCTCCAGATGTGATGGGTGTGCTTGTGTTTATTTTCTTAGCCACAGATCTGCAGAGCCAAAGGTCAAGTGAATGTGAGATAAGCCCTGTCCAATGAGAGGAGAGGGGCGGGGCCAGCCCTGCCTCACTGGTTAATGACTACCATGTGTTTTATCATCCTGGTTAATTCATAACATTTGAGTTTGGTGATGACATGAAGGTAGATTTGGATCGTATGAAATCATTTCTAGGCCTATATCAGCCAAAAAAAATTTTATTTATATATTATAATATTACAATATATATTTGTTATTATGGTTATTTGTTATTATTAATATATATTTAGATTTTAGGAAAACATAATTTATTGTTTTGATTGTTTTCTGTTTATTTAAATGCATTTATATATTTATAGTGTAAAAACAATTCCTTTTTTTCTTATGTTTTTGTGATATATTTGTTTTTATTAATATTTGACAGCACACATAATAACATTTCTTGTTTTTTTTCTCTGTTTTTAAAAATATATTTAGAATTTAAGAAAATGTTTTTTTTGCTTGTTTCCTTTGTTCTTAAAAATATTGTATTTAAATATATATATATAGAAAATATTTTATGTATATATTTATATTCATATAATTTATATTTAATATCTAAACATATGTTTCTAAAATATATACATGCTTGCGTGCATATTATATATACAAACTAAACAAAATAAAATCTTGATAAATAGAGATATTTATATACTAATAAACTGATATTGGATGTGATTAATCATTGTGCAGCACTAATTTACTTATATCTTATGAAAAATTAAATGTCTTGCTTTTTTAAATTGCAATTTTAACATTAACACTTTGACATTATATGATTCATATTTTGCATTCAGATGGTGTTTGTTATTCCTGAAGCTCCCAAAACTATTGTACTTGAAAAAATTACTATGAAGTACAAAAACAGCGGAGCGCTTTGGCCGCCGGTGCACTTAGCAACTGTTGCAGACAAATCTAAGAAAAAACAAAAACAAAGCAATGAACGGTACACAGACGATGGGAGTTTCTGTGAGCTCGACCTTGCCAAGGCTTTTCACCACACCCACACACCGCCTCCAGAGCGGACTGCAGGCCAGCCAAAGTGCACAGCTCTGTGTTGTGCAAGTCTTGTCAAACAGAGCCTACGGAAAGGCCTGCTACACATTAACAAATGAGGTCAGAGCAAACTCATACTCCCTCTTTTCTTTCCGCTCCTTCTTCTTTCATGACTTTGGCCCATGCTGGGTGGATCCCAGCTAACAAGGAACATTCTCACAACTTTCACTTTTCAAAAGTTACATAAATGTTAGGACAAAACGTTCTACAGAATGTTTTTATGGCATTACAATTGATAAGTTCTCATTATATTGAGAGCGAACGTTCTTAGATAAAAAAATAAATAAAATATATGTATATATAGATAGTACAACATTGTTTAATCTTTTAAATGTTACAATCTCAGTAAGAAAACTGGGCAAATTAACGTTCTTAGAATATGAAAAATAAACGTTCAAATAACATTATATTTTGGGTCAAAAAGCTACTAGAACATGATCAGAAACGTTGTTGCAACCTTTAATTAACGTTATAATCATAACAAGAAAACAGGACATTTGAATGTTTTAAGAATTAAAACAAAACAAAAAATGTTTTGGGTAAATATGTTATTAGAATGTTGTAAGATACTTATGAATAACATTCTAATTATAATGGACATTTTAACACTTCAAGAATATTAAGAAATGTTTTAGTAACATCAAATAGTAACATTAGTAACATTCCATTTATGGTATGTTTACCATTATATTAGAATGTTGTAAGAAAGATTTTTGTAACTATTAAATAATGTTCTAATTATGATACGAAAATTCAACATTTTCGACAAGTTCTTTGAATATTAAAAAATAAGATTTTAATTTGGGTGAAAACTGTTGTAGAATGTAGCAAGGAATATTTTGAAACTTCTGTTATGATACGTTAAATAATAAAATTAATAACATTGTAATAATGATCAATGTTTTTGACATTTTTTAGAGTGTTTGTAACTTTTACCATTATAATAACAATAAAAAACTGGACATTTTAACTTTTTAAGTAACATTTTTAAAAGCAACAACATTCCCACAACGTTTTAATAACCTATATGTAACGCCTGTGATATTTAACTGCAAAGTTTTTGAGTGACAAAGTTTAGTTAAATGTTGTAAAGAAAGTTTTTTTTACTTTTAAATAATCGCAATAAAAACATTCAACATTTTGGACATTTTAACTTTTTAGCAACATTTAAAAATCACGTTCTCACAACGTTTTTATAACTTAAACGTGTCGCCTGGGATATTTCACTTGCAAAGCTTTTGTTTAACACAATCAACAACCCCTCTAAATCGTGTTCAGGAAGTCCAATGCCATCTACACCAAAACACCGCTGTCTCCTTGAAAGGCATCTTTACAAAAAGGAAGGATATGAGAGATCCACTTTAAAGGGCCAATCTCTGAGATCTGGCTTCCTGTAACGGGACACCGTGTTCAAAGTTGCCACACGGCTCAGGAGAATGAGGCCGGAGTTGAAAACGCTCTGGAATAATATTTCATTCCTCCTCCCAAAACTGGCCTCTTTAGACGCAGCGCTCAGAGGAAAACTGTCATTTCACTGCCGAATAATTAAGGGAGGGTTTCGTTATAAAAGACGCCAGGCCAAAATCACATGGGAAGGATTTCACACGATCTCTCTGAACTTGGTGCAAAAAAGAAAAAAGTCTGGGTTTGTAAAAGGCGCGTCAGCCACATGTACAGACCAAACATCATAAAGCATATCTTATGAGCCGAACTCTTTGATTAATTATGCTACTAGAATTATTATAGACCCGTTTCATGTCTCAGCTCAGTCTGGGCGTTTGATTGGTTATTCTCAAGTCAAGCCGAAAATATCACCATCCAAAAACTCTCAGTAACCCACATACTTCCATAACGTTCATCAGTTCAGTCCATCTCTAAGGGTTTCACAAAAACCAGCTATTTCACCAGTTATTATAGAGCACAAACTCGCGCATTGCAGAACATATGAAAACAGTTCATTGAATCAGTTAATATTGAATGCTATTTATTGTTGGTCATTGTTTTTCAACATTTTCTTCTGAAACATTTTAGTTGAATGCTATTTTAAATGTTACTTGTTTCGGAACGTTAAGAGAACATTCAATATTGACATTCTCATAATTTTCATAAATTAAAACAAAAGGTGTTACTGTTTACATTCACATAAACAAGCTTTCTGTGTGAACGTTCAAAACATTGACAGAGCATTCAAAAGTAACATTCGTTTTAGTCTGAGGTTGTTGAATGTTTCCTAAATGTTACTATTTGTTTCAAAACATTCAGAGAACGTTCAAAGTAACATTACTGTAATGTCTGAAAAAAAAATAAAAGATGTAACATTCCTGAGAATATTCAGACATATCGTTTCCATAACTTAATGAGAATAATATTAAAACATTCTTAGAACATTTTTTTCGTTAGCTGTGAATATAAATAACGACAAATCGACAGTTTAAAGTAAAAAACTAAATATTTTAAGCACATAACATCAAACAAATTTACAAAACTAATATTTTTGCGGTCTTCAATATAATTTTCAAAATGTTATTTATACATTGGAAATGAAACGTTAATGATACATTGTTTTATAAACGTTTAAAACTAACGTTCCTATAATGTTGTTTTTGAATAAAGAAAAAACATTTTAGTACGCTTTAAAACATTCCAAAATACAATTTTAATAACTTATCAGGAACTTTATTAAAACCTTATTAGAATGCATTTTTCTTAGTTGGGAATAAAAATTACAGTAAGTAACCCTTACCCTTCCACGTAGGTTCATAAAGGACAAAAATATCGTAAACAAATCTTTGGAAGTGCAGACATTTTAAAGAAGACTATTGTAGTAAAACATTTTTACCAAAAATGCTATAGATATATAAGTTCATGAAAATGATTTGATGTAAAATATATATTTAATAAAACATGTTGAACAAAACATTTCTAGACAATCAAAGCCACAATTCTTAACAAGTTGTGTTCCGGATTTGAGGATTTGATTTCTCTCTCAGACTTTACAGGTGAACACACACACACACACACACACACACACACACAATCATAGCCGCTCAATGTTTCCAACTGGCTCTATAATACAGCCAAAAGAAAATAAAGTGAGTATTTGCTTTACAGGCCAAACTTGAGAAAACCTGGCACCACCTGGTGATATTTTTAAAACATTTAAATTCTGAAGCCTTGCCAGCAGAATGAAAGACTATTAACAAAGACTGCATCATTTTATAGTTAAATGGCCCTGGGATTCAAAATTGTGGTTTTAAGGAGAACATTTTTGTCCTCAAAGTGTCAGTTCACCCAAAAATAAAAATGTAATTAATTACTCACCCTCATGCCGTTCCAAGCGCGTTCTTTGCACAATAAAGTATTCTCGTAGCATCATACACCTGAAGTTGATCCACTGATGTCGCATGGACTGTTCTACCGGTGTTTTTACTACATTTCTGGAGCCAGGATCATTTCAGTTGTGTTGCAGTTTATGGAGGATCACATGGCTCTCTGATATCATCAATAATTGTGTTCTGAAGACGAACGAAGGTCTTGCTGGTTTGGAACGACACGAGGGTGAGCAATTAATGACAGGATTTTCATTTTAAGGGGAACTAGAAGAACTATTTTTGTATTAAAGGAAATGAGGGTGTAAAATTAAAACTCCAATAAAACAAAACACCTCCTTTATGCCAAAAACGTATGCATGAAAGCAGGCAAAATAGTTGCAGAAGGGTCAAAAAGACTGGATTCGAGGCAGATTAACCAGTGAACATGAGCTTGTTGCTCAGACTGACGTGGCTGTTCGCTCTTTCAGCGGGTCACCAGGAGACCAACGCGCTCTTTCATGACACGTCCCAGGTTCAGAGCGTGTGCCATCGCTATATTTGGTGCGACATAAAAAGCCTTCCTGCAGATAAAGGCCTGCAGTCACCGGGACACGAGTTCCTTTCTTGGTGTTGCAGTGCGTGTGATTGATGGCCGTGAAGCTTCGCCTGTATTCTGTCTAATTATAGTGAGAGCAACTGCTGGAAATATCCGCCTCGCTCGCTCCCCCTGCATTCTCCGCTTTTTTTTGTCAGCGCAGGGGCCCAGGAATGCGATCCGGGGCGTTTGGCTCTTTGCTTTCCCCTCCTGTGCATGTGTGTGTGTGGACGCCTCGGGCCAAATGGACAAAACTGCTGACGTGGCAAACAGGCTACTTTAACTGTGTATGAGCGCCGGCTGCGTTCCGGAAGTCTTTCTCTTGTTGAAGGATTACATAGAATTCTTTAGTAAACAGCCCTGAACTACACCAACCTGTTCAGTGTTGAATCACAACATTTTATGCAAATAAGGAATGGAAATCATAAAGAAGCAAAGGTGTTTTCTATGAAGTGTTCACTCCACAAAGCACTGAAAATGATGTAATCCAATCAGAAACGATGCCACAACCCAGGAGAAAACGTTCCTGAACCATGTTCTTTCTTGACCGTTATCTGCTCTTCCATGCATTGTTTATGAAACGTTTGTGTAATGTTACTGCTAACGTTCAGAACACATTCAAAAGTAACATTCATAGAATGTTATTTACACACTGTTCTTGGTACCTTGGATGTTTAGGTTATTTTTATATGAAGGTGTCCTTGTTACAGTGTAATTCTACATTTAAGTACTGTGTAATATTAATGAACTACACGCACTTAATATATGATTAGGGTTAGTGTCAGGTTTAGAGGTACTGGCAGGTCGTAGTGCATCATTTATTGATATTATAAGAGCAGCAGTCACAAGGGCACGGCAAAAAAGTGTTATCAATGTTTTGAATTTAGAAATGTTAAGAGAACATTCAAAACTGACATTACCGTAACGTTAGCAAAATGATAAAACTGGAATTTTTGAAGCATGTTTTTTATACTTAAGTATACACACTAAATATTTTAGCTCTCGTTATACAACAAAAGGTATTTCTTAAAAGGTTTGAATAAAAACTTAAAACTTTGTTATTGGCATCAATGCTTCCTCGAAGCACCTTAAACCTTCCCGTTGCCAAAACCGTTTACAAAAGCTCTACATATGATCACTGCCTATTTTAGGAACTGTTGCATGAAAGGTTCTGTTAAAAATCAGTTTCTCAAATGGGTTTTTACTTTGAAAGACTATTCCTGTGAGATACTGTTCCTCGTTAATCTGGAATCAAGCGTCTTAGTCTAAACAAAGCAACCCAACCCTAAACAAGTACTGCGAGGTGAACTCCAAACGTCTCCGTCGTGAGCTTCGAGTAGCTCTGAACCCACTTTGCAAATGATTAAAGATTCAATTGCACTCAAGATGAGAAATGACATTGCGTTGACCTTCTTAAGCTTGACGGTGCAACTAAATCCAAAGTCCTTTAGTTTCGGAAATGCACATCAACCTGAATTCAAGTGTTTTTACCCTTTATATCAATGCAAACTCAACAAAATGTGATTTCACCACATTTGCACGCCGTAGATTTTTGGATGCATGGATGCTTTGAAGCGCATATAACAACGTGGTCTTCTACAAGATAAATCTGATGCCAACCGGTGAAGGAGGGCAGGACAGCTGCGCAAACAAAAGACAGAAAGAGCTGCGACGTAACTGGAGTAGAGCGATTCATCTCTGACTAGAGTCTGTTCCCCCTCGGGGTGTTGAGTTTCGACAAACGCTGAAAAGACGTTCTGGCACGACTGGAATTCTCATGCCGTCTGAATCATCCGATCAATATTTGCTTTTGATTTGGATACAAATACCTGCCTGGTATTATGATGACGTCTTTTGCAACGCATGCTTGTCGATGCATCTCAATGGGTTTAAAACAAAGAAAAGCGTACGGCTCAAAACGAAAAAGCAAGTCTGTTTTCCAGGTCACGGCGGTGGTGAAGGGGTTAACCGGAGCACATGTGACCTGTGTAAGAACAGATCTCCATTCATTTGAGTGCTGTGTGAGAGAGTGAAGAGGGCGGCGGGCGACCGAGCGTGACTCAGGAATTCCAGCACAGACACCACGTGACACGCCACATTTTATCAAGCATATGCTACAGCGCGCCTCGGATAATAGAGCTCGGCGGTTTAAGCCTGCGCCGCAATTAATGCATCAGAACAGTTCAATTTGATTCAATCTAACAAAAGCCGATTAGACTGGGAAACAACAAGCTCGAGTCTTTCCATTAGCTAACATTAGTTAATGCATTAACTCACAATCAGCAATATGGATGCATGCCTATTTTAAACGCTAGTTTGTGGAAACACAGCTCTTTGTTAGTTCACAAGAGCATGTAAATCGCATCTGTTGAATGTATTGTTAAATACTGCACCGTTCTGTTTGACTCTTCTCATTAAATCAAATAAAAGCCGATTAGTGCAAGAACTAACGAGCTCGAGGGTTTTCATTAGTTAATGCTTTAACTCACATACAGGAATAAAATATTGCAGCATGTTTTTTTAATCAAAAGGGCAAAAATGTACAAATACTGTAACAATTGTAAACTCATTTTAAGTTAATATTGGTTTTAACTCAGTAGAATATTTTGTAAAGTGTTTCCATTGAAATATTAAATTATGCAAATGCATTAACTGAAAATGAGCTATACATTTGTTACATTATTATTAATGTCAGTTAATAAATAGCATGTAAATAATATTTATTTATTGAACTTAATGTGTTGAATGCATTAGTAAATGTAAAAAGAACGACTGATAAATGCTTTAGGGGTATTTTGTTGTTAGTTTATGTGAACTAAGTTCCTGAACTCGCTTTGTCAGATGCTAAAACGCCCCATCTGTGCCTGGAGAGCACGTCATACTAACATAGCTGTAATGTTTAACATTGTAGGTCTTTATCCACCAAAAAAGGCCAAAAGTTTACGAGCTCCTCAACGCACAGCATGTGAGTAAAAATAGACGAGGAGTGTCGTCTTGCACACAGCGTTAGGTTACTCCACACGGAGGCCGAATACAATGTGCGATTCAAGTCACAGCCTGCGTGTTAGAGGAGGGGAAAAAACACAGCTACTCTTCCAAAATCAAGCATTCTCGGGTTTCTTTAGCTTTGCAAACCGCCGTGATATCAGTTACTATTATTGAAGGGCGATGAACTCCCAGCATGCACCAGGACAAAATCTCCCGAGTGTTTTTTTAGTTCCCTTTTCGCCATTGCATCATCCGCTGCGCATGATTCAGCGAGGGCAGACAATAAGCCAACCACAGACACGTCAGATTGTTATTACAAGGTCAGAAATTGTATTTGGCAATTTTTTAAACAAGTGCATACAATACAGCTAAAAGCGATTCAGTTCTTGCCAAGTGCTTTAAGAGTATTAGTCACATTCTGTGTTTAAACATGGACTGCCACCAGGTCTACTAGTACACCGCTCTGAACAACCACTGAATGGGGGGAAAGGGGGAGTCTGTTATAGCGCGTACATACCGTTTCATCTTCAGGGAAAAAAAATAGAAACACAATGTATTTAAAAAAAAAAAAAAAAGGGAAAATCAAAAAAATTATACAGCCATGTATACCAAGTGTACAGTTCCTTTAGGTTCAATATGTACATGTCCAGTTAGTTCACGTTTGGATGGTATGCAATACGATTGGTGGCCCAGGTGTATAAAAAGTACACTTCTATAAAGTACTCTATTTCCGCACACTAATTTCGTACTTGATATACAAAAAGTTCTTCTTAAGGTCAACTAAGTGTGCTTTTTTGGAACAAAAATGCGATATTAACATACTACAAATGTATTTAGTCACCACTCGTAGTACACTAGTATATGAAAGATCGTTTAAATACAGTGATAGTATGATAAAAGCACATTTTCCCAAAAGTGGAATACAAAAAGTTGATTTTAAGAAGCACTAAAGAATCATTTTTGGTATATTTAGCACAAAATTAGTGCATGAAAAAATTAATCACATCCAAAATAAACATTTTGTTCACATTATATGTGTCCTGTGTATATTTATTATGTATATAGAAATGCACACAAATATTTACGTTTATATATATATAGATATATTATATATAAACATTTTACAAACATAACATTTTTCTTAAATATATACATGCATGTGTGTGTGTTTATATATACATAATAATTATACACTGAAAACACACATATATAAACAAAAACTTTATTTTGGATGCGATTAATCGCGATTAATCGTTTGACAGGTACATTACGGAAAAGTACTTTTTTTTATAACCCAGGGGATATTATGCGCAAAAAAAAGAAAACAGAAAAATCAAGGGTCCCGCTCCTTTTTAACCTTTACGTCCCCAGCCAAAATGGTGGCTATTTCGCCCTGCATGAATGCCCAGGGTACGTTGGATCCAACGAGTGGGCATTTCTCGCCGCTCGGGCAGTAAACCTCTCCTGTCGCCCCCTGCTGTTTGATGCTCTCGCGAGAACACGGGAAGCAGAACTTGTGCGACGGCACCGACGGGCACTGGACGAAATGTGTGTCCTCGAGGCGCTCGTGGCACAGGGTGCAGCACAGCGGCACGCTTCCTGGTGGCACCGAGGAGTCGGGAATGCTCTGCGGATGCCCGGCCTGCGGGTCCATGCCTGGGATGTGCGCGGTGGCCGTTCCCAGCGCGAGCCGCCTCTGTCCAGCTGAGGGCGACTGTGGGCTCCCGCTGTTCCGCCGTCCCGCGGCCGACGTGGTCGTGGAGTGCACCTGGTTCCCGGCGTCTTTGGGCGAGCAGGTTCCGGCGTTGTCCGCCGCCAAGATTAGCGCAGCCATCGGCGACTGGCCGTTCTGCACGGCGGTGGACGCCTCTGGAGGTGTCGTGCGCGAATGTGGGGAGATGGTGGAGGGAGGAGCGCCGGCGAATCCTGAGGGCATCTTGAGCACCTCGGAAGGAGACGGCAACCATGGCTGGCCCTCGCCGTTCATCTTAGCCGCGCTGCTTTCCCCGTCCGGCTCCGGAGAGGGTTTCCTTTTCATGCCCCGAGAGTGCTTACCACGATCTGCAGGGAGAGAGAGATCAACACTCAACTTAAAAAATACACTCACCAAACAACTTGAAACGGGTTATTGCGACAACTCTGCCTATTTTCCTCAGAATTGCGCGATTAGAACTCGAAATCACGAGAGAGAAAAAAGTTAGAATTTGCGAGATATAAAAGTCACAAACGGCAGTTATACAGTCAAAACTGCGACTTTATATCTCAGAATCTCAGTCGTTTCTTATTTAGATATTGAACCTACTGATCTGCCACTTAACCTCATATTGAGCAACATTAGTCCTAATATCAGTTCACAAAGTGCTAGTTGTAGTGGGTGACTTACTAAGCGTCAGCAGCAGAGGAATAAGGGCCTTATCTTATTTTCTTTCGAACAATATTAATAATATTTATACACTTTTTAACCACAAATGCTCAGCTAGCTTTAGCTAGGCCCAGTGTTTACAAAGTAAACATGCAAAAAATGTCAAATACCCTTTAAAAAAAAACAATGATGTCGGATTATTTTAAAGTTAAGCACAAAGAAGACGAAGAACTAAGCAAGCATGACTTTCCAACAGGTGTACAGGCACACATGTGCATTGCAAGTGGTTAAAAGTGGAAAAATAAACAAATACATTTCGCTATCATGTCGCTATATAAAAACCATCAACCCTCGGCTTATTGAAACTGCATGTTGGTGCTTCAAATCGTTGGCCACCATTGAAGTCCACTATATGGAGAAAAGCCCTGGAATGTTTTCATTAAAAAAAAACAACGTATTTTCTTTGTGACTGAATAAAAAATAAATGCCATCTTGGATGACATGGGGGTGACGTTGTTATTCTGGAAGTGGACTTATCCTTCGAGGCTGGAATGCACTACACGACCCTGCTAAAAACAACAACAATAGAAGCCCAATAGAAATTATCTGAGAAATTCTAATGGTTTCCATTAAAATGGACGTAACTTTTTCCAGTAAAACCGTTCGAAAATTCCTGTTTGTAGTGTGTTTTTCCAATATGATTTAACACCCAACAAATACCAGCAGACACCATTATACTTCCCATTAAAACCAATACAATTCCCATTAGAACCGTTAAATATTTACTGTGTTGTGTGGAAGGTTATACAGGGGACGAGGCATGATACACTTACAACTTTGTAAATAATGACAGGAGAACTAGCCATCATATGAAGTCCTTCCAATCATAACAAACCCATGCAAAAAACGTGCGCCTTGTTGCTAGGAGACGACTGACAAATGAAAACAACATTTTCTAGATCAGACTGAAAATATCAAACACGCCTGATATTCTCTGACTCGATGAAATCAAAGTCTAATGGCCTGTGACTATCAAAGCCTACGCTGTTTACTATGAACTCGAGTGACTTTCAGCAACTAGCGTCAGCTTCTCCAGACTGTAAATCAGTGGAAAATCATGCAGTGTGTTCCAGGCTTTAGAGACGCAATACTTGACTGAGCGGCCCTCTGCTAGTTCAGCGCTTCATGCATGACCTGTTGTTGGCACTACTTTCTGGCTCCAGAAAAAAAATGTGCCATGCGCCGACCACCGGATGATGAAATGGCAGCGGAGTGCATCTGTTACGCTTCCAAACATTACAAAAGCATGATACGGAGAGTTCAAAGCATGCTCTGAAGAACGCTGGTACCAAAGAATAAACTAATCAGAATTGAGATGCACAATCTACAGTTTGAAAGCATGTTTTAAACACAAATGCATGCGTAAATTAAAATAATAAAGCATGCTTTGACATCTCAGATTAATCTGAAAATTAAATCCAGTTCAAGTGTGGACAAAATCCATGTTCTTATGTTTTAAAAGACTAAGATCTATAGTTCTATATTTGGAACGCTGTTAAAGATAAGAGAGTGCACAAACTCAAACTGGAGTTTGAAAGCATGCACTGGTGTTTTGACAGAGAATGCATTATTAATTATGGCTGAGAATAATCTCTAATTATCTCTAAACAATTAAAAATAAGAATGCGGAGACCAAATCTAAAGTTCAAGAGCATGCACTGATGTTTTAAACTACTCTAGATTATATTTATTCACTTTTTAAAGTCCTGCCAGCTTGAAGGCTATTCTCATGGCAATCTCAGAATAATTCATACAAGCTATACGATTAATAAAAAAGTTATAAGACATTTCAGATCTAATATTCTAAAATATATTCAGGTGATAGACTTTTAAATCAATCAGTTAATCACACATCTGAGTAAATTCCACTAGTACTATCTGATAAAATATGCATAATTTATGCATCAAGTTAATTTCGGTTTGCCTATATGTAAAATAACAGTAAAGATTTTCCTAACGCTAACATATCAAATCTTAATTAGTAATATGCATGACAAAGAACTTAATTTGGACAACTTTAAAAGCTATTTCCTTCATATTTATATTTGTTTTGCTAGATTTTCAAATAGTTGCATCTCCATACATCAATGGAAATCTTATTTATTCCGCATTCAGGCGGTGCATAAATCATAAAATTTATACAATTTCATACAATGACCCTTACGCCAGGGTCACATTTAAGTGTTTCGCTTGATTTTTAAGACTGCATGCATTAAGATGAAAATCCGCTTGAAAGCATTGCTCAGTACCTGTTTTTAAGGCACTGGAGCTGCTCTCGTAACCCATCCTGTGCGCCAGCGGTGCATGCTCCTTCTTGAACCGGGAGTCGAGGCTCTGCAGCGTCATCAATTCCCGCACCGTCTTGCCCTTCTGCGTCCAGTCCTTGTGCCCGTCGCTCGCGTCGCTCATGCTGTCGGCGCGGTGTTTGTCCTTCACGTCTTCCGTGCGTTTGCCCAAAAGCTCCGCCGTTAACGCGACCGGGGGCATCCCCATCTGCACGGATCTCCCGTTGAGCGCGTGCACCGGCGGGATGGTGCCGTTGACCAGCGGGACCAGGTTGGGAGGCACGGCGCCGGTCCGACGCGGGTTCGGGCTCTGGCGGTTCAGCTCCGGAGGCTCGTCGGGTTTTGGAAACCCGTTTGGCACCGGGATCCCGTTCGCTTGTCGCCCCCCCTGGTACTCCGGACCCAGTCTGGGGGGTCTTTCCGACGCGAGCGGGTAGCGATCCAGCGGCTGCGGAGGACGCGAGCCCAGTTCTGTGTGGTTCATGCTCTGCATGTCCTTCCCCGGTTTGCCCACCGTTCCCGGTGACCTGCCTTCCTGGAATCCGTGCGCGCGTTTCAGCTGCCGCGCGGTTTCGATCACAAACTCGATGCGGTCCGCTCCTTCATAGTTGACGCATCCGCGGCAAACGGGCTCGGTAAAATCCCAGATCATCGCCCACGGCATGCGGGGCAGATCGCACAAATAACACGACTGCCTGCGCGAGGCAGCGACCGCCGCGGACGACATGCTGCTGGAAACGGGGGACCGAAATATGCAACTAGATAATTCTCCGAATGTCGCGCGTTCTGAAGAGGTGGAGAAAAAAAGATAAATCTCGTCGTAGTTTCCCACCGAGAAAAACGGCGAAGTTACGCTCCGAAGTTCATGGCAGTGTGCGCGCTACAGAACGCGTCCGCGAGCTCTCTGTGTGGGAGCGGTGACGTCACCGCGCCGCTTCTATTTACTTGATTCTTCGAAGGCTCCCTCTGCGCATGCGCGCCGCGCTCCCTCCTCAGCGAGAGCGCGTTTTTACAGGCGTCGTTTCATGGTGTGGAAGAGCGATCAAAACATCGACAAAAAAAGGGGAAACGTATCAGAAAGTGTGTACTGACGACGAATTGTATTACATATGTTACACTGGACCACAAAAACAGTCATAAGGGTCAATTTCATACAATAAACAAGCTTTGAATGAATAACAAATGAGGTTTCCATTGATGTATGATTTACTGTTCGAATCTGAGGGTGCCAAACATCCTTTAAATAAGTTTTACAAACGTAGTTCTAGCATTCATTTTGACCCATGATATATTGTTGGCTATGGCTGCAAGGTTTTGTGGTCCGGGGTCACATATTTTACTCTCTTTACAGAATGATCAATTGGGTTTCCTACTATTCAGCTTTTCCAATCATGCATGTGTCAGTATTTTGGATAAAATGTTGAGTTCATGCATTTTAAAGATGGAAATCTTTAATCAATATGACTATGAATCATTTTATAGCTTTTCTGTTGTCAGTCTCTTGTTAGTCTTTGATAATATCCATAAAACAATGAAATCATTGTCAAGTAACTCTGTGGGGGAAACAAACTCACAAACTAAGGTGAATTCAGGTTAACTGGGACACTTTTAACCAGTGAAATTACTGGAGAATAAAGAACATTTCTGCAGTGGAGTTATTTTGAGGAATTCTTTGTGTTGTCAGTCTGACACAATACATGTTTGAAATTGGTTTTGCAATAACTTCCATCCTCCTATAATCTGTCAGTCCCTCAACTCTTAATTTCTATCCTGTCTGGCATCCAATGTTGTGTAAATAATCAAGTTTTATTGATTTTTTTAAAGGTTGAAGAGTTCATAAGGTTCTGCTGAACAGTAATAACCCAGTTACAGATCTAATACAATGGTAACCAAAAATCCAATACACATATGGTCAAAACTAGGAGTATGTATGTAGCTAATTAAGACATTCAGTTATTAAACAAATGGTATCACATATTCCTTTCCCTGACAGAGCAATCAAATGGGGATCTGATTTGTCTTAATATTTTAGATACACTGTTTAAGATTTAAAGATGGAAACCTTTGATCAAATAGAACATTGATCATTTTATAGTGTTTCTGTGTTGTCAATATCACTGTATAATATCCAGAAGACACTGAAATCATTCTCCAAGAGCATAGAACAGTATTTGCAATGGATTTTATGAGTTATTAGTTAGTTTTCACTATCAAAATGTCCACATTTTCATCCTTGGAGTAAATTAAGCTCTTTATTTCTATCCTGTCTGGCAACTTTCATTGACTTTTAAAGGTTGCAGAGTTCATACGGTTCAGCAGAGCAGCAATGACCCAACTGGAGATCCAATGCAATGGGAACTGCTCGCACAAAACTGTTTCAAGTGCACCACTGATGGCTGTGAGTAAATCTGATCTTAAAACCCTCGCATTCCAGAGCGCCTGCCAACGCAACGTCACGCGCCACTGCATCCCTTTAACTCTTCCATAACCTCAAACCCACAAAACAACCGCTGGAATGAGCTTCTGACTTCCCGGCAGTTCTTAGGGAGTTTTTACTGATTTAATCAGTAGTGCACTTGGGAGCCGTGTGTGTCTGGAATATCTACGCTGGTAGATTATTCATCCACGCTGGACTTCGTTCAGTCTCAAAGCCTGATTCATGCCTGCCAAGAGCATGTGATTCATGACGGC
This sequence comes from Enteromius paludinosus, assembly GCA_032361165.1. Taxonomy (NCBI): domain Eukaryota; kingdom Metazoa; phylum Chordata; class Actinopteri; order Cypriniformes; family Cyprinidae; genus Enteromius; species Enteromius paludinosus. The sequence continues at coordinate 2,452,223 of JAUMHQ010000009.1, read as the reverse complement.
TGGCAAAATTATGGAAAGTCCCTTAGAGAAGACCACGTGGTTCGTGCCTTTCCAAATTGTAGGGTTTTTTCATGCACTTATGCATGACCGAAAGTGAGTTGGCCAATAACATTGCTCGGCTGCATGTAGGTCATAGGTGCAGCTCTTCTAAAATGAAAGCAAACATTATGATGATGTTGCATAGCGAAATAGGGAATTATGTCAGCGTTGCGGCAACGCAGTTTTTCCCCTCTCTCCGTCAGCACACAGAGCTGATTTTCTCGGGCGAGGCGATTCGGGAGCCGCAGGCACCGAGTGGGACTTGTTTTTGCAGGCACTCATGAGGAAGTAAAAGAGCTAGGCACATACCTCACCCATCCGTGGAAAAACAAACCAAGCCTAAACTGGCAGCAGGCCAGAGATCCGTGAACAAGCGAGTCGCTGCAGAGCCAGAAACACGCTGACAGCGAGCGCATGTTGGGCGCAACCCAGAAACACGATCATTGCTGCTTTTTTGCATTTCTGTTTTGACAGCAGGGGTGCACGCTGCTCTAATGTGTCTAAAACCGAGATGAAAGGAAACTATGTAAATGTATGGGTCGTGTAAATCTCCTAAAGGTGATGCAACGCGTAACATTACGCCTGTCAGTGCACCATGACTTACGACGTGCGTTTCAGCTCCGCCTAAACGCACGAGTCAGCATCGGCAGGGAATGTGAATGACACGCGGAACGGCGTTCGAATGGAACGCATTGTTCAAAGTGTTACGGCTTTAAAGTGCAGCCTAAACACTTTCTGCTCGACGTAATCCTCTCCGGTGACTAACGTGCGAGATTAGAGCACATGTTGCTTACTGGCGTTTTCTCTGGGGTCAGACGTTTACGCAGGCTTTCCCTTGTCATCATGCCAGCAGGTTTTCTGGGTAAACCTCCCCCTCCTAAGGCTCTTAGGTAAGCTGGTTTAGTAGAATTGGAACATCCCTCACCTAAGGCCCTGTTTTGAGAGACTCGCCCCCAGTTACCTTGATTTTATTTCTGTAGTCTTGTGAATCCGCTCCATATTGCGCAATCTACTTCACGCGTGGTTTACTGGCGCAGGGATTTGATGACACAAGTTACTAGCGGCCACAGAACACTGACCTAACCCATCATATAATATCTCCCTTTTATATGCAAGCACTTGTTGTATTCCAATCACTTTGGAGGAAAGAGCCTGCTAAATAAATGCATAGCATGCATTTTGCACAACAAAAAAATAGCACAAGGAAATCTTTTTGAGTGCGTGTTTGTACAAAGGCTGCAGTTAGGTCTATATATATAGGTTTTATATATAGGTTTTGTTATTTTAGCTGTTGACCAGAACATATTCAAGTTACAGTTATATAATACCAAGTGCACACTCTGAGGTTTAATTTGAAGGTATTCTGGAGGAAAGGTTAAGGAATTACAGCTCTTTAATACTGTATGTACCTCCCCCTATTTTCAAGGGACCAAGACTTATTGAAAAAATAGATAGAATTGCAAGTTTTTATCTAACAATTCTAACTTTAATTCTGACTTTATAACTGGAAACAGGCTTCCATACATTTCTATACTAATATATTGTATAAATGAGCACTGTACAGATGAACTCTGGGAAATTGGTCTGAAATTGTTGATTTAATTCTAAATATTCCAAATCATCACCAATCTAACATCCAGTATTTTTCCCCTCAGGAACTACTTCAGCGAAAGAAAAGCAGAGGAAGAAAACACTTTGGCGTTCCACAGACTTTAATAAGGCCCTTCTGAGGTTTCCTGGAACTGTGGGCCAGACGGACACGCGCTCTGACAGCAGGACCGCTTAACTGAGTCACATGAGAAGAACTGGACAGATCCAGAGCGCAGAGATCGGGTTAGACATAGAGAACGAGATGGGTCAGGTTTCAGGATGAAAACTGTGCTGGACTGCGAAACTCTGACCGGCTAGTTCACACAATCAGTCCAAACTCGTGAGCTAACAGAACATGTTTAGTGCTTAATTTGACTTTTTGGTGTGCAAAGTGTCTTCCCAGATAACAAATTCAATTTTTTAAAGATTAGTGCGATTAATCGCATCCGATATGAACGTGTTTGTTTACATGTGTGTGTGCGTTGTGGATATTTATTGTATGTAAGTACACACGAATGCATATATTTTGAAAGTATTTACATGTATATATTTATATTCATATAATTTATCTCAAATATATGTAATATATAAATTATATATGTATTTATATATACATAATAAATGTACACAGTACACACACATATTACGTAAACAAAAACTTTTATTTTGAAATTGCCATGATTAGAATGTTAATAAAAGTTACAAAAATATTTCTTTCAACATTTTACTCTTATTTTTTTACCCCCCGAAATTATTTGTAATATTTGAGGTTAAAATGTCGCGATTATAACATTATTCAAAGGTTGCACAAATGTTTCCTTCAACACTTTACTAATGCTTTCACCCCAAAAATCTTATTTGAACATTTATTTTAAGAAAAGGCTGCAAAAATTTACTGGACAATTTATTAACTTCATTTTCAGCAAAAAAAAGTTTTATAGAAAATGTAATAATGTTCGCGATTGTAACGTTATTTAATAGTTTCTTGCAACATTCTACTAACATTTGGACATTTATTTTTAGTACTCCAAGAGTGTTAAAATGTCTAATGTGATTTTCCCCCAAAATAAAATGCTGTTGTTTGAATGTTTATATATATATATATATATATATATTCTACGAACGTTAAAGGTCTAGTTTTCTTATCAAAAATATATTTATACTTATAATGTTTATTTTTAATATATAATTTATTATATATAATAAAGTTCTAAAAACATAACTCTAAGAAGATTGTGTCCTTATATTCTTCTAGTTCAGAAAATGTTCACCATGTAGTGTAGTAAGAGTTGTATTATTGTGAAGTGATGGAATCTCATCCGAGAGAGAAAGCTCACAGATCCTGTGTAACTCACACACACTGCGTCCCTTTAATAATTCAACAAAAAGCTTTGTACGGCACTCTTTGATGTGCTAAAGCCGTTTAATATTTAAATAGCACATTTTCCAATTAAGCATTCTCAATTTAATCGTGGCGTAGATGGGAAAGGTGCTTGCTGCGTGCTGAATAGTGAATTATACAAATAGCATTTAATGTGAATAACTTAATCCAGCCGAGCACTTCTATTAAACATGATGACTTTTCCCAAAACCAGTCAGTGCGCTGAATGCATGGAAATGAAACCAATCAGTGATGTAATTGCGTGTTCTGGTAATGTTGTGAACACTACCTCTTGCCCAGCTGGGCTCTGATTGGTTGGCTCGTTGCACAGGAAGGTGTAGCTATGGAGACCACGGCCTTATCTGGATAGCCTGTGTGACTAACCACTTCCTGTTTACAATGTTTGGGTCGCATTCCCTTTTCATGTGAGCAGACCTCCCGTGCAGTCAGATACGACATGAAAACACACAGGGTTGCCATGTTTGGTTCTTGTCTAAATGTACGAGGCTTTGATTTAATGCATGCGCTAGATTTCCGCACGCTTGCTGCTGAGGGTGCACGCAGGAAATCTCAGCATCCCCACGATGGGACGCTGTTAAAGGGCGGGACACAAATAAATATTTCACTCAGAGTAATCAGCGTAGAAACACACCACACTGAAGGAAACATAAATAACTGAGATCAATGCAAAAGATGTCGTGCATGTTAGAAATATCAGTGTGCTGGACTCAAAAAGGCACTGATTTAATCTTTATTTCAGGGCCATTAGGGTCTATTTTCACCCAGAGTTGATACATAAAAAAAAAGAGCGTAGTTTTTAGTAAGGAAACAAAACTTTGCAAATGGTTTAAGATCCTCAAGATACACATGATCACATTTCGTAAATATTTTTTTTCAGGGATATATCCAATAAAAAAAGCTATGCTTCGTGTTCAGCATTCTAAAAGTGAACATTTATGCAACTAAATTAATATATTTGGTTTGAAAACTTTTTTTAAGTCATAATAATAAAGACTGTTTCTGAGCAATCATGAGGTAAAAATTCTAAGGAATTTAACTGAATTCCATTGATTCAAATGGGGTTAATAATTCTCAGATTATGTGTTCTTATGAATTTCTTACAATGAGATATTCATATACGATTTTTCAGGCAATACTGAAAAAATTAGTGCTGTCAAACGATTCATTGTATCCAACATAAAAGTTTTTGTTGACATAATATATTTATTATTTATATATCAATACAAACACATGCATATATATGCATTTAAGAAAAATATGCATGTTTATACATAAAATACATTCTATTATATGCATATAAATATATAATTATTTTCAAAATATATACTGTGTGTGTGTGTCTTTATATATACAGTACGCGCACATATATTATGTAAACAAAAACTTATTTTTAATCGTGATTAATTGTGAAAAAGTTCTGCAAAATTGTAAATATTTTGCATCATACTTTTTGTGGTTCATCTGTAATTGTGTAATAAAAATGTGTTAATGCAATAACTCGACAACTTTAAATATAAAGTAAATAATAATATAATTCAAATTTAAATATAATATAATAATAATCAAAAATTAGCTGCTCAGAAACAATGTGGTTTTAGCAGAAAATACTACATTATGACTATTTTCGAAAGCCACAATTGTTTGGGTCCCGGAATGTGAAAATAATCCACAGGTTTTGAATGCGTTTGTGGAAAGACTTTAGCGCGAGGTGTAGCTCGAAGGGCTCTGTGTTTTTACGTCAGTCTCCCCTCGATCTCGCTATAATCCTCTTTGCAGGCCTGGAAACTGGCGTGGCGCGCTTCCAAGGCAAAGGTTGATGGGAAAACGCGCGAGCTGCCAAGCGAGCCCCAGTCGCCGGCGTTAGAAGCACACACATCTTTGTTCTCTGAGACCTGGTGTCCCGCCAACAGCCTCATTTCTGTCTCTGCATTATGGCTGCTTTGGACGCACGCCAAACTAACGCAAGCACGCAGACTCTACCACTTCTTTCTCTCTCGTGTTTTTTTTTTTGTGGTTTGAGTTTTGGCCCGTTTCTCTCGCCGCGCCAGCATCCATCGCATCGCTCCGCTGCCAAACATTCTGCAGCCAATGAGTCACCAGAGATTCCAGCTGCAGAACAACAACAGCAGCAGCAGCGGAGAGACACCACACATTCAATATCATACCAACACCAAATCTCATCAAATCTTTCATGCTACAGACTCTAAATGCAATCTTCTAAATGTTTCTTCCTGCTAAAATATGTTGGAGCTTGGCGTGACTAGAAAAAGGTCTAGTTATTATAAAAATTATTTTGTTAATTTACATGAATTTCATGGTATAAAAATAAGTCCAGCAGTCCAAAAGTATTCTGGTAACACTTTAAAATAAGGTTTAGTTAATGCATTAACTAACACGGAGAAACACTGAACAATGTATTTATAACACTATTTATTGATCTGTTTATGTTAGTTAATAGAAAAAGTTGTTTATTTGCGAATGTTAACAAACACAGCTTGTGATTTGAATAATGCTTTTATAAATGTTGAAATTAGTGTTAACTAAGATTAGTAAGTGCTGTTCTTAGTTCACATTTACTAATGTTTTTAGGTTTTAGGTCTCACTGAGGCTGCATTAATTTGATCAAAAATACAGTAAAAATTGTGAAATATTTTTAGAAACCGAAATAGCTGCTGTTGATGTGAATATCTGTCAAACTGTCATTTATTTCTGAATTTCCATCATCATTACTTTCATAGTCACATGATCCTTCAGAAATCATAATTATGCCGATTCACATATTACATTAAAATTTTATTATTCCACACTTTTGATGGTGTATATACAGAGTTTAAAATATTGTGTTTTTAAATAAATAAATAAAACCAAAATGAAAACATTTGTGAATAATATTAATAAACCTTGATCTAAAGGATATAATCAAGTCCGGCCTTTCATTTTTATTTCTTTTTCTGCCAAATAAGAAATGGCTTATGAACGCTGAACGCAAGCAGATCCTATTTTCTTTTGTATTGTAGTCTGTTCTACAGCATGATTCAGTTTCCTGATTCGCATCTGGAGCCAAACGAGGCTAAACACAAAACAGATCGAGCCTGACGTCATCAAGGAATGATCTATTATGGAGACTGTTTCTGAGGGTTTCTCCATGTGCTCATTTCTTCCTGGAGAAAGACTGTAAACTCATCAACAATCCTCAGCTGAACCCTTCTCCTCTCTCCTCCGGAGCGTCTGACGGGAAGACGGATGTCTTTGTTCTTGTTTACTTTCCCCACTTCCCTGCTTTTTTCCTCTCTAAGCTCTGCAAAGGTAACCGACATTAGCAGTTTTCACACGGCTTCCAAAAATAACAGGAGCGCGGCAAAGTTCAGAGTGATGTAACCGAGCCCCGAGGCCAGAACGGCACATAATGCCAGCTTATGTAACGTCCAGACAGACCGCCGTTTCTCTCTCGCTCTAGGTTTAGTGACAACACAACCTGACATTTATCCTTCCACGCGCCGGGAATTTCTCGACTTTTCTGGGTTAATCAGTGGTGCTTAATAAGTCAAGCATCACTTCACTGTTACTGTTAATGATCAAACCCCTAGAAATCAGGCTGAAGGTTCTCCACGTCAGTGATTTCTTTACTGGCTCATGTTCACCTTTTCTCACCAGGAAAAACGCACTTTTAAAGAGGAACCCGAGACCAAACGAGGCGCAGGGTAATGTTGTAGTAACAGTAACTCTAGCTGTAGTGGGATTTTGGCAGGAAACGTGTGGCTTTTTGGTCTGTACTGCTGTTTTAGAGCAGTGGTTCTCAACCAGGGCTTTGATTCATTCAGGAGAAATCTAAATGAGACATTAAAACAACTAAAAGTCTATGTATGTGCTATTATAACCAAGGGTTTCTGCAGACTGACATGTGAGGTCATTTCAAAACTATGACTATCTAAACCTGGAGGTCATGTAAATGAATTCATTAAATAATAATAAAAGGAAGTTGTGCGAATTAATAAAATGTAAAAATAATAATAATAAATGGAATAAATGGAAATTAATACATTTACAAAATATATTAAGTAGAAGTCATGTAAATTAATTATCCTTAAACAATTTAAATAAATGGAAGTTATGTAAATTGGCAATAAGAATAACAGAAATACATAAAAAGTAAAGTAATAAAGTTTACAAATAAATACAAAGTAATGGAAATCATGTAAATTCATCACACATTTAGAAAATAAATAAATACATCAAAACACGTGGAAATCATGGAAATTCAATGCATTTTAAATTATTTAATTTTAATTGACAAATTTTAGTAAAGAATAAACATTTTTCTGGTCTTTCAAAGATTGTAGGCGTATGTTTTACAAGAAAATACTCTCTACTTCAAAATTTCATTTTTAATTCAATACTAATGTTTCTTTGTATTTATTGAGTAAAAAAATGATTAAAAATGGCAATTCTTTTGTTCAGTTTACGGCAACTTAAAGTTGTAAAAGACTAAATAAATAGATGAAAAATCATAATAAATACAATTATTATAAATAAATGTATAAATACATCAAAATAATGTAAAATGCTATTTATTTACATTTACTATTGCTGGAGCTTTGTAAACTGTTGCGAGTCAAAGGTTGAGAAGGACTGTTGATTTGATTGATGTTTATGATGCAGATAAATCATGTTGTTTTTGTGTCTTTTATCGCTGTGGTTTGAGCAGCACACGTCTTTACTAGTGAGAAACACATCTCGAACACATCTCTCATGAATCAGTATCTGTCATCCGGAGCAGATTAGCATCTGAACGCCACAGTTTATTCTGCTCCTCTGGAAAAGGCCCGAAGGGAAGCAGACGCTTGAAGATCTGTTAGAAACAAAAGCATCGTACTTCTGTCTTTCCTTATCACGCAGATCTTCATCCATCGATTTTAACATGCATTTATCATACGTGTTAGTGACTTCATGAACAACATCAGGTTTATAATGCGTTTTTAACCACAACTAATAAAAAAAAAAGAATATTATGAAACTCTGTGTCTTTTTTTCTATGCAAATATCTGTTAAACTGTAATTTATTTCTACATTTTCAGCATCATTACTCCAGTCTTCAGTGATTCACGTGAAAATTCACAAATAAATTACATTTTAACCAATATTTGCATAGAAAATGGCTATATTGAATACTAAATGTAAATTAATGAATAAAAAAAAAAAAATAAATAAATAAATATATATATGTATATTATTTAAAAAAATTTATAATTAAAAAAATTTATAATTATTATTACAAATAAATTAATAAATAAATAAAACGTAAGTATTGTGATAATTTGACAGAAAAGTCATGTAAATTAATTACTATTCAAAAATGAAATTAAATGGAAGGTAAGTAAATTAACCACAAAAATTATGGAAGTCGTGTAAATAAAAAGTAAGTTAATAAAATGTAAAAAAAAATATTTTTAATAAAGAATAAAGATTTTTCAAGCCCAATTTATTCATATAGTGCTTTTTACAAAAACACAATTTCAAAGGTGTTAAAGTTGAATGTATTTCTGTATTTTCAGCATCATGTCTCCAATCTTCAGTGTCAAATGATTTTTTTCAGTATTTATCCAGATGAATCAAATGCAGGCTGAGCAGGAGAGTTTTCTGTGTGTGTGTGTGTGTGTTTGCTGAAGCGGGATCAGAGTACACCGGGTGCCCTTGGCCAGACAGATAAGCTTCAGTAATATGATTACACGTCCTGCATTGTGCAACCCATGACTCAACCTCTAATTACAGCTGTGCAGGTCAGTGTGTGTGTGTGTGTGTGTGTGTGTGTGTGTGTGTGTGTGTGTGTGTGTGAGCCTTTACTGTGAACCGCGCAGAATTCACTGGAAACAACACGTGTGTAAACACAGCGGCTTGCACAACACGTTTAGCACATTTACTGTAAATACAAATGGGGAAATAAAATAGCTCACTCATGCCACATAAGCGTACAGTATTTACATACTCCAGTGTTTCAGAAACAGAAGAGTATTTATGCCGGTTTTACCACTGTAAGAAGGAAGTTGGTAGATTCATTGTTGATCGGCAGAACGTGTTCCACTAACATTATATCACCACAGAGAGCCGAGTTATACTGCTTCCTTTTTCACGAGATGCAGAGATTACGACAGTAATTTAAATTTAAATAAGCATTAATTGAAATAAAATCTAATTAAATATATAATTATATTAATTCATTCATTCATTCATTTAGTTGCCAAGGTAGCATTTCTATCATTATTTATGACTACACATAAATAAAACTAAAAAAATGTAAAAAAAATTTAAGTAGAAAATAGAATAAAATTGAAAAGATAATCTAAGATTTAAAAAAGCTATAATAGTGCATCGGTGATATAAAGTAACAGCTTTAGACACAAACAAGGCAATCTTTTACAGTAAGAGAGCAGAGATTATTAACGAGAAATTAGTTCATTTTGACTTTCTGACGGATCCTGGTATCTTGGCACACTTTTAGAGGTTACTAAAGTCTATTTCTGACGTCTTCCAAGAGCCTTTTATTCTCCATCTGCTCTCCTTTAATCCCATTACTCTCTGAGAAACTACTGAGACATTAAAGAGGTCTGAACCCTCGCTGATTCTCTCTTACCGTAGTAAAACATTAAACCACACAGACTCTTATCTGTTTCCAGGTAAAGCAGTCTGACCCTGGAGCACAGCAGCAGTCATCAGAGCTCAGACAACAATACACTGTACGGGTCATGATTACACATTTTCTTTTATGCCAAAATATTGTCAAATACTATCTTATCATAACAAACCAGACATCAGTGCAAATATTATTTATTCCGCTTCAGATGATGTAGAAATAAATCCCAGTTGAAAAAAATATTCACCCTTATGACTGGTTTTGTGCCCCAGGGTCATTTATTTAGTTCACGGATCTGAAATGGCTATAACTGAAGTAAAAGAAAAAGCATTGTTTTTAACGGTAAAAAAAAAATAATTATTTGGTCAACTGCACGTTTGCCTGCTATATACAGTGGAAAACTGCTACAGTAAACATTATTCAGTAATATAACTCATTCTTTTTAATTTATTTATACCAGTTACTGTACATTCATTAGGGTTATCTGTAACACGTAATGTTGTTAAATGAATGTTTATTGCATTATTTCATCATGATGGTCGCATTTTTACAGTAAAATTCTGTCAACTACATCTGCTGTTATTTTTTACACTAAATTTGAAACTATGTTGAAGCACAAACTCTGCACATCAAAAGACGCTGCTGTTGATTTATTATCGCAGCTGCAAGCGTCAGAAAACATGTATCGAGCAGCTTTATTCTGGGGTCGTGCTGACCGAGCGAGTTTCACACTGAGAACAACAATTAGAGTCTGAACAAATGAAATTCCTCCGTCATAAAGACCTCAGCAAAACGCACTCGCTTCTCTCCCGTCACGTGCTGTATGCATGTTTCACATCTTTCAAAATACAATGTTTTGTAGAATAAACATAGACAATCAACAAAAACTTTTATGACAGCACTAATATATATATACATATATATATGTGCCAGATTTAGTGTCCAAATAGCGCTGTGTTTATAAAAGGTTTGGTTTAATAAATAAACATATGACTGCAAATAGACATTGTTTTCGGTCACATAAACTTTGTATGAGGAAACCCATGTGCACATATTTGGGTGAGAAGCTATTAAATGTGGAAAGATTTTTGTGGAAAGCTCACATTCTTCAGGCTCTCAGACTGGATGAAGTCAGGAAAACAACTCTCTCTCCTGGCTTCGTTTCTTTAAAAACAGGGAGGGGCGGAGCCAACTAATGGTGACATACAGTTAAACAAATGAGCAGAGTGGGCAGATCACAGAGGGGTGGAGCCAGAGACACAAACAGACACGCCCACACAAGCAGAGAGAGCTCAGACTGACTCAGCGTTTCTGAGTGGCTTAGCTCATCACACACACACACAGAGTAAATAGCTAAAGGTGCGTCACAGGCTTCATAGGTTACTGAGCTGAAATACGGCTGACGGGAGAGCAGGGGTTTAGCGTGACAGAAATAGAGAATTAGCTGAGATCAGGAGTGTTTGAAGAGGATCAGCAGAACAAATAAACATGTGTTTCCCGTACAGTACACAATATAAGAGGAACACACATACCGTCACCTCGAATATCACCTGTTATCTGATGTCAAACATGAGGTCATATTTTGCTCACATTAAACAATCATCTGAAGACTTGAAATATTAATGCACAAACTACTAGTGGAAATGTGTAATTCCACCAGAGCTATCAAAATTATATATATATATATATACACACACAGAACACAAATACACATTATGCAAAACATATATATAATATTTTGGATACGATTAATCATCTGACAGCACTAATTATATATAATGTTATATATATATATATATAATTTATATTTAAATCTATTTATCAACATCAATCTATTTCAACATATACAACTATTTTGTTTTATTACCGTTATTCAAAAATTTACTAATTTTACAAAAAATAATTGTAAGATTAGAAATGTCTTTTCTTGGCCCTTAAAGCACATTTTCTAATATGCATTTAGCTTTGAATCTGAAGCTATAATGTATTTAGCATATATTCTGTGTATTTTGTCTAGAAACAAGATTTTTAAGCCTCGTAGCAAAGAGACAGCCATTATCAGATATTATTGTGCATTATAAATATATTATTTTACTATTCATTCACTTTCATGCATCACTAAATGACTGTTTCTTTAAATCTCTCTATAACCTTGTTCTGTGATGTGTTTCAGAAGTGATTTTCTCAGTGGAAAGCTGCAGATTCTTGCTGTTTTTTTGAAGGATCACAGCAGGATGGGTCCGGACTGACCCAGATCTGAGCAGCGGCCGCTCTTCGGGTCAGAAAGACGGCTTATTTTAGCGCGGCACATGCTAAGATGCTCAAGTTTCTGTTAGACTCACTGTAGTGCATTGTTGGTCATAAATAGTAAACTTCATCCATTTTGCAAAGGATCATGTGCAATATCAAAATAAAGGCAGAATATGTAAAAAAAAAAATAAATAAAATATATATATATA
>JAUMHQ010000009.1:2425702-2440005 GCA_032361165.1 Enteromius paludinosus | reverse complement strand
GTTATGTCCATGTACTGAACTGTTATTATTCAACCATGCCAAGGTCAATTCAGTTTTCCATTCTATGGCACATTTAATACAAAGATTACTCAACTTATTTAACTAATAGTCTCAGCTGATGTCGGTGTAAAACTTGGCGTCATTCTATAGACATGAGACTATATAAGATGCAAGACAAGAGAAAATGGTCAAAGATGTCCATCTAGCACGTTTACATAGAAAAACAATGGAAAAGCGGGTCTTCCTTTACCAGAAGACACTGCAAAGTGGGTCTAAATATAAACCCATAGTCAAAGGTGTCTACACAGTAAGAAAAACCTATGGGACATTTACTGGTAAATTAAGTCTACAAGCATTTCCTTTACCATAAAACAATGATGCAATGCATAATTTAAAATAAAATTTCAACTGTAAGGATGTTTTTAACTCTAAACCATTGCTCAGATCAGGAAGCGTTTAAAACAGCTCTAAACTCATATACATCTGGATTCTGATTATTGGACTTTTTTTTTAGTCAAAAACATCTTAACGCTGGATTTGTTTCATCTTGTGTCTTCTCCAGATGTTAACTGATGGACTGGAGTGCTGTGGATTATTGTGATGTTTTTAATTAGCTCTTGTTCTGACGGCACCCATTCACTGAAAAGACACTGACGCAATGCTACATTGCTCCAACTAATCTTGGATGACCTGAGGATAAGCACTTTACCATTTTTGGATGAACTGTTTCTTTATGGTAAAAGGTTACCACTTTTTACAGTTGTCTGGACTCTCATTCTGACGGCACCCATTCACTGCAGAGCATCCAAATGCCAAGCATGATAAAGAAACAAACTCATCCACATCTGGGATACACTGAGGAAGAGAGCATTAAGCGAATGTCATGTTTGCATGAACTATTTCTTTACGTGTATACAGACACTGGCAAAGCATGCTAAGTTTGCGTATTAGCATGAAGGGTCTTTCACTACAAGACTAGTTATCTAATAAGATGATGTAAAGTTCCCAAACTGTTGCTTGGCTGTGAAACCCTGGTGTTTTTCCAGTGCGAGTGTGTCGGACCTTGTTTCCGTGCATCGTGTCGAATGACTGCATGGAGGACGCATGGGTATCTTCTCAACTGTCCTTTCCTCCACCCTGAGGCCCTAGAGGGGTGAAACCGGGGCCCTGGGGCCCAATATTTGAAGAGGGACGACTTGTATCTTTAGGCCTCAGAGTTCACATTTCAGGTTGGCTGTAGAAAAACAAACAAAAAGCCTAGTTGCTGCAGAGGACAGCTGGAGCGGACAGACACAGAAACTCACGCGGTCTGTCAAGATGGCCCCCTGCTCTCAGATTCAAGGTTATTTTTAGGTCCGGCAGGGCTCTCGTGTCTGTATGTGACAGGACTGAAGTGTAATTAAATCAGTGCACCATCTGTGTGAGTGATAAACAAAACAGGCCTCTGCTTATTTTAGTAGAAGATGATAAAAAGAAGATGAAGCCCTTTGTGGCCAGAGCAAAGTACAGTTTGTGTCAGTATATCCTGTAGTAGATGACGTACCGGGAAATGAGACACAATGCAAATTTCTAGTAGGCCTTTGTTTTACAGGTGTGCATTATCAGCAGAGATCTTTTACTGTTTTACACACCTGTCTCTGTAAATGTTTGCTGGACTAGTTTTCTTATCATGTTATGTGTGAACTTCGACTTGTTGAGGCATTTTATTGGGTTACAAACTGCATGAAATCAAGTTGATGCGTGACACACATTGGACCGGATATCGTGTTCACCAGGGTAACCGTTAACAAGAACCATTAAAAGTAGCTAGTTTATGCAATGGCAACATTTCTTATTGTCATTCAACTAAACCTGCGATTAAAAAAAATATATCTATATAATAACTAAATCTAAGTAAACAAAACAAGGCATCAAGGACTTATTCTTATTTCAGTTATGGCGAGATTTATTTCGTTAAATTTAACTAAATGTACTAAAATAACTGAAAGAGAAATAAAAAAAATATTAAACCCATTTTATTTTAGTTAGCTGCCATTGCAACATTTTTTAACTTAACTAAAAACTGAAATAATAAAAAAAAAATGGCAAAAGAATTTACTTAAATGCTCACAATTAAAACTAACAAACATAAAAATAAAATGTTAAACTATAATAATAGATATTAAAATAACATTCAAAATTATATCAGATTAAGCAAAATGAGCTGCAAATATCATTCATGTTATAATGTTATTATGCATGTCTTTAGCATTATGTATGTCATAAACATGCATATCGATGAAAACGTAGTTATGTTTTTCCATAATGCAATTCTTTACTAAAGAAAACAAACAAATGAAAAAAAAGACCAAACATGATTTGTAATTTGAATATCTGCTTCATCGGATGAATGTCACTTCTTGACTTTTTCAATGCATGAACTAAATTAATAAAAACATTAATTTAATGCAATGCATGTCATTTTGTAAGAATGCATCTGCAAAATGCATAAATGTAAATTTACCTTTTAAAAGGAGTGTGTTAGCTATCATTAGTGCATGTAAATGAACTGCATGTTAGCTATAAGAGAGAGTTTTGCTTAATGCACGGCATGTCGGTGTCAAAAGCAGGCCACAGAACAATGCGGCTGAAATGAGAAGTGGTGCATTGTATTTCAGCAGGGATGAGGGTTGTGCAACACGAGGACGAGGAAAGAGTGAGAGCGCGATTGCATCATCAGAGGCTCGTCTCCTGCTCTGCCCTCGGGCATGTAAACAGGAAATGTGAACAGGCTCATGATGAATGCGTGTGTGAGAGAGAGAGAGACGCAAGCGCCTTTCATCGTTTCAGTATTTCCTGAGGCGAGCTCGGGTGGGGGGGGCTTTTGGGGAAGAAACGAGAACAGAGGGGACAGAGAGAGAGAGAGGGGAGACTTGGGTAAACGCAGTTAAACTGGTGATGTTTTTCAAGGCTTTCATTCCAGTCCTGCTCAGAAAACACAGCCTCGGGCTCGTGCCAAAATATTCATGCACACTTCGTCCTGAAACAAAGACTTCAAAGCTCTGTAGCCGAACGTGAGGAGTGAAGCGCTCCGCTAAAACAATCACGTCCTGCATGCTGCAGCGCTATCAAACCCATACATTAAATACAACGATATTATGGGGCTAAAAGGTGAAAAATTTGCTCATTTCGTTGGATTTTTTAAACATGAACGTAAAGTATGTCAAGTAGTAAATGTAAAGTAGTGCTGTTAAATGATTAATCGTGATTAAACGTTTTTGATTCCATAATAGTGTGCATTGGGTTTATTTATTAAGTGTATACTTAAAAATATGTTATTTATATGCGACTTCCAAAAACTGCGAGAAGATATCTAAATTGTAAAGTTGCAGACATTTTGGAAACCTTTCCCCCCTCTAGAGCTGCTTTACAGCTCAATTTGCTTTCTTAATTAATGAATTTTGCACACTAGCGAACAATATCACCTGCTTATTCCGATAAATTCCTGCTAAATTATCTAGCGCGTGACAGCAGGATTGATTCTGATTGGTTGTCAATGTTCCTATCGTTCGTCAGCTGGAAAAATGAGTTCTGAAATTGATTCCAACTAAATCGTTTCCCAGTGCTTTTATCGTTATAGTTGCGGTATGGACGCTGCTGTTGTTTAACATTGAGAACGATACATTTTAGAACTATATCTTTATCGTTATTTTTCATGGTGTGAACGGTGCTTAACTTTATTACTTTCGCGCTTAAAAGTTTTTAAACTTTCGGTATTGTATAATGAGCTCGATAAATAAGACATGCTTTCAATAATAAACCATTTTTGGAAAAAATGTCTACTAAAAAGCACAAAACAATGACCTTTAAGCATAAAGCTCGACTCTGACTTCCAGCCAATCTCTGGTGCAGTCATGACTCTGGAAAGCACACCGCGATATGTTGCGTGTTCGCAAGTCGCCGCGGGAAAGTGACAAAGCACGGAGCGACACCGAAACACACTGATTATGCAGCTTTGGACCCTGATGACAAGAGAAAACTAGGTTTCTTCCTGATGATGACTATTCATGGATGCGTAATTATTGGATGGTGATATAATTTAAGGGGAGTTCAAAGGGTTTAATTGGTATTCTCGGATGCAGCTCGACATGATCAATGCCTGTCTCTTTTCAAAGGCTTTAATCAGATCCATTGCAGGAGGAGGCAGCGTGCGGAGCATCAATCCCAGGCCATCTGCAGCCCGCTCGCGCCGTGCCAAGAGTCTCCTGTGGATGTGCCTGGCTGGCCGTCGCGGATGGCAGAGACACACAGGATCTGAAGAGAGCCGAAGAGCAGGTGCGAATTAGTGCTCGTCTCCTGCCTGGAAACGCGACACTAGGAGGCTTTTGTTCACCTCAAAGCGTTTCGCCCAGATGCCGCCGCTATCTCAGACAGGACGTCATCCTTGTGTACTGTATGCATGCACCGTGGTGCAGTGGTGTTTGCTTGAGTATTTAACCCAAATCAAGCATGCCAAGTATTAAAGTTGAGATTGCAAAACCCAACCAACTGAAGCAGAGCGCTAACAAAATGCTAAGAGCATTCCCTAACAACTGCCAAAAAAAAATAAAAAAATAATTAAGAATATTTGTCAAATATGAAACTTTAAAAAAAATGCAAAAAATGGTGCATTTGAATGGTGCACAAAATGCTATGATGAGGTGTAATGTTTTTTGGGAGTCGATTCAGTTCAGAATCCACCAGATGTGATGCTGCTGTGTTTTTACTCTAAATACGAACAATGCAGAGATCATCTCACACAGATGGGATGCGCATTTTCTAGATGGACATCTATCACCGTTGCACTTATATAAAAATGAAATGTTTTAAATTGTTTTAAATGTAAAAAGTACTGTGATTGACTTGCATCTCGTTGTATTAAACTATGCATACCTGATGCTGTTTTGTTTCTAATTCTTTAAGCAACTTTATTTATTATATTTGGTTAATTGACATTACGCACCTTTTCACAGACAGTCATGATATTTTGTTGCTTCAATAAACGTGCACTGGTAATATGTTGCTCGTTGCGCCCTCTTGTGGCCTCGAAAGAGAAGCTAAAAGTTTGCCACAATCGTAAATAAAAGACATAAGCAGTTGAATAGCTTGAAGACAAAACCACTGACAAGCCCGTAAAAAAAAACACAAATAAACATAGTTTCCTAGAATCACATTTGCTGAGCGTTTACTAAATTGACAAAAACACTGTTTATGTTAGTAACTATGCTAATCTCTAAACCACTTACCGCTTTAGTCTGTTTCCCTTACAAAAAAAATATTATAGTAAAAGTGTAGTAAGTATGTTTTATTGTTGGTGTAGCAACACCATGGTTAATTTGTGATTCACATGGTTTATAGTTTCTATGTATTTTTGGTAAAACTATGGTTAATTTTTGTAATTCCACCGATATCTGAAATGAAACAACAGTTACCTCAGTGTTGCCAAACTTTACTAACGATATTTTAAAACAACTGACTTTAGAGACACACCAACAGTGTAATATAAGCTCTTACCTGTTCATAAAACATATTTTTAGATCGTCGTTCGTTTCAGTTCGATGTCTTTAGTAATTCCCGCTGATGAAAGATAATCGGTAGGCTAATCGCGATTAGCGCAGCGCCTCAAAACATCAGATTCATCTGCGCCGAATCACAACTCACGTGACGCGCTGAACAATCACCTTCCGCGAGTTACTAGTGTTTTTATTTTAACCGCTAGAGGGATAAAATATACGTAGTGGGGTTTAAATGTGACGCATTTTCAAGTTAAAACAGCACGTTCGGCGTGGGGAAGAATTAAGAAAGCATCACGATGAGTTGATTGGCTGTTGTTGAGGTAGGCGCACCTGATTGGCTGATAGAGTCCCGATAGAGGCCCGAATTTGAAGGTTTAACGAATCTTTTCATTTTAATGGATTTATTTGCATGGCAATAGAATAGAGTGTCGAATAAAATAGAATAAAAATAATAAAATAAATATTATAGTTATTATATATACAATAAAAAGTGCTGTTGTTGATAAATAAGCGGGACTTATGACATCAGCTGAAATGAAAATAGTTGCATCATGAAAAGGACTTTAATGAAGTAATAATAAAATATTTTTTAAAATACTAATGAAATTATAAACTATGTTTATTCTTTAGAAAAATATTAACACTAATGCATGCTAATAAAATAGGCCGACAAATTATTACTTTTAAGGAATATATTAAATTAAAAAAATTAATAATTAATACAAAATAATTTCAAATTCATCAAATATGAATACTGATATAAATATAGTAATCATATCTGTTTGTTCATTTTGAATGCTTGAATGGATAAAAGTGTCTACATGTAAATATGTACTAATGAATCATTCACAAAAAGAGCAGAAACCCGAGTAAACAGTGAGTGTTGGTTTCTGTGTGATGCAGCAGCAGCTACCCCTACTGAACACACACAAACCTCTCACACTTCCACTTTTATTCCCGCAACTCAATGTGTCATAAACACATTCCCTCTCTCACACAACACCGTTTCTGACACATTCGGTGGTTTTCACACCTTCTCAACCCTTCACAGCCGACAGCGTTGGAGAACCCGAGCAGAAACGGGGAGCAGGTGTCGAGCTCCGGCTTCTATTATCCAGGTGCCGGATTTCTGAGAGAGAAGCGCTGTTCGCTGACCGTGAAAACCGCTGAGGGCTGAGAGCCGGACCACTGAGGCTTTATGGAGACCTCAGGCCAAAAACAACACAAAAAACACAAGCTCTGGCTCTCTGTGCTTCTGGCCCCGACTCCAAACCCCACCCGGTAACAATGAAAGCCCTTGGACGTGGCCTACATCGCAGGCTCCTTGAAAACACATCGGATGACATCAGGCAGCTCTGGGTTGCTGGAAAATCCAGCCTATGCTGCCATGAAGGCTTTTGGTCGGACGTTCCTGGGCAGCGGCTCAACTCGTGGTGTATTTTATTCCAGTCGTTTTTTCAGCTGCCTCCGTCTCCTGGCGGGACTCCCGCGCTGCACTGCACTTGCCAGACTTTGCAATAAACAGCTGCAGCTTTGGGTAAAAATAATTAGACTTCTGTCTGTGAGGAGGAGGGTGGAGCGTCTGCAGACCTCGGCTCAAACCACGAGCACCGTGTTACTGCCAGCTTATGAGAGGAGAACTTTTTTGTGTTGAAAGAATGGAAAAAAAGAAGTTAATAACATCCAGTCCTCATTTGCTTAGTGCTCTTCACGGTGCAATGCATGCAATGTTTAGCATTAAACGATGCCATACAATGAAAATGCAAAGTGATTAATACAACTAAGCTACAAAAATGGGTTAAAAATGAAGAAAAAAAAAGATCTTAACCTCCTTTACCTTGTAAATGAACATAATGGAGATAAATAAATATATTAAATAATAATTGATATATATATTTACATATATATATATGTTTTGCATATATAAAATGTACATAAATCCATGTTTCCATACAGTAAAAAGTAAAGGTGATTTATACAAACAAGCTCAAAAAAGCATAAAATGCATTATAAAAAGGGTTTATGTAATACATTTTCATATCATAAAAATAGAATCGGAAAAATGCATTATAAAAAGGTAAATAATATTTAAATATATAATAGATTATTTACCTTACCTATTATGAAATAATATCTTAAATATTACTATCACTTATATATTAAAAGGAATACTAAAAGGACAGGAAATATTAAGTGAATAAAATTCTCTTTATTTACATAATGCTGTAGGCAACATAAGAAAGGTAGATCAATTATATGCATACACACATTTACTATTATATGTATCCATATAATGCGTACTAAAAAAACACAACCTACGACTCCATACCATTAGTCCATATGCCTCAAAATGCACCGTATTTTAAGACAGCTGAAATAATGTGTTTCAGTCACTATTCACTTGACACTATACAGAAGCTTCTGCAAAATGACTAAGTGCAAATGTGAATGTAAAGGTTGTGAGCGACAGCAATAGTGCTTCTCACAGGTCTTTTTATTGACATTGCACCTATTTTGAATGTATGTAAATGTGAAGCAAATTTCACTAGAATGGGAGATATTCAGTGTTTTGAGCACACAAAGTGTTGAAACCACTTGTCACTGATAATTCACTGTGTTTGAATCCATGCAAATGTGAAGGAAATGCCCAATCCAAAGCAGAAAGCAGACGTTTTTGGTATTTTGAACACATTGTATGATTTAAAACATGAGATTGATGTATTTTTTTACTTTATGACAAAAAATAAGTAGTATTTTTCAATTTGTATAATACACTTTATGACATAAAATAAATTGTACAGAATTTTTTATGATGCTTTTTATGCTTTTTGGAGTTTGACAGTATACATAAACATTTATCGCATGCTAAACATCTCAAAAGGCATGTCAAAATTACAAATTTTATCTCAAAACTACAGTAGAAATAGTGCATGAGTTACATGCTTTATTGAGCTTGACACTTTTTTGTATCATTATAGATACTTTATAGATTTTTTTTCTATTTTTATTTTCATCTGCATTTTAATTAAAGTTTTAGTAATATTGTCTGTTTTGTCATTTTTATTAGTCATTGCTTTTTTATAGGTTTATTTTAGTTCAGTTTTTAAGCAAAATTAAACTTATTTAACTTAACACTTATTTGTCACTTGTATTGTCATACAGGAACAAGCTGAGGCTGAGTAAATGATGACAGGAAGTTCATTTTTGGGTGAATCTCTCTATCTCTTTAAACAAGACTTCAGCTATGGACACAGACTCTAGAGCGTGTCAGAAGATGAGAAAGCTGCAGATAATTACATCAGTCTATTAGAAACACGTCACTGAACCTCTCCAAACGTGCTGACTCAGACTCATAACAAGGTATAATGGATCTCCGGTTCTCCTGCAGTCAGCAGATACGAGGAACACAAAAAGACTCCAGAAACACAAAAACCACACAAGATGTGGGAGATGTGAGGGAAGACGATCAATGACCTGTCGACAAGGAAGAAAAAACATATAGAGGAGACTGAAGAGAAAGCGCTAAGCAAACAACACTGTGATCACTTCTAACTCACTCTGAGCTTTTAAAGCAGCAGCAGCTGGGATCGGGCGTTCTGATTGGTGGAGGATGACTAGTGGGCGGAGCCTAAAGCAATCAGCCAATGAGAGAGTGATCAGGCCTCAGCTGCAAGACGCATCTTCTATATTCTTGAGAAATCAAAACATAAATGAGTCTGTAGTGTCATAACATGAGTATAGAGCTATAACATCTCTGTAGATAGCAGCACAACAGTTTTCATAACTTATAATAATCAGAATTTTTTCTAATGTTTCGTAATAAAGACAAAAGAAGTTTGTCAGCAATAGAAACAAGTTTTCATGCAGTTAAGACTAAAGGCAAAGAAATGCATCATAAAAGAGGTTTGTACAACTAATATTATATAATAAACTATTTCAGTATATATAAGTCTTGAGGAAGAAACTTGGCTGTTTTGTATGTCTATTCATTTGAAAGTGATAAATGCAAATACAGCTGCTGTTTATGCTATTACATTTGAAATAATTTAAATAAAAGTGAAATAATGTATATAGTTACAATGTTTGAGCCGGTATAAAGTAAAACATGCGTAAAACAAAGAACTAATCATTTATATGGACATATTTTGGAGTTGTAAATAGAAAATAACACAGTTTTAAGCATTTTTTTAAATATTACAGACCTATGTTTTTTAAAAAAGTGCTTTTAAAATATAAATATTGAAATACAACTTGTGCACAAATAAAACTTAAAGATAATTAAAAAAGTACTCAAAAAAAGTCAGTCTCTTTGTTTTGCATCAAATAACACTGAACTGCCTGATACTGATATTATTCATCTGTGGATCTTTACTGCCCCCTGCTGTAAAAAAAGAAGATATCATTGTTTTTTTTATCGTTATATTTTCCACATAAGGGTAAGATATTCGTAGCTTGTTTGGTCCTTTCTCGCGCTCGAGTGACGAGCTCGTGAGTGTTATTATTATTATTGTTGTGTATTTCTGATCAGGCGGAAGTCGGCGGCAGCTCGGCTGTCACAGTTCTGACGTCACCGGGGGGGTCTTTCCTCGTGCGGCTCTCCGTGAGGGTCATGCAGTCAGTCTGATCGCTGTTATTATTATCATAATCATTATTATTTCTGGGGTGTGATATCGTGTCGTGCCGATATTTCTCGTCATGATGGGCGGCAGCAGCAGCAGGATCGCGGCAGGTGTGGGCGCGGCGCTCTTCGTCGGATACTGCATTTATTTCGACAGAAAGAGACGGAGTGACCCGAACTACAAGAACAAACTACGAGAACGTGAGGGCATCTATCTGTCTATCCATCTATGTATCTGTGTCAGAATATCTATTTATCAATCTATCTATCTATCTGTCTGTCTATCTATCCCTTTAACGTTACCTGTCTGTCTATATTTCTGTCTGTCAGAATATCTATCTATAGATCTATCTATCCATCAAAACATCTTAAACCTCCTGTACTAGCTGTGAAATGCAGATGATTTGATGAATGTGGTTTTGTTTCAGGAAGAAAAAAGCAGAAGGCGTCTCAGGAGAAAGCTGGATTATCGAAGGTGATGTATTGTGGCAGATGTAATGTTTTCTGGCTTGAGAAGTACCCATCCCAAACATTCCCTACTTGTTTTAATGTTTTATATATCTGTGTGTTCAGTTACCAGACCTGAAAGACGCCGAAGCCGTTCAGAAGTTCTTCCTGGAGGAGATTCAGCTCGGAGAAGAGCTTCTGGCTCAGGGTGAGAAACCTTCTCCTGCTGCACTCCACGATGATATTTAATACTGTGTATAAAACACATATATGGATGCATGCATTTGTATTTATACCATAATAGTAAAACTGTTCTTATGGATGCGTTGAATCAACAGAATGAGTTAGTTAACGATAATAACTGTGGCTGGTCTTCTCTCTGTCGGTCAGGTGATTATGAGAAAGGCGTGGATCATCTGACGAATGCGATCGCTGTGTGTGGTCAGCCGCAGCAGCTCCTGCAGGTCCTGCAGCAAACCCTTCCTCCTCCAGTCTTCCAGATGCTCCTCACCAAACTGCCCACCATCAGCCAGGTGATGAAATAGAATGCCTCTATTATGGGTGTTGAAAGGGTCATATCTTATTTTTAGGGAGTCCCTAATGGGATAACATGCATGCAAGGTCAAATACACATTCAGTGCACATATTTGACCTCATTTGACTAATAAATGATTCATTTTTCCAAACCCCTCCCCCTCGTGATGCTATAGTCTGTGGTGCTGGGTTGATTCATCTCATCCTGTCTGATAAAACAGGGAAACAGATTTGTTACTGCTCTAAAAGCGCCACCTAGTGGTAAACAATTAACTAGATTTTTCATTGGACCAACAAGAAGTGGGCGGGCAATATGCTAATATTTAATGTAGACCTCAACATGAAGCGGTTTGGCTCATTTCAATGATTCAGAGTCACTGCATGAACGATTATCTTCAGAAATCCGTAATAGAAGCACTTTAAAATATGCAATATTCACATTTATTATCTGCATTTTGTTCATAAGAAGTTGGGGAAAGTAACTTTTAAAAGTTATGCATTACAGTATTCTAAAAAAGTAATTAATTGCGAGTGGAATTATAAATGCACGTCTGTGCAGTAGAGGGCGCTGCTCAAAGAATATGACAAATTAAGCTTTTTTTGGTTGAATTGAACGATCAAAAATCAGTAGCATCGATGAATAAAATTGGATTAAACACATAAATGATATTTGTCTTATTTAACATATTTAATTATTGCAGATTTGTATAATAATTGAGTTTGCATTGGTTTTGAGGAATACTGAATCTGTCTTTGTGCAGTAAATACATGTTCATATTTACTCTAGAACCGCACCTGATTTCTCTCAATAGGGCAACCCCAGAGCTGACAGTAAATACATCACAAACAAAGCAACTGGCATTACTTACTTGTCTTTTAAATGTAGCAAGTAAAAAAAAAAATGAACACCCCAATTCTGTTCATAAGACGAATATGTGTTGTCATTATTATGATTTCAACCTAATCTAACACTCCTCTGTTCTCGTGCAGCGTATCGTCAGCGCTCAGAGCATCAGCGACGACGACATCGAGTAGAAGACCTCCAGCAGCTCTGTGACGTCACTTCCTGTCTGCTACGCCTCAGTCAGTTGCTCCGTCCCGCCCCTTTCCATCCTGGTTCTCAAACACTGAACGCACAGATATGGATTTGAAGAAGCGCTTGGAATGAAATGTCGTCGTTGTGTTTTGAATTTGAGCATCTTGAGTTTGTCGATGTGTGTTTCGGTGTATTTGAATGACAAGCATGACCTGCATCAAATCTTTCTTTAATCAGTTATTTGTTTTACTAACGAAGCATTTTGGGTACACAGATAAACGTGTCGCCGTAGAGGCTCTCAGACGGGCGTCCTTCACCTGTCGTAATGACTCACGAGAGTACTTCGCTCATTTATATGTGTTCATGTATTTAAGTTATTTTTAAAGGCCGTGAGACGTCTAATGTGGTATCGTGGGATTGGAAGCACATTTAAAGGTGCTCTGTATCAAGTAGGGGAGAGTTTACTCTTTTTTAACTCCAAAATAAATTAAAAATAAATCATTGTATGGAGTCAACGTGTCAAGTCATTCTTGTGCCTCTATTAATAAGGTGCTGCTCTAATATTTTTGCAATACAATAAAAAAAAAAGTTTTATTTGCTCTCATGTTGTTAAAGATTCAGTGGATTAACATTAAATGTCATAAACTAAAAATGAAGAATGTTTTTAACATAAAACAATGTAATGTTAATGATTTACATTGTTAATATTAGTGTATTAGCCAATGTAAAATGCATTTACTCAGAAATTATAAGAACTATTAATGTTTGTTCATACGAAGATTATTTTGAAATATAAAAATTAAAACTACACGTAACTTTTTTTGGTTCAAAACAAACGAATACACCATTAAACCGAGTTTTTGCTTTACTAACTTATTATAAAAGCCTGTAATAATTAGTTATATTTTACAGATTTCCCGGGAAACCGCGTCCTTCCGTCATTATTACGTGCGCGTCCACGTCATTATACAGGAAAGGAGTTCCTGCTGCTAACTAATGAACCTAGAAAGGTTTAGGCTAATAAAGTTAAAGCAACACACTGATAATAAAACACCAATCAATAATATCAAATAATCAAAAACGATACCAATCTTTAAGCCAGCTACTGCTTTGGTCTTCCTGCCTAACGTTAGATATTTGATATGAATAGCTAGAGTTGCCAAACTTTTGCACAATTATTTTAAAACGACTTCACTTACCTGCTTACAATACAGTATTTGCAGTTATCCGTTTTCTTTTTTAAGTTATTGGTTTAATTCGTGCTGATAAATGATTATATGTAATCTTGATCATCAACGCCTCTAAACATCAGATTCATCCGCGCGGAGCCGAAGCGCAGCCCGCGTGACGCGCAAAACAATCTCCCTCCGCTTTATTGTATTTCTATACAGTACCTCGAAACTACATGAAAAAATGGAAATTAAAGAACATACGGGTTGTTTTAAAAACTGACATAAGCATCAAGTTTAATCACATTTTTACTTGTGACATAAGAACACAAAACCTGTCAATATAAAATGACACGCCTTAAATTTGTACATTTGGTTTCTTTTTCTTGTGCTTCAATTTCTTTTTTAGTCCTTTGCCTCTTTTGGCAGCAGGATCTGCCACCTCTCCTTTGAAGGATGAAGCTGGTGTTTGTTTCTTGCCAGGATTTTTCGTAAAGTTCTTTTGTCGTGTCTTATACGTTTGCCTTTCTTTTTCCTTCTTCACAGATCGCTTGACTCGGATGCTTCGCTCGAGTAGTTTAGAGCCGTCGAGTTTCTGAGCCAGCATCACAGAATCTGAGCTCTGAAACAAAGTAAAGTTTCAGTGAGTTTACCACTAATATATATATATATATATATATATATACATATATATACACACACACACAGACACAGTGGGCACAGAGAGTATTCAGACTCTTTGTTATATTGCAGCCATTTGCTAAAATCTTTAAGTTAATTTTTTTTCCTCCATGTACACACAGCACCCCATATTGACAGAAAAACACAGAATTGTTGAAATTTTTACAGATTAAAAAAGAAAAACTGAAATATCACATGGTCATAAGTATTTGCTGTGACACTCATATATTTAACTCAGGTGCTGTCCATTTCTTCTGATCATCCTTGAGATGGTTCTACACCTT
>JAUMHQ010000009.1:2381540-2409387 GCA_032361165.1 Enteromius paludinosus | reverse complement strand
AAGGGTAGTGCTTGTTGTGTGTTGTGTCTCCGATCACGAATGCAGACATGCTGTTATGTTTACGAGGCGTGATGCAACACCACGTGTACAAACACAGAACTAAGTCAAGGGAGTATTACTGTTCAGCTTTACACACACAATAGTGCATATTTACTAGGTTAACATTAGACTGAGCAGCCATGTATATTATTCTTAATTTGGACGTTTTTTTTCTGCAACTATGAGACTAATAAAACTACGGTGGAACAAGCCTCTTCTCGTTTACCAGCGGTTACTCAAACATGAGGAAGTCCTAGTCGTTTTAGTGCTCTTTTGATATCAAAAACTCAACACCAGAACATTTATTGAATCCATCTGATACGGTTAGAGACTGAAACGGCCTCTGTTCTGTCTGAGAGCCGGTGGTTTCTGTGTCTGGTTTTTGTGTCCGGGGGCCCTTCAGACGTGGATCTGCTGAAGATGATCTGTGATTGTAACCGCACAACACTTATGACATTAAAATGTATTTATTATGCACAACGAAGATGAAGTCTAGTTTTAGGATTGGTTTATGATGACAATCTTATGGACTATAATTTTACTAATAGTAGCATTTTTACCCTTTAAATTTGCAGTATTGTAATAAAAAAGTATAATTCACGGCAACATTTCCTAATGCTTAGTTTAATTAATGCTGAATTATTTTTATTTAATTTTAATCGTTGTATCTGGACAGGATTTATTTATTATTTTATATATTTATTATTTTATAAAAAAAATTGTATCTGCTGACATTAAAAACTACACTTTATTCTGAAAAATGTTTGCTTTATTTATTTATTTATTTATTAAAAAATCCTTAAAGGGCCTTAGAAATAAATAAATAAAAGCAAAAAAAAAAAACTTAAAAAACAATAAAATTACAAATGCGTCTTCTATAATATGTTATTATCAATTATTGTTTAATATTATTTATTACAACGTTTATTTATTATTTTATCCTTTTTAACATCATGGCCTGGCCTTTCATTAATAATAATTTTCATTATATATACAGTATAACAAATTAAAAATATGAAATTATAGACTAATTAAAATTATAATTATTCAGTTAAATTCAACTGAATCAGTGTTTCAATACAGGAAGATTTTATGCCGTATTACAATCTAAAAAATCCTTAAAAGGCCATAATGAACCATTTAAAAAATAATTGTATACTTAATGCACAACATCCAAAATACGCCCAACCCACCCCTGAGCTTCACTTATAATATCAGCCATGCTTTTATCCCAGAAATGGTCAGAAAGTAATTTTTAAGCTTTCCTCGCTCTCCTCATCACTTACAACTACACAGTTTTTGCTGCTGTGCCTTTAAGAGATGTGCAACGACTGTTGTTTAATCTGCATTCAACAGATCTCTTCAGATCAGACTGAGATGATCCGAGATCATGAGCTGTTGTGAATCATGGGTAGGATCTGCAGAGCTGTAGGTGCCACACAAACAGAGCCTGCTTTCACACACGTCACCACATTTCTCTTCCGTTTAGGGATATCTGTCTCAGTTCCTCCTCATTACCTCATCGAGAGGATGAGATGTTTCTGAACACAAAGAAAGACAAACAGAAGGACTCGTGACAGATAAGGCTAGCACACAGGCCTGAACGCCGGGCTGTAATTATCACGGCGTCGGAGACGTGACATCTGCCCTCCAATTAGTACTGAAGAGCTGGGAAATATTTGCCGCAGGGAAAATGTGCAGAAGCGTCTCACGAAACGACCCACAGTTTAACAGAGCAAGAGTTCAGAGACTGGGACTCAGGAAAAGCATTTATTTATTTACTGGCCAAGTATGCATAACATACAAGGAATTTACTGCAGGTTTAAGGTGTCCCACATCTGTGATAAATTCATTTTAATTAATGCAATAAAAAAGAAATCAATTACGTATTCAGTGTTTAGAAAATAAAAACTGATAATATGATCAATACGGTTATTTTTTTATTAATTTGTGCTGAGTTATTTAAAAAAAATCGATTTAATAGATTTTAAAATCAGTATACAGTATATATATATATAATATAATATAAAATAATATAATATAAATTGCATCCATATATTAATAAATGGATGGAATTTATATTTTGTATGTATATATTACAATATGTGTATATATAGACTTATAGATATTTAATTGATTGATTTAGTAGAATCTATATAATCTGATATTTATTAATTAAAATGTTTATATAGTATATATTTATAATATTTATATATACTATTTAAATTGTTCAGAACTCACAGTAAAGACATTTATAATGTTTTTCAAATAAATGCAGTTCATTTGAACTTTGTTTTCAGTAAAGAATCCTGAAAAATAATGATTTCTGAAGATCATGTGACACTGAAGACTGGAGCAATGAGGCTGAAAATACAGAAATAAATGATATTCATATAGAAAACAGCTGTTTTAAATCGCAATAATATTTGACAATTTTTACAGTATTTTTGATTCATTAACTCTGTTTTTATATATGATTTTTTTGTGGTTATTTAGTCATCTGACATTCATCAGTGAGCAGGTGAATATAACATATCTGCGGCGCTCTGATGTTTCTCCAGATGATCAGTACAGATCCAGACACATTCCTCTAGAGCAGGCGTGTTCAGACTCTATATGAGAACCATATGATAATGTAAACCATGCCGAGCAAAAGCCCCAGAGGAAGAGGAAGGAAAACATTCAGACAAATTACAATGAGTGCTCCTTATCTGACCATCATCAGTGAACAGACGCCTGCACGGCCATGAGAAAAGTGTGGGAGAGAGAAACGACAAGAATGAAGAACAGCATCCTGTCGCTCCTTGTGCTCTTCAGACTCAACATCACATACAAACAGACTTCATTTACTTTCTAAACATGTGACCCTGGACCACACAACCAGTCACAAGAGTCGGTTTTGGGGTCATTAAATATCTTTTCAGTGATGTCTGGTTTGTTCGGATAAGAAAATATTTGTCTAAAACACAACTATTTGAAAATCTGCAATCTGAGGAAGCAAAAAAAATACAAATATTGAGAAAAACACCTTTAAAGTTGTCCAAATGAAGCTCTAAGCAGTGCATTTTACTAATAAAAATGAAGTTTTGATATATTTACTGTATATACTGAAATTTACCAGGTTCACATAAATGTATTTAATCCTATTATGAAGGAGTAATTTATTTTTAATAAAATTGTTATTAATAGAAAGCATACATTTTTAAAATATGATTTATTTATTATTTTATGATTTTTAATACAGTATAATCTTTATTATCTTAATATATTGGGATGCTTTTGTGTTATTGTGAATTATTAGTTTTTCTTCAATTTTTGTTATTAATTATTATAATAATTTTTTATTGAATAAGTGTAGGCATATATATATATATATATACACACGCACACATATTGAATTCTAATTTTTATACTTTCTGTTTTAATTTCAATTAATTTTTTTGGTGTGTTTTCCCTATTTTTATGATTTTTTATGATATATTTTATAATTCTATTTAATTTAATTTTAGTTATTTAATTATTTTAACTTGCTGAAACAAAAACTGAAGTTTTTAATATATTTATTTGATTTTATTTTATTTAAGTTCATGTTTATTTTTTTATTTTTTTATGGTTTGAACTATACTCACAGAAGTACTAACACCTACCTGATCCAGGTGTGCAGCTGAAGCCATCGCCGTGGAAACCAGGCCGGCACTGACAGGTGAAGGAGCCCTGTGTGTTGTAGCAGATGGCATCGCCATGGCAACGGCCCGGCTGGCACTCGTCGATATCTGCGAGAGGAAATCAGACGAGTATTACACGTGCGAGCAGCTCTATGCGAACAGGTCTTGACTCATCAGAATCAGCTCTATATGAAGGAATGCACATCTGCTGCGTGTTATTGATGAAGTACGTCCACCCTGCAGCGAAGCGCTCTCCCACAGCTGGAGTGATAAATAACACACACAGCTGTGCCGAGCATTTCCTGTCCAGATCACAGCACTTCCTGTCTCCAGGGGCCCCGCTGTCTGCTGAGAGACTCACATTACCGCTGTGGGACTGAGACCAAACCTACAATAACCGCACTATTGTCTGTTTAGTTGCAACAGAATCTGAATTCATCTCACTGCTTTCTAACAGTCTGCACTGTATCAAGACCGTCTTCAAACGTTCCTTCATCTAAACCTGAATAGAGGACCGAATATTAACTCATTTACACAAAACTTGAATATATAACACATTTATATTTAATCTCATTTATATTCAATACATAAAAATGCATCAAATTTATACATTTTTAACAATTATGAAAATTCACTAAAATACAAAAAACAGCACAATTACTAAATCTTTATATTTAAAGTGAAAGCATAAAAACTACAGAAATGTAAAAAACTAAAATGTATTAAAATGACAAAAAAAAAAACTATAACTAAAACTAAACTGAAAACAGAATATATATATATATATATATATATATATATATATATAAAATAAACAAAAAGAGACATTAAAAAATTTAAATAAATGATATAACAAAAACACAAAATATATAAAATATACAAAATAAAAATAAATAAATAAATAAAAACTGAAAACAAATAAAAATATTTTTTTCAATAATTAGGTTTTCAACTGTTTATCATTTTTGTGTGTGTATGTGTGCACAAAAAACAATGTGTGTAAGCTCCACTGACATTTTCAAGTAACTACATGGCTACATGTAAATACATTTCATAATTAGGTTACAGCTAGTAACCCATATACTGAACCATATACTGATCACAGAAGCAGTCATAAGAGCATATTTGCAGAAATAAACAACAATACACTGTACGGGTCAAAATTATACATTTTTCTTGGATGCTAAAAAATCATTATGATATTCAGATCATGCTCCATAAAGATATTTTGTAATTGTCCTACCATAAATACATCAAAACTTTATTTTTCATTAGTAATATGCATTGCTAAGAACTTCATTTGAACTTATGGCTAGTAGCAGTGTTATGTTTCCCTGTGTATTTTGTGCTCGGCGGTGAGTGAATGTTACCCTGACACTCCCGTCCGTCTCCAGAGAA
Organism: Enteromius paludinosus; assembly: GCA_032361165.1. Classification (NCBI taxonomy): domain Eukaryota; kingdom Metazoa; phylum Chordata; class Actinopteri; order Cypriniformes; family Cyprinidae; genus Enteromius; species Enteromius paludinosus. The sequence goes on along the minus strand of JAUMHQ010000009.1, from coordinate 2,404,285 downwards.
GCCCGGCAGACACGAGCAGATATACGACGAGTCTCCGGTGTAGCTGCATCGAGCTCGTTCGGGAGCGTCGCAGTCGTGTGTTCCTCTCTGACAGTGATCCACGCGACGCTCTGTCTCTGAACGGGACACAATCACACGCTGGAGAACTTCATCACAGTAATCACACTTCAATATGACCAATATTCAAATTATATTCTAATTTAAAAGGCATCATTTCAGATAGACGGAATTACACTTTTCTTCTCCGCTGAGGCCACAAGAGGGCGCAACGAGCAAACTACTTATGAACTTACTTACTTAATGAACGTTTATTCAAGCAATTAAAAAGCATGGCTATCTGTGAAAAAGTGCGTAATGTTTTAATTATAAGAATCATAAACAAAACATAATGAAGGCAGAGATTAACGCAAAGCGACGCAGGCCAATAGCTATGTTCCCATCCAAAGATTCAAATTAAACGTATGCGCAAAAATTGAAAAGCGCATAAAACATTTGCGAATAAAGCATCATTCCCATCAGTCGAGTCAAAGAGAACTAAATCGTCACTTTCTGATAAACCGCCATTAAATATCACTCAGAAAAGTAGAAGAATTCACTGATTTGAATTTTTGCGCAAAACTTAAATTTCACATGAAACTTTGCGAATAAAGCACCGTTCCCATCCTACGAGTCAAAGAGAACAAAATCGTCACTTCCTGGTGAACTGGCACTAAATATTATTCAGAAAAGTAGAAGACTTCACTAAATGAAACTTATGCGCGAAACTGTACTGTCACGTAAAAAAATTGCGAAAACACTGTTTCCATCCTACGACTCGAAAGGAACAAAATCGTCCCTTCCTGATAAACTGCCAATAAATGTCACGAACAAACAGAAGAAGAATCCACTGATTAAAACTTTTGCGCAATAAAACATTTGCGAATAATTTCCATCCAAGGAGTCAATATCACTAAGAATACTAGTAGAAGCCACTGAATATAATAATTTTCATATTTTATAAAAGAATTTGTGAACGAGATCAGTCACATGACGTTTTTGAAGTGCATGTAGGGATTTTTTCTGAAAAGTGTAGCCTACTCCTGATAATGCGGCCTGACGCACACAATTAAATTTGCTCAGTTCTAAAGATTTTTATTTTAAATTCGACAAATGTCCAAAATTCATATTTAAAACTTTTGTGTGAAAAAAACAAATAAAGATAATTTAATGGGTTTGGAACGACATAAGGGTGAGTAATTAATGACAGAATTTTTATTTTTGGGCGAACTGTCCCTTTAACGACAGCGAACTCAAACCCGGTTCAGAAGCGCTTCGGTCTCTTACCGACACACGTCCGTCCGTCGCTGGCGAACTGAAACCCATCCAGACATTCACAGCGGAAAGATCCGGGCTGGTTGTTGCAGATGCTGTGCGGACCACAGATCCCAGGGCTTTCTGAACACTCATCAACATCTGAGAAACCAGAGGAGCTCATATATTAACACAGACAAGAGCTCAATACAGGCTTTTATTTTGAAGTTTATTCTTATTAATAGAAAAACTCAGGGAAGGAGGCCAATGCTGAAATCTGCCAAAACACATAAAGACAGTTTTTAATCCATTTTACAGGTTAATTATAAACTGTTTTAATGTTGTTTTCAGTACTTGTATTTGGTTTTAATCGCTTGTTTAGGAAAGAAATAAATAAATGAATGTTTAGTTTAATTGTTTGAAGACTGAATTTTTATTTTATTCTAATAATTCGGTTTTAATAAATTATTGATAAGCTATTAATAAATGATACTATATTTAAAGAATGACAAAAAGCACAACAAAATTATTATAACTTTAATAAAACTCAAAGTGAAAACAGATAATTCAAAAATTAAATAATAATACACTAAAATATATAAAACATATTCAGACAAATGTAAATATATAAACAATTAAATAAATAGATACACTATATAGAAATTTAAAAAAAAAATTATAAAAAATGACAAAAAGCACAACATACTTATTATAATTTCAAAACCAAAATAAAATTATGTATATATATATATATATAATTATTTATAATTATCAATTATACTAATATATAAAACAAATGATAGCGATCATGTAAACAATTGTATAATAATATTAATAATAATACAATGATATAAACCTTAATCATTAAAATATTACCTAAAATAATAAAATAATAAAAATAAATAAATGTTCATTTCATTCAATCATGAGCAGCAGTAACACACTTCTGTTTCTGTGATTATAAACTCATATAAATGACAGTTTCGACTTGAAAGGAAGTTATTAACAAAGACCCAGAACTTCTACAGAAAAGGGGGACTGAATCATACGGAAAAGAGGTCAAATGTGTTCTGACTCCCAAAGAGATGAAACATCTCATGATTTAAACACTGTATATACAGAGTAAAGAGTCTCTTCCGCAGCGTGTTTGCTTTGAATGATCGACCCGTCCGTGAACCGGGAGGTGCTCTGAGGTCAAATTAACTGACATTATAACTTCTACAACCAGAGAACAACTCAGTAACTTGTTGCAGATGTTTGAAGCATGTTTACATGCATGCCAGTAAATTAATAACACAAGTAAGCCCTGACTACACGACTTTATTCATAAATCAAGTTATTTCCCTGAGTGGCATCAAAATATAATCATTTCCAAATGTCAGCGGGAAACTTACAGCTCGTACATCATCCTCTCATGCAGTTATAAATCATGAAAGAGTCTGAGATATATTTCCTTCTTAGAACATATGTGCAAACACACTCACTGTAAACATCAGAATCTGTTACATGTAACTATATTATGTCATTTCATTACAAAGTAACTAATTAGTAATAGTAACTGAGTATAATCGGTTAAATTAATAAAGCAATTAGTGCTATCAAAATATTAATCACGATTAATTGCATCCCAATATGATATATGTGTGTTTACTGTTTATATTTATTATATATATAAACACACATATATACAGTAAATGTAAAAATATATATTTTACAGTTATATAGATGCTGTCAAACAATAAATCGTGATTAATTGCAACCAAAATAAGCTTATATAATATATATGTGTGTGCTGTGAATATGTATTATGTATATATGAATGCACATATATACAGTCTACTGTATATTATATAAAATACATACGTGTATATATTTAGATTCATGTAACTTATTTATTTAAATATATTTAATTTATAAACATATTTCCCTTAAATATATAAATGCATGCGTTAGTGTTAATATATAGATAATAAATATACACAGTACACACACACATACTGTAGATATATTGTGTAAACAAAAACTTTTATTTTGTATGCGATTAATCGCCAATAATCATGCCATGTATATTTTAGATTATATTGAAATATATTTTATATATAAACATAACATATATTTAATGAAAATATACATGCATATGTTTGTATTAATATGCATTATCAATATACACAGCACACACACATGTATTATGGAAACAAAAACTCTTATTTTGAATGAGATTAATCGCGATTAATCGTTTGAGAGCACTAAAAGTATCTGGCGTAGCTACACTACTATTGCATTTTAGCTCTATTGCAGCTCTGATGATCTGTGGGAGGATGTTTACCGTAACAGAGCCGTCCATCTCCGGTGAATCCAGCGGCACACTCACAGCTGAACTCTTTTCCCTGAGCGGGGCGGCAGACGGCGTTCGTGTCACAGCCGTGTCTGCCGGTGAAACAGGGGTTCTGCTCCGGGATCCCACCTAAACACATAAAACCACTTCAAAAACATCATCTTTCACTCTCTCCTGAAATATAAAACACTCTTTCATTAATCCTTAAAAACTGACCAAAGAAGCCACAAAAATACTACTTCCTATTCTAAACCCTGCCATTTACACGATGCTGCGTTTATATTACTGCTACAGCAAACTGCCGTAAACTCATAATCCTCAGTACTGCCACATAAGAAATTATTAATTATTACCTACAACTACTTTAATATATCTGGCTTTGCCTACACTTAGAGATACATACACATCTCAACTGCAAGAAGTTAAATACATTATTGAATTTTCAGCGTCAGTGTCACATGATCCTTCAGAAATCATAATAATATGCTGATTTATTATTTATTTATTATTGTGCACATAGGCTTTTGATTTAGAAATGATATAATAGCTAATAGCTAAAACAACTTGAATTAATTATTTTAAAATATAAACAATAAAAATAAAATGCTAACTAAAATTTAATAAATCCAGATTAAAGTTAAAAATAAATTATCATTTAAATAACAGCTAAAAATAAAAACATAAAAAGTTGTCCAATTAAAATGAAGTATTCTAAATAAGATAAAATGCATACTAAAACTTTATAAATGTGTAAAATTGAAAATGATTTTTTTTTTTTCATTTGAATAAAAAAAATAAATAAAAAACAATGAAATATACACTTAAACTAAATGATTTTAAAATAATAAAAACTTACTAAAAATTTATAAAATCATTAAAATGTACAATTAAAATAAATAAATAATGGTGTGGCACTGTATTAATGAGGTAGAAAATCGAGTTCAAATCATAGGAATAAATTACATTTAAACTTTTATTCACATAGGAAACATATATTTTAAATTGCAATAATATTTCAAATTTTTCACAAATAAATGAACCCCTTATGGGCAGAAGAAACGTCTTTCAAAGACATTAAGAACAGTAGCGTATGAGTTATTATCCAACACATATAAATGAAAGAAGCCAGTGTTTAGTGACTGCTGTGTGTTTTATCTCTACCTGGTATCATAGCATAACCGTACATTAGTGCCCTTGTTAGCGAGAAACAAAATATGTACCAATAGGTACATATCACTGCAGTTTCCAAAAGAAATGAACACTAGAGGCAGTAAAACTCTAACACCTTTTATTCCTTTTTACACAGATTCAAGGGCGTAGATCTGCTCTGGACATTGGTGGGGACCTTATGACTACCGCTACTACTGAATACCGCTGCTTCTGAACATATCACATCACACATATCCAGCTTCATATCTTTGTGTTTTCATCGACGGTAGGTTTGATCGGTAGCTCGGTTCAATCCTGTGTAACTACGCTTCAACAAAACAGTTCAAATCTGTGTAAAAAGAAGGTTCAAAGGACACGGTTGCATCAACAAACGTGTTTTTATATCAGTTTAGCATTTGTTAACACTAAGGCATATTTCCATAAAAACAGAGCAATATACACCTATATCAAGTTAATAAAATGTGCCAGGGTTGAACGTATTGAAGCTGTATTTTAGCGCCACTCAGTGGACTTTTCTCATTGAAACATACAGGTACATAAAACGGTGATGCACAAAATGTGCGTTCGTTGTCTTACTGTGGATGGAGCCGATCTTGTTGCTCATGGCGAAGCGGATCAGCTGGTTGCTGGAGTCGAACATGACGAAGATCTGGTCGACACTGAGCTGTTGGCTCGCCGGAGCAGTGCTCAGGAGCTCCTCGTGAGGACAGCTCTGGAACTCCACCCTCTGTGTCCAGACGTAGCTGTGAGAGCGAACGCTGCCGTCCGGCGCGCTAACCGTGTACTCCCTGCGCGATGAGGACGTGATTACTGCGAACATTGTACAGAAGAAAAAGACAGAAGGTGAATACAACGCACTAAACGTTTTTGGCGAGACACAATATATGTACCAATAGGTACATTACATTTTGGACAACCCTTCACATGACATCACAACCCTGGTGCAGCTCATATGAATCTGAGAGTTGACTCACGGTTGCTGGAGTACTGGTAGATCTCGGTGTAGGGCTGGATCTGGACCGTGGCTCCTCGAGGCACCTCCGGGATCCTGCCGTCCAGTTCGGTGCTGATCAGCAGATGATCGTGTTCATCGATGCCCCTGAACTCCTGTCTGATGGTCAGCCGCTCGTTCCCGGGCTGGAAGATGACCTCGGTGTGTCGCTTGAAAACTCCTCCTGCAGAGACAAGGGCCCAGGGAGGGAAGGAAGGTCATAAAAACACGGTTTCTAAACAATTTCTTGTCATCATTCTAACGTTATTTAAAGGTTCCTAAAACGTTTTCACCCAAAATAAAACTTTGAACACCATGATATAATGAATATAATTAATGAGTATTAATAAATACAATAATATTATTTATAAAATATAAAAAAAATATATTATTAACCGAACAACAACAATAATAACAATTCTAGAAAATAAAAAATATGACAAATTATTAAAGATAATAACATTGTTAGCTAATGTTATTAATCTAAGAAGAAGAAACTATATTTTCCTTAAATATATACATAATATAATAAATATATACAGCACACACACATATATTATGTAAACAAAGACTTTTATTTTGGATGTGATGATCAGGTCTCACCGATGATGCTGAAGCCGTTCTGGAAGCCGGGCTGCTCCAGAGCGAAGGCCCAGCCGATGGTCTCTCCCAGAGCGGGCAGCGGCTGCAGAGACGGACCGATGCTGACCGGGATGCTACTGATGGCGATATACGCCCGGCCGTCGTTAGTCACCACATACGAGTGCAGGTCATTGTTCGAAAACTCCACAGGAGACGGAGAATCACCCACATAAACCCTGCCGTTGACCTTCCCGTTCATCCTCTGAGGCATGCCTGGAGAACCGGGTGATATTCAGGGAATTACTGTTGTTTAGTACGAGTGGATGAGGCAGACAAATACATAGTGTTGCTTGGGATCAGAGATATTATCATTAAACTAAAACTATTTCATCAAATAAATGCTAATTTAAATTATATTTATCAAAATAAACATTAAGAAAAACTAAAGACATATTATTACTTTGGTTTTTTTTTCATGGTTTCATCTTAACTTCATTTTAATTAAGTTTTAGCAATTTATTTTCTTATTTTATTACCATTATTTAGTATATATAGTATATATAGTTTTAAATTTCTATAAAATTTAAATATAATATAATATTATATAATTTAATAAAATATAATATAGCTTTAATTAAAATTACACTAAAGAAAAAACTAGCTAAAATAAGTTTACTTTAAATACTAAACGCATTAGAAATGTTGCCTTGGCAAAAAACTTAAATAAAATATATTTAAAATGTATTTTATTTCAAGTTACTTCGCGTTAAGAAATTCTTGATTATTTTAATTAAAATCATTATTATTTTTATTTAGTTTTAGTGAGGGACAATAACCCTGGTTGCGATGTAATGGTAAACTCACCTTCGGCGACACACTCCTTGCCGTTGCCGTAGTAACCAGGTTTGCAGTGACAGCAGTATCCAGCCGCGTAATCTCTGCAGTCGGCGAACACCGAGCACTTGTGCTTGTTACTGGAGCACGTCTCGTAGATATAAGGAAACACTGGCAAAAAAAACACAAAGAAACATGATATCGATTTTGTTAAATAAAATAACTAGTTACCGTCTAGTTACCATTTTGGAGAGTACCGCAAAACGTAATCAACATAATCAGCGTAGGTTACGTTCAACATGCACGCTCTTTCACACTGAACGCAATTATTAAGTTTATTATGTTCTGGGATACTCTCCAAAATTTCGTCAGTGAAGCGGGTTCTATGGTTAGTAGTAATAGTAGACTAGTAGTACTACAGAGAGCTAGCCTGGGCCCCCCAGTAGTATACTGAGGCATCTGACGGACGCAGGTTAAGCCCGCCTCCCAGAAGGCAGGAAGTAAGGTAGCTTGGCCAGACTAAGCTCCTATGAGCTTTAAAGTCGCGGAAGCCAGGCTAACAAAGAGGCATAGTTCTCCAACAAGCTACACGAAAACACGTTCTTTATCGCAAATTATTTAGTTGATTAAAAAAAAAATGTCAATCTCTTTCAATCTTTCAAAGTTTTTTCAGCTAGCGCAACAAGGGCTTTCTTGAGTTTCTTCTGCGGTGCGTATTTGGAATTTCTCTGGGCTCGAATGCGATTAATGGTGATTGTCTGCACGTTTCGTCAGTAAAGCCGGTTCTATGGTTAATAGTAAACCTCAAATGATTTCAAATGGAGCAGCATTTACGACACAGAGCCATAGTTCTCCGACAAGCTACACGAAAATGCGTTCATTATCGCGAACAATTTTGCGATGGTGATAGCTCTTCGCGTATCTTTTCAGTGAACTACGGCTCTGTGCAGTACATGTTGCTGAGAGGATGTGAAAATACCACGTTTAGTAACATTTTACGCCAAACTCACTTTATAATGTCCGTCGAGTTTTACAAATAACTCCTTCGTTGAGAGGATGCAGCCTCTTACACGGATTAAAGCACAAAATGTATTGCATAGTATTCTAAGCCGTGACAAAGGCTATGCCGATTAGCATTTCATTACAGATATGATGAAAGTTATAATAATAAGAACTCAGCGATTGGGTTTCCATTGAGTTTTCATGAGAGAGCGCCCTCTAGCCTTCAGATGGAGATTTACTGAAAGATACGCATGACTACCGCAGCTTCTGCAGTGCTAGCAATAATATGAGTGTTTTTCTCTCACCGTCGACGTTCAGATCGTCCTCGTCGATGATCAGCACCTGTGGGTTCTGCGGCTGTTGTTGAGGCGTATCCAGTCGGGGCTGAACGTAACGATACTGAGGCTCGTCGGGCGTGGAGGACTCTGTGAACGGCTCTGGGCTGCTGGTTTCAATCGGAGCTTCAGAGGTCTGTCGATTCCACGGCTCGGACGGCTCAGGGACCGGAGTGTCCACCATCGTCTGCTCCGTCGTGACCTCGGTGACCTCTGTAACTTCTCCGGATGTGATGGAGGTGAATATCGGAGATGTACCGATCTCGTAGACCCACACGCCAGCCCGGCCTGAGTTAGTCTCCCTGAGAGGGGCAAAAAATTTATATTTAATAAGAGCAGTGAGAAAATTAAATAAAATTAAAAAGACTCTTAAACTTATTTTATTTCAGCTAGTTTCCAGAGATAGTTAATTTAGTCTAACTTACAGAAAACTTACTAATGTCTAACTTACTGATGTGAAACTATAATAAAAATACTATATATATAATAACATTAATAACTCGTAAAATGCCCAAAACAACAAAATGCTAACAGAAAATGCAAAGATATTAAATATTTAAATTGATTATTATGTACTACTAAACTTACATTTATTTCTATAAATGACAATAAGTAAATTTACCCAGTGTAATTTTATTAATTATTAATATAAAATAAAATAATTTATTTATTATTTTATATAATTCCTAAAATACGTTTTTATAGTGTGTATATATATATATAGTTTTCCATAGTTTTATATTGTCTATAGTAATATTTTTTTATATATTTAATATAGACATTTTCTAGTAACTCTATAGTAATTTGGCACAAATGAACATGTTATGTAAATTAGGTAGGTATTTTATTTTAATATATGAATTATTTTTTCAATACACATTCTGTTTTCTTTTCTTTCTTTTGGAATAAAACCACTGCATTTATGAAGAACAGACTCTCATGGAAATCAGGGGAGCCCAGCTATATAATACACAATTTCACTTTCACAAACATGCTTAAAATGGCTCTTACTGTGCGAGAGCGCTTATCGACTCCTCGCTATCTTGAGTGATGCGGTAGTAAACTCCTTGAGTAGTCGCCCAGCTGAACCAGCCAGCCACCTTCCCTTCATTGAATCCGACTTCCACCAGCTGGTCTTCATCATGAATGAGCGTGGAGCCGAACTGCATGCTCTCCTCTGGATACAGCAGGATAGCGTACGACGCCATCTCCATGTTTGCTACAACCAGCTGGAAAGTGTTTCTCTGCAACAAATTCATATTCGTGCATTTTGCAATAAAAAAAATGCATGTTCGTATATTTAAAAAAGCTAGCTTATTTCTGTGAAGAAAGGAATAGCATATTCTTTCATACTGCAGGAAAAGACTTTTCGCATCTTTGCATTTTTCAAGACAATTAATGCATATATAATGCATATTTCAATACAAAAAACCCTGCATATTTTAAGACAAGAACGACATATTTTGCTTTAAAAATGTGCATTACTGCATGCTACTAGACAATAACTTGCATTTCCTTTTCATTGCATTTTCTTGCATATTTCAAGACAATACCTTGCATGTTCATGCATACTGCAAAAAACTTGACATATTCTTGCCTATTGCAATTAAAAATGTATATTATAGCAATAAACACCAGCATATTCTTACATACTGCCTATTCTTGCATGTTTCAAGACAATAACTTTACATATATTTGAACACTGCATATTCTTATATTATTATTTTGCATATTGCAAAACAATTCTGCATATTCTTGCATACTGTCTGCAGCAAATAACTCTGTTCTTACATATTGCAGAAGACTTCACATATTCTTGCATAATGCTATTGTAGATGCTGTTGTGTCAGATTCATAACTTTTGTAAGTTGAGGGACATACTGTATATTCATATTCATCTCCTCTTCCTCGTTCAGTTTGAGGCGCCACGTTCTCCCAGGTGATGATGATGGCGTGAATGGGTTCGATCTCGTCGTCAGAAGGAAACGCTTGGCCAATGTGCTCTGCAGCTCTCTGGAGCACATCAGGGCTTGTATCCTGGCGGAAATAGACGTTACCAGCCCCATCGCTGGTGTCCAGATCTCCCAGGAAGGCTGCGATCATAGCAAAACTGGCCGGCATCTTCCCCAGGTACTCAGACTCATCAGTGGGTTTGACCATAGATACAAAGCCATTGGTGCCGACCTGCGGAGGGTGTGACAAGAAACATAATTAAGAACAGATCTAAACCCGTTTTTTATTTTCTTAGACAGTGGCTAGGAACTAAACTGATTTGTAGAGGTACAATAACTTACTTTTGAATTTAATAACTCCATGAGTGCTAATGTGCATAATAAAATTGTTACGAGCAGAACTTCTTTTCTTGCATATTGCACAAAAAACGCAAAAAAATATTTTTGTATACTTTAATAAAAAACGTTGCATACTCTTGTGCATTTTCGTGCATATTGCAGTAGAAATGTTTTATATTCTTCAAAACTTTGCGCATTTTTGCATAAAATAAGGATATTCTTGATGATTGCAATAAAACCTATAGCATATTCTTGCATATAAAAACATTCCATATTACAGCACAAACTTTTGCGTGTTCTTGCACATTGCAATATAAATGTATATTCTTGAATGTTGCATATTCATGCTGATTGCAATAATACATATAGCATATTCTGGAATATAAAAACATTGCATATTGCACTACAAAATGTTGCATGTTCTTGCATATTGCAATAGTAAGCAAAGTACAGTTTTATTTATATAGCACATTTATATAGATACCTTTATGAGGAACTACACAATATATGATGAAGCACAAAAGATTAAACCCCAAAATATACACAAAAATGTAAACTTAATGTGCATATTCTTGCATATAGCAATAGAACGTCTTGCATATTTCAACATATTGCAATAAAAATTTTGCTTTTTTTATGCAAATTGCAATAAAAACTGTGTATTGCATTTCGCCTTAAAACAAACAGTGACAGACGCTACAGGCGAATGCCTTCACACTTTGTGTTGTGCCATTTAATCCCTGCATGTTTGTGTGTGCTAAAAGCTTTTCTTTAACGACTTTCTGGCAACCACTTAAAGTCAAACTGCAGGGGAGTTGCGAAATATGTGAAAAAAGTCTCATTCAATTCCTCACTGCTTACACTAGCAAACAAAGTATTAACTAATAGTTCTAAAACAACATCCAGGCAGGGTTCCCAGGATCTTGAACGTCAAATATCGCAGGATGTTCTTCACACCAAAGTGATAAAATCAGCCCCCCACAATCTGTGTTTGACATCAGCTGGTTGTTGAATCACTAAACCAGCATGCATGAGTCTGGAAGCAAAGCTACACAAGTTTAGTCTACTTTAGCTTGAAAGCATTTCAAGCACCAACAAAAACTTTTAGGCTTCAAAAGACGGTCCCTGAAACCCTGATTTTATCTTAAGGAGACGCATGCATGAGGGACTCAAGCAGTTGGATGGGTCTGCAAACACCAGGATTAACACTTTTTTTGGGGGTCATTTGCAGTTTTGTCATGTGATCTGACGGAAGACGTCTCTGTTTCTAAGGGTCAGAATTATTCACGCAAGTCTTAAGTTACACAACAAACATCTTTTAGGCACCTTTAAAGCTCAGTGATTTGAAGAAATCTGTAAGCCAGTGGTTCTCAAAAGGAGGGACAGATTTCTACGATGACTTAAAATGATTTCATTTATTCATTAAAGACAATTTAGGATATCTCTACATTTTAATTCACCCACTCAACAACTGTTTTGTCTCTGAAAAGCAATACAGTCTTGGAAAAGCATTTATTTTTAAAATGTGACAGACCTGTAAACGTGACTGAAATGTTCTTAAATCTTAAAGTGATATCCATTTTTATAATAATAAAGCAAAGAGTATTATTAACTCTATTTCATTCTTTACTTCAAAATGTCATGTTTGATTCAATATGTCAGTTTCTTTGCAATTATTTGGTAATTTACCACCAATTTCAAGAAACTTTAAGCAAAAAAAAAAAGTGTTAAAGACCGATATCCTTAATCCTTAATCACAAATCACAAATTTTACCCTATTATGCAGTAAATCACAAACATCTGGAAAAACGTCATGTAAGTAATAACAGGATCCTTGAAAGGCATTCATCTCTTAAAACTTACAAAATTGTGGAGGGTTTTAGAGTCATAAAGATTGAGTTTCACCACTAAACTTCAGTTCGTCTTACATCGGTACAAAAATTACAGAATCAAAGAGTTTGGCCGTAGATTCAGGCGCTGACCCACTATCAACCCCCAGGAGCCCTTGCAGCTGCTCCTCACATGCATCGCCTCAGGGAAGGCCAGGAGATATCAAAGACAACTGAAGGAGAAGACAACTCGACCCAGACGGCAGGGGTACGGGTAACAAACAAAGGGTTAAAGAAGAAACAGATCGGCTCTGATGCATCGCTCGGATTCCTGTGAGGAAATCCCCAAACGAGACCAAACGGAAATTAAATCCTATAGAGTGGTAAAGCTCTGCATGCTAGCAAAACAATTCCCTACGGCAAGAACTGAAGGAGTCAAGGCACATCTGCACAATACGCATTGTTTTAGAGCAGCTTCACACTTTTATGTCTTTCAGCAATCTGAAAAAAAGCTACAGAAAAAATCGTTTTAAAGTTTTTAGCATAAACTTGAGTGCAAATTTGGACAGTTGGTGGCGCTAGAGGAAGTGAGGTAGAGACTCCAAATTTGGTGTGATTAATGTCCAGACTGTCGTCTATCTGTGTGCCAAGTTTCATTGGTTGGAAAGCTTGGAAAGATTTACAAGCAACTTTTGAAGGTTGGTCATTTTTCACTGTTAACACCAAATTAAATAAAGCTTTTACATTACAGCTCAAGTTTTACGTGAAATCAAGCTGGCTATTGAAGTATTTAACATTTTCCAAATTTAATTAGAAGCCATGTAAGTGACAGTGCTAATTTTAATTAGTAGCTTGTCTGATTTCAGACACAATTACTATGGTTGAATTACTCGAGTCATAGTAAAGAGTTTGGTTGAAAATGATATTTTAATTAAAATGATTTACTACATGGTAAGGATTTTAAATTACTTGAGTAATAGTAAAGATTCTGGTTGAATAATTACTTATTTTATGATAAAGTACCTGTTTGGAAATCACTGGTATCATGGTATGGTACATTTTTTTGTGTCGAAAAGAAATTATTCATGGTAAAGATTTTTGTTGAAAACTGAATATTATTTATATCATGGTAAAGATTTTGACTAGATGACTTTTGTCATAGTGAATATTTTGGTTGAAAATGACTTAAACCATGGAAATGATCTTGGTCTTGATTCCCATCTCTAAGTAATTTAAACAGGGAGCTACTAGAAGTCAACACGCTTCCCACATCTTTTGTTCTAGACTTCCAATCTAAAACCAAGACCTAGATGAGAACCAGCTGAGCTGAACCTCAAAATCCTGAACTAATCCTGAACTTAAATGAGGTTCCAATGGGAATGAGAACTCCTCCTACTTTTTCATTGTGTTCAAACCAGGTAACGTGGCAACCTTTGTTGAGGATGGTCCATCAGGAATGTAAATGCTGTTAGAAATGAATGGACCACAGCAGGACAGGAGGAAGTGCTTATATAAACCTCTGGGCTCAAAGTCAGCACAGATCTACGCCGAAGCCTCTGGCAAAACGTCAACGATGCATGGAGACAAACGAGAAGGCCATCACAAAACCATACAATGGCACTTCTGTCCACCGAGATATGGACAAAAGAACTTCTTGACTTCTCTTTCTAAGAGCCAGTGTTTTCTGATCCGCTTGCAACAGGAACATTCCCATGAGTCCTGTGGAACATCCCACATAAGGAGGCTATCAGTGGACAGGCCATATGGAAAATGTCATCCCAAGAGGAGGTTGTGAGATTTCGCTGCACAGTTACTGCTTTGGCAGATCTATGGCATCATAAGCTGGACGCTTTTCCTAGTATTACGTTAGTAATTCATTCTGGTCAACACGTCCTAGCTGATTAAACGAAATGAACTGAGAAACATCTTAAACGTTTTGTATATTGATTGTCTGGTTAGAAGGTTAGTAAACAATGGCACTGTTAAAATCAACCAACACACTGAATGAACCGCTGTAACAACAGAAGAACACGTTTGATTGTTAACAGAGGAGAAGACCATCTCAGTGATTGAAAATATCATCCAACACTCTTTAAAAAAGTTTGCTTTTTTTGTAGCAAAGCGAGAAAAGGAGTGTTTTTGGATCCCCAAAGAAGTGTACGGTTCACTTTTTTCTCCTAAATAACCTCTTGCCCATTTCCAAAGATTCTGGAAACATGGAGTGTAATAAAACATAAGCAAACAAACATGCAACGATGCATTTGGTTAAACACTAGAGAGTACTAGAAAGCCGTAGATCTCCAGAACCTAAACATGCAAGACTAATGAGCACATTTATAAAGAAACCACATCGGAACAGACACCTAAAGTAAATATTTAAGTCTCTCCGGAGTGTTTTCTTTCCATGGGGGGCTTTTACTGTAGATATACTACTTTTAAGACCATGAGAGAAAGTGGGAGGCAGGCGTCTTAACATGCGCTGAATAACTGCTGGATTTGTAGACTAGAAAATGTTTAACAATCAACAGATGGCTTTTCAGGACACTTGGTCAATAGGAGTTAAAGAACTTACTTACTTTAAATACTAAACATAATCGCCAATAGGATGCTTATAGAAATGCACACTTCCTCTTGGATCTCTTGGGAACAATTTGTACCATTTCACTTCTTTCATTCGTTCATTCATTGAGATACTGAACTTGTGTCGGTTTAAAACTTTATTAATAATATGTATACACTGGTCTCTTTTATTTAAATTAATTTGCCAATTTAAACACCACTGAATTATTAAAAATGCGTTATAATAATGAATATTTTGCTTGGCGAAACAGCCACAAAGAGAAAAACTTTAAATGGATTTTGAAAAGTTACTCACGTAAACTTTGTTGAACTTTTCTTTGAAGAAGAAGAGCGTTTGATTCAGCGCGAGCTCTTGAACCGAATCGGTTCCAGGATCCAGAATCTGGTCGCCGAACCGAAGCCCGTAATCGAAGAGCTGCTCCCGGCTCAGACTCTGGACCGATACCAGCAGAGCCAGGAGCCCAACACTGCTCAGAAGAGCCATTATTAAACTCTATGTGCCTTTATTGTCCGTCAGAGCTCCGGTCAGGAGTGGACGGTGATGAACTCTAGAGGTGTGAGGAGTCCATGAAGGGCGGAGTTCGTGGAGGAGGTGGAGGAGCCTCGGGAATCATTTACATTACTGCGGAGATTTGAACCCTCAAAACAAAAGGTAGGGTGGGGGAGTGCTCTTAAGTGCCCATACTAAAGTGGTTTAATTCTAGGTATTTTCTACGTTTAGAAAAATTGACAAGTGTGTCAGAATATAACTAAAATCCCGTTCACCTGAGGAGTAACCATAGCAACAGCGACTTCAGTCACGAAAATAAGAACTAGCGCCATTTATTTCAATATTAACTTATTTCACAAGTACATAATAATAATATTAAGTCTTCTGCCCCTTTAACAAAAGAATCGCAAACTGTCTGAGGAAAAAGCGTAGCTTACTGTTAAAATTTAGGTTATGCGTTGAATTTGTTGTAATATGTTAAGCACACATACTAAAGTGATTTAATTCCACATATAGGATGACATTTTATACCATTTCAGTAAGGTTGTAGGTGTTTTAGAGGCTGCAAGTATTTTCTTTTGGAGATAACCGTTCAAATCAGACAAACATTGGTAAAATAAAAACTGTAAAAACAAAACTGATTTTAAGACTAACAGCTGAATCATCCGATAGCTGTGAGGAACAGTTCACTGCTGTCTGGATGTGCTGGAGTAATTTATTTGATTGTTTCTAGGTTTTAAAAAGTGATCCGCTTTCTGATCTGAGACGATGATTCGCGAATCACTTCAGAGTCATTTTATTCAGAATTTTGAATCGCGAATCATTTGTTCATTCGGTGCGTGTTCGCGTTCGCGGATCTTTTTTATCATTTCTTTTCTTTTCTTAAAATGTAGAAAGCATCAAACCAACAATCATTTTAATGAAATATCTGTTGTCTGCCGTTCCCACCGATTCCAAAATCAAAACCAACTATAGTCTTTTTTGATTTCACTATTTATTTCTAATTTACAGTTAAATAAAAATAAATTTGAGTGTTCTGTCTAGAAGTTGTTAACACTGGAACGTGATCAACAAATGAATAGAATATTGTTTGTGCTGGATTTCACCTCTGTTTTAAACCGTTGTTTTAAAGCTCTGTCCAGATGTGAGCCGCCTCTGCCTGGGGCCTCAGTCAAGAGCCCGGGGCCCCTACTGCTGAGGGGACATTCATTTACAACCTGAAGTTATTGAGTAACTACTCTCAGCTACAAACCCAGACTCTATTTCTACTTAAGACTTGTTTTGTGGTCCAGACTCACAATTATGTTTCACAAGCACACATCTGCAGACAAATGAGAGACGGTGGAGGAATGTCCTTCACAACAACTAGTTTTCTGCCGAGGTAAAGCTTCAATAACGTCTCTGGCGCTGCATTCCTGTAACATCTGCGTTTACTAGCAGTTATCGATCTGTCCACACAGATCTCCACGGATTTTCACTAAATCTTCCTGGTGTTTTATTATCGCCCTCTAGTGGTGACACCACTAAACCAATTACGTTACACACACACAAAAATATAATTATTTTTTGTATAATGAAAAGTGATCATATTTTATGACATTAAAGTTTTTTGTTTTAATTTTTGATTGATCGTTTTTTATAATTATATTTAAGACAGTTCCAAGTCATTCTTATAATGTAATGTAATAGGCTAAAAAAAGCATTTATAGATCATGTTAAGATTTTTAAACTGCTTTTATGTTGATTTTAGGACTATTATGTTTTATATTACAATTTTTATGACAATTATAAGTCACTCTCAACAGAAACACTGAAATTATATAGTATATAGTATACATAGATATATAGTATATATAATATTTTTGTACTGCATTTATTTATTTATGCATCAATCCTTTATTATCATTATTTTCATCAGTTATGAGCTCTTCTCATCTTTAGTATAGATAGTATAGATCTGGTAGCATTTTTATTTTTCTCCTAAAATATTTTGATGTATTATTGTACATTTTCACGATTTAAATGTTTTTGTGTTTTATTTTGATTGTTTCTATGAAAATATATATTTTTTAAAAAGTATTATTATCTTTAAATTTTTTGCATTTTATTCATTTCATTTCATTTCATTTTAAAAGTTCAGTTTAATGTAGTTTTAGCAGTTCAATTTGAGCTTAATTTAGATTATTTAAAAAAATATATATTTAATGTAATTTTAAACGTTAAAGTGAATTTAATTTTAAATGTTTAATGTTCAGTATTTTATTTTAAATATTGCATTTTTTATATTTTATTAATTTTCATTTAATTGTAAAAATTGATTTCAAGAGTTACATTTAATTCAATTGTTTATGTTATATTTAGATTTTGTTTTAACAATTTAATGTAATTTTAAAAGATATGTTTAATGAAATATTTTCTTTTTTTAAATAGTTTTAATAAAATAATTAATACATTTTTTTTTTTAATAATTGGGGGAATATTATAATTAGGACATAAGAAATATTCATTAATGTGCCTTAGAAAAAAAAGTCACTGATATATTTTAAGTCAGTGCAATCTTCTTTTAGTTAAAACAGCTCAGACTTACACTTTAGTCTGGGACTAAGCTTAAGCTTTGTCTGTGAAACCATTTTTAATGCTTTAAATTTCCATCAAAAAAGTATTTATTTGACATGAATGATGCTATTTCTGGGGTCTTTCTGAATAGTACATATTCTATTCCTGAAGACAGAGGTGAACCCCTCCCAATCCCCCTCTCTCTCTCTCTCCTCACACCTCAGAGCCAATCAGCTTCTCCGGATGCTGATCACATGCTCCGTCCTCTCTCCTCACGACTGCAGGCAGAGCAGCAGCACCGGGGCTGATGGGAAGGCTCTGACAGACGCAGACATGCAGGGATGGTCGGGAGCGAACGGCTCCGTGTCTCCTCCGACGCTGAGCCCCAGCATCCCTCCGTTCGTGAAGCTGGGCCTGACTCTGGCCTACACCGTCTTCTACTCGCTGCTCTTCTGCTTCATCTACGCTCAGCTCTGGCTGGTGCTGCGCTACAGACACAAGCGCTTCAGCTACCAGACGGCGTTCCTGTTCCTGTGTCTGCTGTGGGCGGCTCTCCGAGCGCTGCTCTTCTCCTTCTACTTCAGAGACTGCGTGACGGCCAACGCTCTCGGACCCTTCTCCTTCTGGCTGCTCTACTGCTTCCCCGTCTGCCTGCAGTTCTTCACGCTCAGCCTCATGAACCTGTACTGCGCTCAGGTGAGCTGACGGCAATCACAAGAGACTCTGATTTAAATGGGAAAAAAATTTAATAATTAAAAAAAATTACAATAATGAAAATGAAATGTAAAAAAAGAAGAAAGTAGTCATTGTTAAAATAAATACAATACTGACAATGAAATTATATTTAAAAAAATTCATAAATACAATACAGAAAAAAAAAAAAATGTGAATAATATTTTAGAATAAATACAATACTGAAAATGAAATGTAAAAAATAAAATTATATATATATATATATAATTATAAAAAATACACTATTAAAAATAACATTTTAAAAATGTAAAAAATAAACATAAAAAAAATGCTAAATGGGTATATCGTGATTTTTAATGGAATGCAGTAACAATTAAGCAACTCTTTAATATTACAATACTTACAGCTGCTAGTATGATTGTCTTTAATTGTCCACTAGTCAGACATTATTCCTATATGATCTGAGTAAATTTCTAGTCAGAAAAAGCCGGAGTTGAAATATACCTGATAGTGTTCAGCATGTTTCTGATGGAGCGGAGTGTATGGTTCTGCTCGTGTTCTCACACGTGTTAGTGACCTACATCGAGTCTGCATGTGCGTCACGATCGAGGGCCGGCAGACGTCTCATATCAGCTTCAGCAGACGCTCTGCTCCTTCATTAAACATGAGAGAGACAGCCTTTAATTAGTGCTGCTCAGAAAATCAATAATAATAATGATGGTGATTAATCATGCTTCTTGACAGGTTTCCTTCAAGTGCTCTCTCAGTTATTCAAATATTTTATCTTCTTAAAAACATTTTAATCAATCAATCATAAATAAATAAATAAAACAATTTTTTAATAAGAAATAAACAAAAATAATACATACAATTAAAATGAATAATATAAAAAAATAATATAAATTAATAGATTTAAAATGAAACTAAAATAACCGCTAAACATGAATAAAATCATAAAAATTTACAATTTAATTTACTAAACATGAAACAACAAAACAAATACATGCATTTAAAATGAATAATATAATTTTTTAAAATGAATAAAAATTCAATATTTAAATGAAGAATTTTACAATTTTAAAAATAAAGTCTTAAAATGTAAAAGAAACATAACAAATAATATATAAAAACTATACATTTAAACTTTTTTTATCTGTCTATCTATATAAATCCATACATTTTTTATGTTTTCATCAGAAACCTCATCAGAGAACATTGAGCATTGTAGGTTTAAAAAAATTATTTTTAAAGAAAAACTATTTAAATATTCATTTTAAGATCACACGATCAATCGCTTCCAAGATAAAATTTTTGTTTATATATATGTGTGTGTTCTGTGTATATTTATTATGTATATATAAACATACTGTATATATTTTGATAATGTAAATCTATTTACATGCATATATGTATATATTTATACGTTTTAAATCTATTTCATATATAACCACAGCATATTTTTCACACGTGTGTGTATTTATATATACATAATAAATATACACAGTACACACACATATATTATGTAATCAGTATTTTGAATGCGATTAATCTTGATTTAATTTGTGGTGTTTCTTTCGGCAGGTCTTCTTCAAGGCCAAGTCGAAGTACTCTCCTCAGCTCCTCAAATATAAGTGAGTTTCTACAGTATATGAGTGATGAGTGTATATGATATATATGAGTGTAGGTGAGAGCTGAAGCTGTTCTCTGCAGGTCTCCTCTCTACCTGCTGTTCTTTGGCGTGAGTCTGCTCTTTCTCCTGGTCAATCTGAGCTGCGCTCTGCTGGTCAAGATGAGTCAGGCTCAGGTCAAGACCGTGGTTCTGGTGCGAGTGACCATCAACGACTCGCTCTTCGTCCTCTGTGCCATCTCGCTGGCCGTCTGCCTCTACAAGATCGCCAAGATGTCCCTCGCCAGCATCTACCTGGAGTCCAAGGTCAGAAACACTTCAGACACACCAGAGAGAAAGTCAGGGTTCCCCACCTGAGCTGATGAATAATTCAGTCATATAAATAGAAAACATCCAAATCAAGCACTAAAAATGTATTTTAAAAAATGAGTATATTTATATATATATATATATATATATATATATATATATATATTCAACAATAATAGTCATTTTATTATAATTAATTTTAATAAATACAATAATTGTTATAATATAAAAAAAATATAAAGAATCAATTAAAACATATTGATGTTAAAAATTAATTAATATAATCAATACAAAATAATATAAATGTAAAATTGTTGATACTTTATAGTATAAAGTTATAAAAATGAATAATTAAAATATGAATAAAAAAGAAAATAGTAAAATATTGTATTTAATAATAATCATAATCATATAGCTATAATTGTAATGCATTTATTGTTATACAATAAAAACAAAAAACAAAAAACATTTAGAATTTACTCAAATTAATTAAATCATAAAAATATCAAATTAAATCATGTAAAATAATTTAATTAATGTACTATCATAAAATTGTACAATTAAAAATATTATTGGGAAAAAAAATATAAAAAGAAAACAATTACAAATAAATTGTAATCTTAAAACGAATTATATAAATGTTTTATAAATAATATAAATAAGATTTTTTACACACAATCTGTTTATCTGTATGCAAATGTGCTAAATTGACAATTGGACTTGAAGAACATCTTGTATATATATATATATATATTTATATATATGTGTGTGTGTGTGTGGTCAGGGCACGTCTGTGTGTCAGGTGACTCTGATCGGGCTGATGGTGATCCTCTTGTACTCGTCCCGGGCATGTTATAATCTGGTGGTTCTGGCTCTGACCAACATCGAGAGCATCAACTCATTCGATTACGACTGGTATAACGTCTCTGATCAGGTGAGCTTCTCTCAGCTTGGCTCTGATTGGCTCTGAATCAGGACTGAACGGTGTTTCTCTGCCTCTCAGGCGGACCTGCGTTCCAGTCTCGGAGACGCCGGGTACGTCGTGTTCGGAGTCATTCTGTTCGTCTGGGAGCTGCTACCCACGTCTTTGGTGGTCTTCTTCTTCCGCGTGAGAAAACCGGCCCAGGACCGGGTGAGAGCATCTGAAGAGGGTTTCATAGAGATTTAACCACATCAAAACCTCACATGTCGCTAGCATGATCAGCATGTTACTAACATGTTTCTAGCATGATTATCAAAACCCTAGCATGTCTCTAGTATGATTAACAAGCGACTAACATGTTTCTAGCATGATTAACAAGCGACTAGCATGTCGCTAACATGTTTATAGAATGATTAGCATGTCACTAGCATGATTAGCATGTTACTAACATGTTTCTAGCATGATTAACAAGTGACTAACATGTTTCTAGCATGATTAACAAGCGACTAGCATGTCGCTAACATGTTTATAGAATGATTAGCATGTCACTAGCATGATTAGCATGTTACTAACATGTTTCTATCATGATTAACAAGTGAATAACATGTCTCTAGCATGATTAACAAGCGACTAGCATGTCGCTAACATGTTTATAGAATGATTAGCATGTTACTAACATGCTTCTAGCATGATCATCAAACCTCTAGCATGATTAACAAGCGACTAACATGTTTCTAGCATGATTAACAAGTGACTAGCATGTCACTAACATGCTTATAGAATGATTAGCATGTTACTAACATGCTTCTAGCATGATTATCAAACCTCTAGCATGATTAACAAGTGACTAACATGTTTCTAGCATGATTAACAAGCGACTAACATGTTTCTAGCATGATTAACAAGCGA
>JAUMHQ010000009.1:2352314-2366869 GCA_032361165.1 Enteromius paludinosus | reverse complement strand
ATGGAAAGATAGACAGAATGGACAAATGAACACATAGACAGAATGGACAGATAGGACAGAAAGAATGGAAAAATGGACTGGCATATTCCAGTACAAATATCTAAATATACTTAAATTGCAGTGCATTAAGTTAAGAGAAAAGTTAAATTTTCTGACTCCAGTGAAATATATTTGCCTTATTTTAAGCTGAACAGATTTTTTTAAGGAAGCAAGACTTTTGTTTCATCTTTCATATTTTCAACACAAACTGAAGAAGCATACAGATCTTATCCAAAAGGACAGAAACTAAACGGGTCGGTCAGAGACAAAATCTCGAGCTCGTCAACATAACTGGGCTAATTAGAATGTTCGGAACAAATAACAAGCACTTTGTAGGTTTACCAGGAGCGTCTGGTTTATTTTTCATCCACATCTGGCTGACTCGTGGGTAGCGTGTGCTTTTTGCAGCTGCACTAATGTTACAGACTCTCACAGAATACCTCAACCTTTTTGTTTCTGAGCTGCTCTGCTTTCTTTCATATTTAAATCATATGCAATCACAATGTGCATTATTTGTGACATACGATGTGATTTGTTGCTTACTCAAAACACATGAAGAGTTTAGCAGTTGTGCACGTTCAGCAAGCATCTCTTTACATAATATCTGATGTCCTTGTGTTAATTATCTTCAGTGGTTTCTGCAGGCGTCAGCAGCTCAGAAACACACAGTCTCAATGCGCAGCGACCACAAAACCCCTCCAGGCCTCGTCTGCTGGCAGAAGCTCTATGCTTCAGGACTTACTGCTTTTGAAGCCGCCCGGGGCCACACACAACAACCAGGCGACATTAACCCGAGCCGAACGGGAGACAGGTAAACGCTTTACAGTGACCTAGAGACTCTCACAGACCACCACACTTCCACAAGATCAACCCTCTCTCAGATGTTTCTCCTAATGCCCCAGACAAGGAATAAGACAGGAATGAGTCAACAGGTGTCATACAGAAATAAATGGACATGAAGAGCAGCTCAGATCATTGGTTGATAAATTATCGAGTTCATATTGAGATCAATGAATTGAGACACAAGATCTTGAGAAATCTGAGAACACTTTGAGATTTCTTCTAAAACTCTAGAGATGACAAATATGAGATTTCGATGGTGTCCCACTTCAGTTAACAACAAAATATATATTTATTTTTATATGTATATATATATATGTATATACTGTATATATATGGACCATTTTAAAAAGGTTTAGGGTGAGTGTTTGAGGACGGGTCCCTGCATCTCATTGAGCTTCTGTCTGTCACCTCTTACACACACAAACACACGCTGCTTCTCTCTGTTCATCCACACATGTTTATTATGGGTGTTTGGCTCTGAAGCCGGACAGAAGTTTGGCTGAGATCTAACTCTCTTACAGGAAGAACATGATTCACTTTAACAGTCATGAAGCACAAGACATGCAGTCTAAACTAGAAACAAATCTGGTGCACACAGAGGGCCCTTTCCTTTCCTCCCAGGAATCCTTACTAAAACATGACAGACAATAGTTCACGCATACTTCACTAACGCAAATAAAAACGAAGCTCTACAGGACACAAGTTGAGTGCATTTTTTATGGTTTTAGTGTTTTAATTGAGTTTTTTTATTTTTGTTTTTTTTTTGTATTGTATATTTGTATTATATGTTTTACTTATAATAAGTAATATTATTTTTATATTAATATTATTCTTTAATATTTTAATATTTAATAATTTAATTTTTAGAATTATTCTATTTTTGTAATTTATTTATTTATTTATTTTTACATCAGATTAAACTAAATGAGACCACAGAACCAAAAACCATAGAACACAGATAAAATAAAATAAATTAAAGCTGTTATATGAAAATAAGAAACGTTGCTTTGGTAGCTAAATATTTTTTTTAACATTTTATTTTCTAAATATTTTATTTTAGTTAGTTTAATTTATTTTGTTGTCTTAACTATAATAATTCATGTTTACTTAATAATTTTTTTTGTGTTACTCTCCTAGATCACGTGACACTGCAGACTGGAGTAATGATACTGAAAATTCTGCATTGCATCACAGGAAAGTTTAAAATGTATTATTTTTCTGTATTATTAATGAAATTAATGCAGCCTTGTTGAGCATAAGAAACGTCTTTCAAAAACATCTAAAAATCCTTGCTGGCCCCAAACTGAATTATAGAGTAAATAAGAGATTAATGCAAAATCACCTGGTTAAAAAGTTGCATTATTTGGTGTAACACAGAAACAGAGCGGCTTCTGTTGGGAATACCGCAGATGAAGGATTGGAGGTCTGCTCCTTTAGGGATGGAAGCCTGTGCTCCGTAAAAACCCTGTCAAATCCCAGAGGTCGAGGCGTCTCGGAGGAGAGCAGTGCGTTTACAGTCGAAGCAGAGTGGTATGAATAGGCTCAGATCCCCTCCAGCGCTCATATATCTCTCCAACACTTGTAAACGGGCAGGAATGGGGCGTGTTGTTTTCGGGCAAGATTTATGTCTCGCCTTTGATGCCCGAATCAAGCGTTCCGACGCAACAAATAATATCTGATGCACTTAATTGCAGTGTTTGATTGAGCACAGCTGGTTTTGCCTTACATGCTTCTTTATTCTTGGCCGTGTCGCACTATTATAACACGGCCAAACCCTGTGAGCTCATAACAACATCACGCCATCGCTAAACAACATGTGTTTGTGCGTGAAAACTCGATCCCTCCGGCTTTTTAATTATTTCAGTGGATAAAAATGTGGCGCGGCCTTTCTTCCGAAAGGCCTGATATATAATGCATAAAACCCTTGCGCTTTAAGTGCAGTGTTTGATACAAGACTCGTTTTTTCCTCTTTTTCTTTCTTGTGATTTCTGGGCTGTTCGGAGTCTCTTTTAATGACTCGAGCGCGACGGGAGAAACAACCTCTTTCTTTTCTCACTAAAGGAAAAAAAAAGAGAAGTCCTGAAGTTGATTTTTATCCCGCGATCAGCTCTATAAATAGACTGAGAAATGTGAGGCCAGAGTAAGTATATCTAATCTTTCTCTCTTTCTGGGCCCCAAATGAAATCTCAGATTAAAGCGATGCGAATCGCACAAAGCCATCAAGCTAAATGTTTACAAAATGTATGTAACCTGCAGAGCCATTACTGCCGCGCAAAACTGCTTCCATGTGGGCAAAAATGGAAATAATTGGTGTCTTTGTTACAGCGACAGCACTCTCGTTTCATAGACATGTGCTGTACATGAGACAGAGCTTCATTTTGGGTTCACTCGCACTAATACACGCTTACTAGTGCCATGAAAATACTATACTTTCATAAGTAAGAATGTATAAAAGTATACAGAAAACGTAAAAATAAAAGTTCTTTATTGGCATTGGTGGTTCTGTGAAGAAGCTTGAACATTCATGGAAGCTTTGAACGCAGAAAAAGTTTTTTACAGTCAAAAAAGGTTCTTTAGATTTTTACAATGTTCTTCAAAATGGTTCTACTAAGGTAATATAATTGTATTTAAAGAGAAAAGTTTGTCTCAGATAGATAAAGGGATGAATGATAAAACAAAACAGATAGATGGCAGAAAGAGCAAATGATAGAACGACAAAACAAACAATCAAAAGAAAGAACAAATGAAAGAACAAGCAAACGGAAGAACAAACGCAAGTAAGAGCAAATGAAAGAATAACCAAACAAACAATCAAAAGAAAGAACAAATGAAAGAACAAGCAAACAAAAGAAAGAGCAAACGAAAGAAAAACAAATGACTGAACCAATGATAAACGAAGAGAATGAACAAACAAAAATAAAGAGCAAATGACAAAATAACAAATTGAAAGAACACACAAACAAAAAAAAAAACCAAATGACAGGAAGAGCAAACTAAATAAAGAGCAAATGATAGAACAATAAACGACAAAACAAAAGAAAGAAAAAGCAAATGATCGAACGAACAAACGAAAGAAAGAGCAGAATAAAGAAAAGTCAAAAGACAAATGACTGAAAAAATTTTAGAAAAACAAAAGAAAGCAAGTGACGTATGAGCAAACGATAGAACAACAAACGACAAAATGAACAAACAAAAGAACAAGCAAATGATAAAACAAACGGAAGAATGAGCAAATAAAAGAATAAAACAAAAGAAACAAAGAACAAATGAAAGAACAAACAAAGGAAAGAACGAGTGAATAAAAGAAAGTTCAAGCGATGCAACAAACGACTGAACAAACTATAAAACGAACAGAACGAACAAACAAATGAAAGAGCAAACGACAGAATAAGAAAATGTTGGAACGAAAACAGCAAACAATAGAACAACTGTCTGAACAAGAGATAGAAAGAACAAAAAAGAAGAAAACAAAAGACAGAATAAGCAAACGATAGAAAAACAAATGACAAAACGAACAAACGAAAGTAAAAAGCAAATGATAAAACAAACAAATAAAAGAACAAATGAAAGAAAGAGCAAATAAAAGAATAACACAAATGAAAGAAAACTAAAGAATGCAAATGACAGAATAAGCAAACGATAGAACAACAAAACGAACAAACAAAAGAAAAAACTATAGAACAAAGGACAGAACGAACAACTGAAAGAGTAAACGATAGAACAAGCAAACGACAAAATGAACAAACAAAAGAACAAGCGAATGATAAAACAAACGGAAGAACGAGCAAATAAAAGAATAAACCAAAAGAACGAAAACAGCAAACAATAGAACAACTGTCTGAACAAGAGATAGAAAGAACAAAAAAGAAGAAAACAAAAGACAGAATAAGCAAACGATAGAACAACAAATGACAAAACGAACAAACGAAAGAAAAAAACAATAGAACAAAGGACAACAAACAACTGTTACTCTTTGTAAACGATAGAACAAGCAAACGACAAAGATAGATAGATATATAGATGAAAGTACACTCTTAAGAACAACTGAATATTCTCTGGAAGCTGTTGTGGATCTTCAGCTGCTCTGGGTTTCTGTGGTTTGTTTCTCTTTGACCTGCTGCTCTAATGCATTTAAACACAGACACAGAGAGAGAGAGAGAGAGAGAGAGAGAGAGAGAGAGAGAGAGAGAGAGAGAGAGAGATAGAGAGCCTCTGTAGGCCTGCAAAGCCGTCCTGTGAGAGCCTCATTTAGAAGGAGTGAGGGAAGGAAGGGAAGAAAGAAAACTCCTCCTCAGGAAGATTAGTGGACGTCTTTTTGCATTGGGAGCTGGACGCCGAGCCGCTCCGGACACATTTTTCTCTGCCAGCGGCTCTGACCCTCGGGGCGAGGAGTTACGGTGAGGCCGGCCGCCCGCCTGCGTCAATTATTCACTGTCTCCTCCACCACTTCATCCCCTCAATATCGAAACCTGTCCTTATCGCTAACCGGCCTCTCTTAAAATACTATTTACACGCTCTGGCCCGCCCCTCGCTCGCTCACACGCTTGAATAATGCAACATGAAATGCGATGTGGGATGCGCGAGGAACAGATAAGGCACGTTCTTTTCAGCGCATATTAATCAAAAAGTGTCATTTTAACAAGACATGTATCGGCGTTTCACTTAAGCGTCGTAAATCAATAGCGTTGCGTTTGCATGCCGCAAAACATAAGCATATGCGTTTCGCTTGACCCTGTATTGTGTGCGCGGTGGCTGCAAAGATGTTAAGCATCCCGGGCCGTCGGTTCCCTCAGGACTGACCCGACTCAGCACAAAACAGGTTTGCAGCGGCTCCATCAATCACGGCGCAACACGACTAACTCACTTTCACCATGATGTATGTGGTGAGTCACCGATTCCAGTTAATCAAGTCATTACCCGCAGGCCCGAGAGCAACCTCAGCTGCTCCGCTGCACAAGCTCACGCCGCGCGAATGCATCGATTTTTCCTTTTTTTTGTGGTCTATATATATAGTGTAGTATTTTGCAGCAAACTTTGCGATCTCACTTCTGCGGAAAGAATAATTGCACTATTGAATGCATGAATAATGCCTGGATAAATCTGCAATTTAGATAAATACAAAACACTACAAAAGCTGCTCCTTAGTGCCATTTATCAAGATGCATGCGTGCATGCTGCGTTTGAATGCATTAGCAAGAGGCAACACTTCCAGGGCATCAGGGCCTGAAACTAAGCTGCCATGGCTGGTGACTTCAGAAAATGTAAAGAAAAAAAAAGCCTTAACATTCTTTCAGTCATAAAATGCATATTTTTTAATAAAAAAACCAACAACAAATTGTGGAAACCAACGTACAATATTATTACCAACAATAACATATATTAATATTAATACTAATTTTATTTTTAATACTGTATGTGCATTATTTCATTAAAAAAAATTTCTGACTGCAGTTAGACCTTTTTTTTTTAAATGATCTAATTGCAGTTTACCTAATTAATGAATTAGACATTAGTATATCAATTAAGAAATATTACTATTATACTACAAAGTAGTAAAGTATTAATTAATAATAATTTATTTTTATATTATGTAGAATTTATATAATTATTATGTCATATTTTATATATATTATACATATTGTACATAATAAGTTTATTATTATTCACTATTATTTAATACAATTATAAAAACAAACCAGAAATATCCCATATTAATAATAATGTATATAATAGTAATAATAATAATGATCATATCATATATATTTATATATATACTAATAATAAAATTATTTTTAGTAGCAGCATTTAAAACAAATACTATAGGTGCATTGTTTCATAGAATCATCTAACATCTAATTGAAATTTTTCTAATGAATTAATTAGACATTAACATATATATATATATATATTAAGAAATATCATTACAAAACTATTGAATTGTAAAGAATTTAATAATAATAATAATTTATATGTTGCATTATATTTTATATTATTTATATTAAATATTTATATAATTAATATTATTATTTATATAACAACAGTACAATT
Organism: Enteromius paludinosus; assembly: GCA_032361165.1. NCBI lineage: Eukaryota > Metazoa > Chordata > Actinopteri > Cypriniformes > Cyprinidae > Enteromius > Enteromius paludinosus. The sequence continues at coordinate 2,359,939 of JAUMHQ010000009.1, read as the reverse complement.
ACTTTATTTACTGTTTAAACAATAGAGCTTTTAATTTGCCAGAATATTTAATGCAAACCTCATCAGAAGATCTTTCTATACTCACATAATTACAACGCTAAACCATAATGCGCTTTTTAGCCTTTCCTCGAATTAATCTAAAAGAAAATGACCAACGAACCGAGCGATTTTTTACTCACGTTTGCCGCTCGAGTGTTAACTTCAGGCCCTGTTGGGAATGCATGACCTGATATATCACGGAAGTGGCATGATAAAAGCATCTGCCCAAAAGCATCCGCGTAAACACGACATGCAAAGTGCATCCGGACGCCTCTGTCTGCCAAGGACGGCTCCGCATTTATAACCCATCGAGAAATAAAGCGCGCCGCAGAGACACCTGCTCGCATTTTAATTGAATACATGCATTGTTTTCCCTTTTAAATCAGGTGCGTCGCACTCGCTTCGTAATCCACGCTCGCATTTCCATAGAGGTCTATGAGAGCGGGCCCCAGGCCCCTAGCATAAAACAAATGACCGGCTCTCGTGATAAATGGTTCTATTAGCAATCCAGATTGTTAAACTCAGATATAACGGAGCCGAGGGGAGCGCGGCCCATTTATTTTCCCCTCCTCGCACAAATAGCTTGTTTTTTTATGTGTAAATAACATATTAAAAGTCTGCATTAGCTGTGTTGTCTGATGGAGAGGAGAGATAAATAACGGCGGACAGGGGCGTAAAGCACAGCTCTTTAATAGCGGGGTCTTCGCGGTGGGCTCGACCGAGGCGAGGCGACTCTCTGTAAACTACACGCTGACCGTAAAGCCGTCGTATATTAAAAGAGGAGACTCCGGGCTCCGGGGAATGTGATCCCGGGTTCAAGGACCTCGTCTCCTCGCATATTCACTTATCGGAGTCTGCGGGCCGGGATAATAAAGCGGATTAAAGCGATAAGTAATTGCTCTGTCGCCGAGCGCTAGCAAACAGCTGAGGCTCGCTCCGAAGAGCCTTTAGTTGGAGACCGGACTGGATTTCTGGAAGACTGGTTAAACTAGGGATAGTTAACCCCGAAATAAACCTGAAGTCAAGAACAAACATTTATGACTCAAAAACGTTATAAATTTTCAAAATATCTTCTTTTGCGTTCGACAGAAGACAGAAGTGTATTTTTTGTTTATATTTCGAATTTGATTAAATTTTTGTATTAAATATTTGATGTATTTTTTTATATATTTACATTTAATTTAATTTTAGATTTTATTTATACGTCTTTGTTTTATTTTATATATTTTTTAAATAACATTTTATTTCATTTATGAATACATTTATATAGAAAATAACAGCTAATTCAAAATACTAATGATGCTTGTTACAAACATTATGACTATTATTTTAAAGAACGTTATAAATAAAACAAAATCATACAATAAATTTCAAATCTTTTGTATTTAAAAGGAGATAGAAGTATATTTATTTTTTGTTTATATTTTAAATTTTATTTTTTAAAAATGTTTTTAAATGTTCATATGACTTTTTGCTTTTTTATAAAGTAGATTGTTGTGTCATTTTTATTCATTTTTGCTGTTTTTAAAAATATGCTTGTATAGTTTTTGATAGTTTTAATTTCCTTTTTAGTTTATTTTATCATTTTATGCATCAAGGTAAACAAAATTAACATGTTTGTTAAAATTGTGGTCATTCTTATTTAAAAGTTTTTTTTATGTCCATATAGTAACAAAATATTTTTAGTATTTATGTTATTTTAACTTATTTCAGTTATTTGTCAAGGCAACAATTATCATTTTAATCTGATATTTTTATTTATTTTATTATTTATTTTTATAGATATTTTATTTTATATTTTATTTCTATATTTAGCTATATTAAATATATATTTTTAAATTTCTTTATGTTATATTTTATTTTAATTACTGAAAATACTTTTTAATAGTTTAATTTTCAATTAATAATGAAAAACTGATTAACATACTAAAGGTTTTTAATAAATGATAACATTTAGATTTAGTCAAGGTCTCTCCTGTCTCATATATTTCTCACATTTTCTTTCAAGAATATATTTTTGGTATTTTTTGTGTCGTCACACACAGCATCAAGCAAGCACATATTGAGTAAAACATCTGAAGTGTTTTCATTCACAAATCCAGAGGAGCTTCTCGCAGCACACTGCTGCAGGCCTCATTAAAAGTGTTTTTAATTAGCTTCAGCTCTGATCTGGGCTCTGCTGTGCTTTTCTGCTCAAGTCAAAACTACCTGTTAGTCCGTGTTCAATATTCATCCGCCTGGAGGCTCTCAGAACAAACACTGCAGTCACAAACGTCCTCGTTTCACGCTATTCTTTGATACACAATTAATGACCGTTTGAAATAATGGCAGGCCACCAAAGTCTTTCATGAATCAGAAAGCAGAATCACCATTTCAAAGGTCTCAAGCGGCCGGCGTCCACCGCCTTCACTAATTCATAACAGTTATACTCTGGAGGTAAGAACAAGCTCCTTCGGCCTCATTATAGACAACTTTTATCAAGGGTCCACAGACATGTTTTAAACATGCTTGCTCTCGTCTGCTGTCACACTCCATCCTCGCTGGACCAGAAAAGTTTGCATCCACCACAGACGAGTGTGAAAAGTGCACGAATACGGCGAGTGGAGTACCGTATGAATCTGTGTAGTATCTCTTACTGCCATGAGATTAAGAGAAGACCCTGTTGCACAGCACAGTTCAACTATTTCCTATTAAACAGGACGCTGAGGCCAGTGTAAATTAATTCTTAGAATTAGCTTTTATTTTTATATAAATATATTAAATTAAATTAAATAATATATAATGAATAAATACAATTTATAAAAGTAAATAAAATAAAAAATAAAACAAGATATAAAAATATTGATAATTAAATTAATTGTATATATATAATTAAAAAAAAAGATTAAAAAAAATCTAACATGAAAAATAATAATTAATAAATATATATATATATATATGTACATACATATATTTAATGAAAATTGACATGAAAATTTAATTGTAATGAAACATCATTGAATAAAAAGATATAATTTAGCATTTTTTGTTGTTATTCTATATATATATATATATATAATGAAAATAGCAATTGTATATTATCAGTATTTTTATACATTTTAAATTAATATTATATATCAAAAAATAATTTCTCTGTAATTTTATACCGTATTTGTATTTTTTTTTCTTATATTCCTATATACTGTATCATTAATAAATCACGGTTTTAATCATTTTATTTAAACGTATTAATTTTTAATATTTTTTTAACTATATTACTTTTTTCAGGCAGTCAACAACCAATCACAGTTAATAAAGTCTCTTATTGTTATTCAGTACATTCAATACTTCATAAACATTCAATATTTCATTACATCATATATTAGTTTTTGTCATTTTTATTAGCACTTTTAATATTTCTATATACTGTATCATTAATTAATTTTAATCTCCATTATAGTAATTGTATTCCTTATTCATTCATTTTAGTCATATTTGATAATATTTTAGCTGTTTTTGGTACTCTTTTTAATAGTTTAAGTCTAAGTTAACAATGAAAGCAAACCTCAGAGCGATGAAAGCCTGTTCTGCTGCTGTGTTCGATCAGACACGGTCAGGATCTCAAACGCTCTTTCCCCGCTGCTCAAAACGAAGCGTATGAATCATGTACGAGTGAAAATCACGCTCTATAAACGATGTCTTGTTGTCACTGTGTGGCCTGTTTTTCCGCTCCTTTCTTCAACAAATCACAGTCTTCTCTTTCCTTCACAATGGCAGGCCACCAAATTCCTTCATCAGTCTCCACAGAAAAAGGCTGAAATACACTCGAGGTATTTCCATTTCAAAGGTGGACCTCGGCGCGTGTCATTTTAACTAATTCATAACACTTATACTCCGGAGGAAGGAACAAGGTCTTTGGGCCTCATTATTCAGCGCTTTTATCGCTCTCCTAAAGACATGTTTTAAACATCGGCTCCTGATTAATCTCAGAGCAAACAGAGCTGGTCCAATCGGCCGTGATTACGTGTCGACTCGCTCGCTATTAACGAACGAGACTTTAGGATTCACATCAGGCCCTCACCTTTCACTCTCGGGGGCTTATCGGAGACGGACGGCTCCGCCTGAGACATATTTTATCTTTAAAATGCATATTTCATGGGCATATTCTCTTCCTCGGCTCCTTAAGCTCTCGGCGGGTGAGATAAATAACCCCAGAAAGACTCCAACATCATCTGCTTTACATTAACCCTTGTGTGCGACTGGTCATGTGACACAGAAGAACCAATGAGGTCGCATATATGCATGAATGAAGCTGTTTCGAGACAGGATCGTACCTCTGGACAGGGATGATGGGGAAGGTTTGTTGGGCAGCTCGCTGAAGCTGTTTCCATCCAGAGATGTCTTACAGTCCTTCTTGTCTGCGGCGCTGGGAACGCTGGCCTCCATTCTGATGTGATCTACGAGAGAGATGAGATATCTAAAATATCCACGCAGGTGTGTTAGGTCAAGGGACAGCAAAGAAATAAAAGCAACAAGAAAACATTATGGGAAATGAATGAACTCCAATATAAAATGAAATATGAAATAAACGATATAAAATACAATGCAATGGATGTGAAATTATAAATTATTAATGTAAAATACTAAAATATATTAAAATATAAATTGAAATGTAAAATTAAATGGATGTGAAAATAAATAAATTATTACTGCAATTTTAAGTTAAAAACAAAACAATGCATAAAATACAATATATAAAATAGCTAAATTAAATTAAATGCAAATAATTATTACAAATGAAATGAAAAAGATGGAAAAACAACAAAACATAGAATAAAATATAATAAATACTGAAACTGTATAAAAACATAAAACAAATAAAATGTGACAATATTTCAACAATCAAACATAAAACGCTATGGAATATATAACATACTGTAATATAACAAAAGCATTTAACCCAAAATATTGAAACTAATCACAGGTAGGTGGTTGCCAGGGTGTTGCTATGCGTTTGTTATGATGTTGCTGATATTCTGATGTCTTTATATCACTGCAAGATGAACTTTAATACTTAGTGTTGATTTAAACTAACCTCTAACAAACAAACCTGCGTTCACTCGACCTGAAGCTTATGAAAGCTCTTTATGAAGCAGATTTGTTTAGTCACTCGACCGTCTCGTTTCTCGCCGTTTTTAAGGCAAGGTAAGCCGATTAGCGCGGGAACACACGAGTGAGTCTGGAAGGCATCTGTTTCCAACAGAGACGCTCCATACGCTCAGAAATCCCATTCCTGCTCTTATCAGCTCTTACACTTCATCTCAGCCTTGACTTCCCACCTTCAACACCTTATTTCATATCATTATACTGCTGCTCAGAAATGTCAGCATATCAGAATGATTTCTGAAGATCATGTGACACTGAAGACTGGAGTAATGATGCTGAAAATACAGCTGAACATCACAGAAATAAATTACAGTTTAACACAGATTCATAGATTATAACAGATATTCTCAATTGTAATAAGGTAAAAAAGTTTTTTTTTAAATTGTAATGCAAAAATGCATATACCATGATAAAGCTATTTTTGCTTTAAAAAATGGTTTATTTGGTTCCTTTTGATCTAGATGCATGAATAATTCAATTAAATTAGCTTTGTTTTATTCATTTAACCTAAGCTTAATAAAATAAAAAAAAATACTAATAATACAAATATTAAATGATATTAGATGATTATTAGATAATATAAAATAATTGTACTTATATTTGCTATTTAAAAGTAATTATTCAATTAACTTGTTTAGTAAACAATTTACAAACAACCATGTTTTTGGCTTATTTATTAAACCCAGTGTTGATAAACAAGCAAACTCGACAATGTTTCATTTGACAAATTCTCCTTTATTGAAAAATAATAAAATAATGAATAATGTATTAATTTTAACTACCACCAATAACATGCATTATTTAAACAATTAAATTGCTATTAATTCAATACGAAATTAAACTAACTTAATTGAGTGTGACTAGTTATTCATATTTTATATTTACACACAATGCATTGCTTGGTATACTTTTTTTAAAACCCTTTTAATAATTTAATCAGATTATTATTTTTTTTTTTATGCAATGCAAAGTATAAAAATATCAAATATTTCTTAATGTGAAGCAGAGGTTTCACATTAATAAACACTCCAACCAGTCGAAACAAGCCTCTAATCGAAGCAGAATGATGAATTGATTGTTTGAGTTGCACAGTGTATTTTCACACTATTCAAGAATCTTGTCAGTTTTATGTAATGATGTAAATATTTATCTAAGTCGCCCTGCGTGTGACGGGATAACACGGGGCCAAAGGTCAAACACACAGATGGCCACGAGAGCCAGCGCCAACATCACAAGACTTGTATTATTCCTGCGTTCACAGGGAAAGCACAGACACTTACAATTGACCTTTTGAACTCCAATAAGAATACATAATTACTACAAATACTGTATTATTTAACTGTTTTTAATTATTATAATTAATATTATTAAATGAATCAAACTTAATAATGATTAAATAATTATTATTTAATATATTAAAATATAAATTAATAATATTTAATATATACAATTGAAGATTAATAAACAAATATTATTTAAATTATTGCATTATAAAATATTAAATATAATTTATATATATATATGAGAGAGAAATTAAAATTGTAAAATATAAATTACAATTGTTAAAATGTAAATGTTATAAATAAATATAAGGTATATAATTTCACCCTGAATAAATATTACTAAAAACATAATTTAGATATTTAAAAGATTAATTATTCAGAATATTATATAGAATTCAGATTAAATACTTATTTAATAATACATTATCACTACAAATACCATATTATTTAATGTTATTTAATTATTATTATATAAAATTATTTTTTTTCATTTTATTTTAGTGAGAATAGGAAGAATTAATAACAGAATAATGGCTATTTTAATTCAATTAATTGATTTATTTAACAAATCAATTTTAATATTATATATCAATGATTTCACATATTTCACATATCACATATTTTCATTATACTTTATTTTAAATATATACTATGATTGATTTTATACGTAAATAAAACTGCTCAGAAAGACACAAATATGTGAAATTCTTTTACAAGTATTACAGCGTTTCAAATTAGCCGCAGAAAGCAAAGATGTTTAATAAATAAAGATGTACATGATCCAGAACAAATCTCCTCAGACCAGAAACTGACTATTCTATTCATTGAACACTTCTTCACTTCAAGCCTTAACTGTTTCTGTATTTTAAAAAAATATTCATCATTATTGCTTTAAACACTGCTGGAAATTTACCACAAACCAATGATTCCACCGTTAACTAAACTACTCTAAACTAAACTAATCTAGAATAAAAGTCTGATTCAACAATTCATCAAATCTCAATAGTCACAGTTTCTAGACTGAATTATATACACACACATATACACATGTGATCTTTGGGTTCTTCTTTACCTCTCTCACCAAGGCACAGATCTGGCCAAGGTTACAAAAACATTTCTGCTGCACTTAAGGTTCCTAAGAACACAGTGACCTCCATA
>JAUMHQ010000009.1:2287238-2302920 GCA_032361165.1 Enteromius paludinosus | reverse complement strand
AGTTTGGTCAGAAACAGGCTTGTACAGCTTATACAGTAGTTTGTTGATTCATGAGTCCTTTAGGCATGCAAAGCAACTATAGAAAGTGTCTGCTCCTGAAATGCAGCACATTGCATCAAAAGATGAAATTTCATATCTGTAGTTTTAGGCCTTGGAAAGAAAGAAATATTTAGAATTATTTTCTGTTTTCGTTTTAATTTTGTAGTAAAAAAAATGCTTTGTCTTTATAGTATTTGTTTATTTAGTTCTATTGACACATTTTCTTTAGTGTTTTATTATTTAGTATTTTAATTCAGTTTTCTTACTGTCCCCATATCTCCTCATTTGCTTTATCTAATAATGGTCTTATAAAAATATTACTTAAAATATGATACACCCTATTTGTTTTTTGTTTTGTTTCATTATTTTTATTTATTTTCTCTCAATTTATTTTATTGTATATTGTTTATATTATTTGTTTTGTTACATTTATTTATCTTTGTATTTTTTTTACATTTTATTATTAATATATCTTTATTTATTTATTCAGTTTTTATTTATTTTATACATTTTATTTAACTATTTAATTTAAATAAAAAAAATCTTTCTTTATATTTCTGTGTCTGCGACAGTGTTTCCTGAGAATGACCCTATTGTTAGCTTTCAAAAGCACAAATGAAGTTGTTTTTGTTTTTTTGTCCTCAGACAATAACGCATACAGCTTTGGGCGCACAACAATCGCCAACTTGAATTCTGGGTGAGACATTTTATTCATTGCGCACATATTTCAATCCTCCTCCGTACTCTTTAATTGAAGAAGTCATGATGTATTTTGAGTATTCTGGGTTATGTGGACGTGTCTCTTTTTCTCTGTGATTCAGAGATAACCTTTTATGGCTGCACACGTCATTTGCCTTCATGTACCTGCTCCTCACCGTCTACAGCATGAGACGCCACACCTCCAAGATGCACTACAAAGAAGATGATCTGGTATGTGATCCGCATTCATTTAAAAGATATATATATATTAGTGCTGGCAAACGATTATTCGCTAGTAATCACATCCAAAATAAAAGTTTTAATTTGCATAGTGTGTGCGCACTGTGTACATTTATTATGTATCTATAAAAACAACCACATGCATGAATATATTTAAGAAAAATATGATTATATTTTATATTAATATATTATAATAAATTCTAAAATTATATAATTGTTAAAAATATAATTATGTTTAATAAAATATAAGAACATAAATGTAGAGCACAGTAAACGTACATATATAATTTAAACTAAAACCTTTATTTTGTAATACGATTAATCGTTTGACAGCAGGGTTTTTTTTAGGATTTTTTTTTTCTTTTTCTTTTTTTTAGGAAGAGAACAAAACTTTGCAAATGCTTTAAAGCGCTTAAAATTCACATATTTATTTATATTTATTTTTATGCAATACAATTTCATAACATAATTATTTAAGAGATCATAGCTATTTATAAATAATAATGTTGCATCGAGTTGCATTGAGACTGAATTGTTGATACAATTAATATATGTATGATAAAACATTGCAGAATTTAAATAAATAAATAATATGAAAGTGATAGTTTCTCTTTTTTTTATTATAATTGTTTTGTGTGTGTGTGCATATATAGTGCAGCATAAACATTTTACTCTATTACTTTATCTCTATATGGCTAATACGGGTTTACAACAAGATCAAATGATTTCTGGCTGAACGCGTCCTTTATTTTGTGTACAGTAATAACAGAAAAGCCATCTGGAGGAGTCTCGTGACGTGTGCAGCTGCAGCGACACATGCTGTAACGCTTATGAAATATTCATGAAGTCGTCTATAGCGCTGACCTACATTTCTGAGCCGAGCGTTTAACATCGTCCTCCAGCGTCTGTGCATGTGTAAATAACCTAAAGATCACGTCTTCCCCTCTCTCTCCTCAGGTCAAACGCACTTTATTCATCAATGGCATCTCCAAATATGCAGAAGAAAGCCATATAAGACAACACTTTGAGTAAGACGACTATTTCTCCCTGTTTCCTCCTGAAATGATGAGCAACAGAAGATGTTTAGTTAAAGGCGCAGTACCATTCAAATGCTTGGGGTCTGAAAAAAGTCTCTTCTGCTCACCAAGGCTGCATTTATTTGATGATAGAAATAGAAATATTTGTAGAAATTAAAAGAACTGTTCTATGTGAATATATGTTACGATGTAATTTATTTCTGTGATGCACAGCTGAATTTTCAGCATTACTCCAGTCTTCAGTGTCACATGATCTTCAGAAAGCATCTTCAGAAGTCAATGTCACTTTATTTATAAAGCACTGTTAAAAACAACAGCTGTGGACCGATGTGCTGCACGTAGACAATTAATCAAATAAATGAGCTCATAACATAAGAACAAAACCTACTTGTGTCAGGTATAACATGGCACTATGTCATTTGTTAAAGGATTTCAGGATTCACAGATGAACAGAGAGAATAAAAGAACAACAATTTAAATCTTTTCTAACATCATTATGCCTCTGTGATCAATAAAAGTATTGATTTCTAATTAAAAACGTATTAAATGTCGTTGAAATATGTGATTTTTGTTGGAATCTGATTCTAATTATTTTACTGTAAATCTATTAACATTGTAACAATTAAAAGAATACATTTGAAACGTTTTTAAAGAGAAACTTTCTAGTTCATTTCATCATGAATTCTGTACGTATTGTATACATTAAAGGAAATAAATAAAACCAATAAATGTTGATTATATTATACCACAGTGGTTATTAAAATATCTAATAAGTATTTTTTACACAATTGTTTACATGAAAGCAATCATTAAATGCTGACTGTATTATACCTCAGGAGACATTTAAACAGTAGTTTAAAAGAAATGGTGATATATTTTACTTTTCAGGATTGTTTGATGAGAAGAAAGTAAAAAATAACAGCATTTATTTGAAGTACAAGTCTTTACAGTCACTTTTGATCCGTTGAATGCATCCTTGGTGAATAAAAGTAAAAATAAAAGAAATAAAAGTTAGAAGTAGTAATAAAATTCAGTCATGTAGAAAATGTACTTTCTAAAACCAAGTATATTGCCTGTGTTTGAAATTCCCACACTTCCCTTTTACCCAAAGTAACACTCTTAGCTGATATTCTGATGTCATAAAGCGCGTGTGACGCTGATCTCTTCATTCGTGTCTCACAGACAGGCGTATGAGAACTGTGTGGTGCTGGAAGCGCGTGTTTGTTATAACGTGGCCAAACTGATGTCCCTCAACGCTGAGAGGTACGGTTCTGGCTCAGCATAAGAAGCTCCACTCATCTGACCTCTGACACCTGCCATCGAGCTGTTAAACGGGCTGAGCTTTCCTCTGAGCTTCTCTGTGTGTGTGTGTGTGTGTGTGTGTGTGTGTGTGTGTGTGCTGCAGGAAGAAGACTGAACGCAGTAAGAAGTTTTTCACGGATCTGATGGGTAAGGAGCACATGCCGGCCATGATCAACCCTAAGCCCTGCGGTCATCTGTGCTGCTGCGCCATTACAGGCTGTGAAGAGGTATGAACACATTACCAACAATGCATCTGTGCTGTCTGTGTATGATGCAAAGTGTTACTGCTGGAGGAGAAACACATCACAGACCAATACAAGCAAACTTTCTCATTTTCTCACAGTATCATTACTACTTGTACTAATTTTCAAATAAATAAACAACTTTAGTATTTATTAGTGCTGTCAATCGCATCCAAAATAAAAGTTTTTGCTTACATAATATATGCGTGTTTATTGTGTATATAAAAATACATGCAAATACATCTATTTGTTTTTTGCAATATTTGCAAAAAATGTACGTCTATATTTATATAATTTATATTATATACAAATATATTTCATAAATAAATATAATTTTTTTCTTAAATTTACGCATGCATGTGTGTTTACTGTATTTATTATATAAACAAACACCTTTATTTTGGATGCAATTAATTGTTTGGCAGCACTTGTATTTAGAATTGCTTATGTATATTTAATTGTATTAAATGTATTTAATATTGTTTATTTTATGTTTATATATCGGTATAGTCAACAATTATTGGTTGCTTTCAAATAAACAAATATGAATGAAAATGAATGTATAAATTGTCTTCTTTATATTATACCTTTAGTAGATAATGAATTAAATGGTTAGCCTTTATTGGTTGTTTTCTTGTAAAAAATTTGAATAATCACTTTATAAATTGACTTAATTCAAATTTACATCGTACCTCAGTATATATTTGAATCTTAATTAAAAAGCCTACATTTATTGGTTGCTTTCATGTTAGCAGTTGTATAAAATATGAAAAAAATCACTCATTTAAAAATGATTTAGCAAATGTTTAAATGTGTTAAATATTATTTATTGGTTGCTTTTAATTAAACATTTGTGAAAAATATTTATGAATGCTTTTATAATTTACTTAAAATATGTTGTACCTTCGTTAATATTTAAAACAATAAATATAATTTCACATTGTATGTAATTAATATCTGCTAAGGTATTATGTCAATATTCTATAATAATATTAATATATTTTTTTCATGATTAGATAATGAATAAATAATTATTTTGCTAAATTCAATAAAAAAATTTACATTTAAAAAATATATTATTTTATTAAACAACTGTTTAACTGGTTATTTGAAAATAAAGTAATTAGAACTAGAATGCAAAATTAAATTATTCCAAACAGGCGTTTAAGTGAGGCAGAACATATTTGGATCATTTCAAACTAATGTATTTTTAATATAAGTTATTTTAACGAATAATAGTTCTCTCGGTTTGATGAGCTCCTGTCGCATGTCCTTAAATAAAAGCTTTTTGTGGCTTGTCTGGGAACGGTTGGAAGGAACTGAAAGCTGTTCTGGGAGGCTCTTGTCTGCTGATGTTCTTGATGAAGTCTGTGTGGTTTTGTAGGAGGAAGCTGTGAGTTATTACACTAAACTGGAGTCCAAACTGAAAGAGGAGTACAGGAAGGAGAAGGAGAAAGTCAACACCAAACCACTGGGCATGGCCTTCGTCACCTTCCAGAACGAGGCCATGACGGCAATGTGAGTCTGACACCAGAGACGCACGAGCTTCAGAAAACCGATAGCTCTAGCTTCAAATACTGTGATAAATATTTGCAAATAAATTATTATATATATTGCAAAAACTGTATTTGCCAACACTTTACACAATATTAATACTATTAATATATTATTATTATTATTATTAGTAGTAGTAGTAGTAGTAGTAGTAGTATTAGTATTATTGTTATTATTTTTGTGTGTGTGTGTGTGTGTGTGTGTGTGTATATATAATTATATAATATATATAAAATGCACAAAATGGAAGTACTTCATTAATTTGTGCTAAATTAAGTAATTTTAAGAAAAAATGTCTTAAATATAAAAAAAAATAATTTAATCAGAATCCACTCATACCAATATCCGAATCAAGTATTTCAAATAAAAATATATAAATTATTGTGCACAAATATTGAAAAAAAAAAATTTTATTATAAAAAATATTTTTTATATATAAATCTTTTTTTATAATAAAATCATTTTATATATATGTATATATATATGTGTGTATATATATGTATATATATGTATGTATGTGTATATATATATATTATACACAGTTTTTTAAGCATATATATATATATATATACTGTATATATATATATATATATATATATATGGTTAAAAAGGTTCAATAAAATTAATTATAAAACATTAAATATTATTTTATGTGTGTGTGTGTGTGTGAGGTTATTAAAATAATTGTACATAAATGTATTTCATGAACAATTTTAATGTAAAAATTCAAATATCAAAATCAATAATTCCAGAAATACATTTAATAACTCTGTTTTTTTAAGCATATTCTGTCAATTTATTTAATCATCTTTTTTTGATATTTAATGAAAAATGTACCTTTTGTATTGATTTTGTGTGTGTATGCGTGTGTGCATCTCTCTCTCTGTGTGTATGTGTGCAGCATCCTGAAGGACTTTAACGCATGTCAGTGTCAGGGTTGTAAGTGTCGTCTGGAGCCACGCTCTTCTCAGTTCAGTGACGGTCTTCACGTCTACGAGTGGAGCGTCAGCTACGCGCCGGACCCCCAGAACGTGCGCTGGTGAGCAGTACACTCATTCACTCGCTCGTTCTTAATTTGGGGGAAATCTGAGAGTTTCACATGCAGTACTAGTATATAAATTCCCAGCAGCCACTGTTTCTCTTTATCTGTGAGCTGTTGCTTTGCTGACTTCATTATGTGCAGGAATCCCCCATGAGCAGTCGATAGCTGAGTGTGTGTGTGTGTGTCTTGATCACAGGGAGAATCTGTCTTTGGGAGGAGTTTCCTGGTGGCTTCGCTGCTTCATCATTAACTGCATCCTCTTCATCCTCCTCTTCTTCCTCACCACCCCGGCCATCATCATCTCCACGATGGACAAGTTCAACGTCACCAAGCCTGTGGAGTATCTGAACGTAAGGCTGAGGCAGCGTCAAGTAATGTTTAGTCTGTCAAAGTGAAGAAATGTAAAGTCAGATTTGTGTTTGTGACGTTTATATCGAGCGAGCAATGACAGAACGTGCCATGACACCCGTTTACAGCAGGACAAACCCCAGATTATCATGCTGGAGATATATGAATCATCGGAGTCATTATTTATTATTACTTTGTCATATTTCAAAAAAATAATAATTTTTCATTCTTGCATTATGATATTGTCACACGCTATATTTTTATGACGATCTCTGAAAATCATAATAATAAAACAACTTAAAAAAAAATGATATTAAAAAGACAATAACAACATTAGATTTAATGATAATGATGTTATAATAATGATAATACAAATTAAGAAAATAATTAATTTCATTTTTACATATTATAATAATATATTATATTATTATTAAAATTAATTATATATTTATTTTTATTAATAATAATTATGTATAATAACAGGGTTTGTAATTATTATAATGCAAATTAATAAGAAAATAAATTAAATTTTACATGTAATAAATTATATTATTAATATAATAATAATTATTAGTCATACTAGTATTTATATAAATATTCAGTGTTATGCGTAATAATTTTAATAATAATGTATATATGCCTCATCATAATATAGAATGTTTAAAATGTGTCAGAATATAATGATAATATTAATACAATCTTTTTTATATTATTTCATAATAATTGCAGTAGTAGTAATAATTCTAACAGATTATAAATCAGTAATAGAAACAACACTATTAGTAACACTGAAAACTACTACTAATAATAATTGTATTCCATTTTAATTAATAATAAATGTTGTTTTTTGTTTTTATTAATTAATAATAATAACAACCTTTAATAATAAGTGTGTGTGTGTGTGTGTGTGTGTGTGTGTGTGTCTAGAACCCGATCATCACCCAGTTTTTCCCCACACTGCTGCTGTGGGCTTTCTCCGCTCTGCTGCCCACCATCGTCTACTACTCTGCCTTCTTTGAAGCCCACTGGACCAGGTACAATCCCACAATCCCACACAACTCCAATCACATACAGTACGTGACGCTGGAGCAGTCAGAAGCAGCACAGGTATATTTGTAGCAATACACAAAATTATCAGGGGGTTTTTTAATGCCAAAAATCATTAGGATATTAAGTAAAGATTATGTTCCATGATATTTTGTACATATCCTACCACAAATATATACAAATTAGTATGCATGGCTGAGAACTTCATTTGAACAACCTCAGAGGTGATTTTCTCAGTATTTAGATTTTTTTTGTTGTTGTTGCACCCTCAGATTTTCAGATAGTTGTATCTCAGCCAAATACATGGATGAAAAGCTCCTTTCATCAGCTTTCAGATGATTTTGAGCTGATTTGTTTCTCAGGTCGGGAGAGAACAGGACCACCATGCACAAGTGCTACACCTTCCTGATCTTCATGGTCCTCTTGCTGCCGTCTCTGGGTCTCAGCAGGTAGCGTCCGACATCTTTACGTTCTTTACAGAGAGACTCTGTGGATGCAGGGGGTTTATTTGAGTCTGTAATCCACTACTTATATCTGTCTCGGGACTGCTCTGAGTATGTGCCTGAAGCTCTGATGCAGATGTGTTTGGTGAACGATCTTCAGTGTATTAAACATGGTTGGCTGGTGATGGTTGCTAGCGCTCTTCATGATAAAAGGTCAAGATCAAATGCCTCAATGGTTAAACTTCAGATGACTGCTTCATGTTCTTCTCTGTGTTAGCTTGGACGTTTTCTTCCGCTGGCTGTTTGACAAAAAATTCCTGGCTGAAGCCACCGTCAGATTTGAGTAAGTTAGTTGAATTGAATTGAATTGAATTTTTATTGTAATGCTTAAACTTTATTGCCAATTGTAACATTGTATTAATTTAATACATTTATTTAGATCTAATGAGAACTCATTTTTATGTTTTGAATGGATAAAATTTTTTTGTATTTATTATTTTTATTTAAATACTATTCATATAAAAATTGATGATATATGAATGATCTAATATTCTAATTAAGATCCTAAATGCATTTAATTTGCATATTTTTTTTTATTTCATTGTTTTGCAATGCTTTCTTGCTGCTTCATGTTTCTTGCATTTAATTCTAAATGTTCATATGTAAATTAAATGGAGTTTGCTGAAGTTGTTATAGTTTTGATGTCGTGTATATGTTGAGGTTCATCTGTAATTTCAGGTGTGTGTTCCTCCCTGATAACGGAGCGTTTTTTGTGAATTACGTCATCGCGTCGGCGTTCATCGGAAACGCCATGGATCTGCTGCGGATTCCCGGTCTGCTCATGTACATGATCCGGCTGTGTTTGGCTCGCTCGGCTGCGGAGAGACGCAACGTCAAACGGGTACCACCTTGATCTTGGTCCTTAATTGAACTTTTATACGGTTAATGCTCAGGGGAATCCAGCCAAACTTGACAGGATTACAACTGGGTCATGCATCATCTCAAAATACATTTTGCATACAGAAAAGAAAATATTTTAAAGAATTGTTTTAGGGCCATTGAGTTGTTTTTGCATTGTGATGTTATTTTTTGTATTTTTTTGTGTATTTTTGTTTGTATTTTATTTATTTATTTATTTATTCATTCATTCAGTGATCCATTCATTTAATTGCATTTAATATATTCATTCATATTTTAATACATTTATTCAGTTAATTGTATTTTCATTTTATTTTAAACCGATATCAAAGACAGACCAACTATTATATTATAAATACTTAATTTAAATCAAATTATTTATTTATTTATTTATTAGTGTTTTATGTATGAATTAATTTATATAATTATTAATTTATTTAATGAATTTTATCTAATCATTCCTTTATATATTTAATTAATTGTATAATTACTTAATTATTAATTTAATTAATTTTATCTCATTTTAATTTGATCCAATCATTCAATTCTATATTTAATTAAATGTATAATAATTTAATTATTCATTTATTTAATTTTATCTAATTTTAATTGTATCTAATCATTCATTTATATATTTAATTCTTTGTATAATTATTTAAAATATTATTTGCTTACTTATTATATGCATTGCAGTGAATGTGCTCAAATCTTAATGGTCCTTGTAATATTAATTAATGTATAATATAATTAAAATTGTTAATTTCCTAAAAGCAAAAAATATATATATTTTTCCGCTTCTTGATAGAAGGATGGGTTTTTTTTGTGTTTTTGACAAGGTTTTTAATATTCATCCTCCCACCATGAGTTATTTTTACCTGCAGTTCACCTGGATGTGACGCGTTTAGTTGTGTAACGCATGTGTGTGTGTGTGTGCAGCATCAAGCCTACGAGTTTCAGTTCGGAGCTGCCTACGCCTGGATGATGTGCGTTTTCACCGTCGTTATGACGTACAGCATCACCTGTCCAATCATCGTCCCCTTCGGTGAGTCAGGCCACGCCCACTTCCACATCAGCCCATTCACGAAACTACAGACCGACAGCCAATCAGAGCGAGGGAGACAGACAAACAAAGATGAAAGAAAGGATACAGGGAGAAATGCTGTGAATGACACGACCCAAAGAGTGTGTGTGTGTGTGTGTCCAGAGCGCCTCCTGCTGGCTGCTTATCTGCATGCAGCTTCAGCAATGGAAAACGCAAGCTGCGACAGAAGAACCACCTGCCTACACGCCGTGTGTGTGTGTCAGAATAAATATAGATCCTCTGCCTCTGTATTCACTGCAAGAGCACACAAACAGGGAAGACTTGCTACCTTCGGGCAGTGATCTCTTTGTTTTCTGTCACTAAGCTTTTGTATGCTCACATTGTTATTATATAAGTCTCTCAGAAACACACACACACACACTGGCGAAGCGTGACTCATCGCTGTTCTGCGGAGGAAACTTTATTTCCGTCTCTCTCCCACGCTGTAAACACAGACGGAGATGCTCATTTCAGACTCGGCGCTTGAGCATCCGTGTTTTTCTGAAATGAATACATGCAAGTGTTTGTGTCTATATATATTATATACATAATTAATATACACAGATGCAGATGAGTTCATACGGAGCAGCATTTCCTGTGAACGGAGACACTGGATGGAAATGTAATATAACTCAATACAATCTGTGGTCCTCAGGACTGATGTACATGCTCCTGAAGCACCTGGTGGACCGCTACAACATGTACTACGCTTACCTGCCCTCCAAACTCGACAAGAAGATCCACTCAGGAGCCGTCAATCAAGTGGTGGCCGCTCCAATCCTCTGCCTCTTCTGGCTGCTGTTCTTCTCCACCGTCAGGATAGGTGCGTTCACATACATCACCCTGGAGCACAGAAGCAGTCATCAGCAGCACAGGTCTAGAAGTGGCAGTAAACAGCAAGACACTGTACGGCTCAAAATGATTGAGGTTTCATGTATGCCAAAAATCTTGGAGATGTTTAGTAATATACTACTGTAAATATATCTATATTTAGTTTCTGATTAGTAATACACGTTGCTAAGAACTGCACTTGGAACTTCATTTAAATATAATATATTTAATATAGAAACATAACATATTTTTGTTAAATATGTACATGCATGTGTTTGTATTTATGTATAATTTTTTGCTCAATACTTAGATTTTTTTGCACCCTCAGATTCCTTATTTAATAAATGTCCTACCATAAAGTGTTTATTTGCAAAAATACAGATAACTTAATTAAAAAATCTTGCTTTTTTATTATGCTATGTTTGCATTGTGTGTGTTTTTAGCTATTTAAAAAAAAATATTTAAAGATTAATTGAAATGCACAAAGAAAAAACTCAAAATTTTCGAGAATAGGTAAAAAATCCTTGTTTAAACGTAATTTTTGATTAGTAATATGCATTGCAAAAAACTTCATTTGGTGATTTTCTTAATATTTAGATTTGTTTTTGTACCCTCAGATTCCAGATTTTATCTAAATATTGTCCTATCTTTTACATTGTCATATGATAAATTTCCCCCTGTGTCTGGTTGCTGCTCCAGGGTCATAAATATCGTAAGACGTTAAAGATAAATAGGGTAAAACAGAGTAGCATCCAACCGTGGCTCACTTCCTCTGGTTTCTCAGGGTTTCTGACCCCGACGTCCATGTTTACCTTCGTGGTGCTCATCATCACCATCGTGGTCTGTCTGTCACACGTGTGCTTCGGTCACTTCAAGTACCTCAGCGCGCACAACTACAAGGTACGGGTAGCGGTCCTGCAGGTATGAGCTGGTACAGTCCACCGGGCGGTAGACTGTCACCTGACCCGGAGCACAAACACTGACCAGCACCTCTGTCTCCTTACAGATCGACACCAAGGACACGGAGGTCGACGGAGTGGAGAACGGCCGACCTGCCAGATCCTCACCCTCCAACAAATCTCAGGTACGTTCCCAGTGTCCACTTACTCCTGGTTTCTTCAACTAAAAATATTTTCAGAAATATATATATATATATATATATGTTTTGTGCTGTAAAATGATGTTTACACAATTTATGCGTGTATAGGTATATATTAATTTAGTATAAATTTAAGAAATTGTTGTTTATATTTTTTTCATTCTATATAATATAAATTATATTCATGTAAACATATTCGAAATAAATGCATATGACATAATAAATGTGCACAGTACACACGCATATATTATGTTGACCAAAACGTTTATTTTAGATGCCAATTAATCAAAATCAATAGTTTTATTTATTTTTTCTATTTTATCATCATGTAAAGCACATTTACTCGACTCGACAGCATTTCTTAGCAACTGAATGGGAAAAAAGTCATTTTTGTTGTTAGTTTTATACTTAAAAAAAAAAAAAAAACATTTAAATGATCTTTAATATACATTGTGATTATAATTTGTGCATTGTAAGTACTACTGACTAGTATTTATTTGTGCAAAATGAAATTGATTTGAACAATATGTCATTTTAACACTTAAAGAAATTTATTGTAATTTATAAAAATATAAAAATAATAATAATTATAACAACAAAGAATTTCAACATAATTATTCTATTGTTGTTTAAACTTGAATAATTTATTATTAAATAATTTAATTAGTTTTTATAGTACAAGTTAAAGTATATATAACAATAGTTATACATTTATTATATTAAACAATTATTATACAGAACTAAATTACTGATTTTAAGACGCTGTGTGTGTGTAATGTTGTTTTTATTAATTTTAATAGATTCTAAATGCCTTATTATTATTATATAATGGTTTCAGCATTTTAATATATATTCCTTTTAATTCTATAAACTGATACGTAAAGGGAGTATTTGTTCTGGTGACTTGAGTAATAAAAACATTGTATCATGTCTCATTGTTGCAATCATAATTATGATGATAGTAAAATTTTAGTTACATTTTAATTTATATTATGTTTTTAAAGTACAAGTGATACATAGTTATAGTAAATAGCTGATTTTAACAATATAAATGAATTCTATTATTAGCTTCATTATTATTGCTATTAATCTCTAATATTTGGTTGAAGCTTTGCTTTATTGTAACAAAAATATTGGCACGATGCAAATCTAAATGGTCCTAAAATAGACTTTATGCTTTTTTTATAGTTAGTTGTGACCTGGAGCACAGAAGCAGTCATGAGAAGCATCTGTATATTTGTAGCAGTAGCCAATAATACACTGTAGGAGTCAAAACTACTGGTTGCTCTTTGAAGACAAAAATCTTTAGGATATTGAGATCATGTTCCATGAAGATATATTGTAAATTTGCCACCGTAAATATATCAAAACGTCATTATTGATTAGTAACAAGCATTTGGAAGGCAGTTTCCTTAATATCTTAAAACATTTAAACGAGTAGATCTTCTTATATTCACTCTTGTGCGTCTGTTTCCAGCAGCAGATGTACATCGCCCAGGTCCTGCAGGACCCGAACTCTGACGAGACCGGAGCAGGCAGCGGAGAGGACGATGGCCAGGGGTCCTCGCAGGACGAGGAGATGATCAACGCCGGGAACAGCCTAAACGAGGCCGACTTCCAGTCCGGAGAGGACAGTCTCATCGCCAACGAGGTGCACCAGTAACCCCGCTCTCTAGGCCTTCATCCGCACATGTCCGTCTGTCCCCGTCGAGCGCTGTGAACCGGCTCCGAAACATCAGCACCTTAGAAACCCACGCCTGCCAAAACACTGTACATAAGCGCACGCTCGCAAACCATCTCGCATTGTGCATGAAACTCGAAAGCGACCGCCAGACTTCCCCAAGTTCCACGTTTTGGATCCAGAAAACCGCTCAGGAAGTGGAATAACGGATGGGGGGGGGAATGCCCTGTTTTCATCGCGCTCTTTCTGCTATGGTTCGCCTTAACAACGATAGTAGTCAACGCCGCCGGCTTTGTTTGCTCGCTTTTTCTTGTTCTCTGCCTAAACGATTGGATCTGGCGTTCCAAAGGAAACGTGCAATAGCGAGAGCGCTCACTGTACAGATCTCATACAGACTGACTGACTCCGACATGAACTTCTCCCCGATGTACAGTGTTTCCAGAGACGCGCCGTGTGTTTGTGTCGTCACCGGATGACCCATACTCTTACCTTTTTGCGTTGTTTTGGTATTTTTAACGCTATCTTTGCCTTTAACGGATGTGTTTGTATGCCTGCAACGGAGTACTACCGTCTTTGTAGCGCAGTAGAAACTCGCTCGCCGCTCGTGACGTGAGATGCAAAACAGCGATGGAGAATCAGCGTTTGTGAAGATTCGTCGTTAATAGAAACTGCCAATTCAGATCGTAGTGTAGACACCCAATCCCTGTAGTTTAGTGTAAACGAGAACGGCTAGCGAGAAACGGGCTCTGGTTTGATGTCTGCTTTTGTACGAAATGTTTTGGGAGAAATCTAGCGTACTAACAACTGACTGGGTTTGTTTCTTTTTTATTTAGTTGTGTAGTTAAACCTGACGAGACTTATCTAATCCAAATACTAATATTAAGAGACATGTGCTGACGGTCGATACGCAGCAGCAAGAAACGACGCCGCTTCAGTGAGCTAGACGAGAAATGATAACACCACTGAAGACTCGTCGCTAGAAATCTGATCCGGTTGCAATGAACCCCAAGCTGAGAGGAACCCCAAGGAAATGATCAAGTAAATATTATCATGCTTAACTTAAGGGTTTTGTTGCAACCGGTCTCCGTTATATCTGTCTTAAAGAAATAGTTCACCTGAAAATAAAAAAAATACTAAGTCCTCAATCTCCAAGATGATGTAGATGAGTTTGTTTCTTTATCAGATTTGGAGAAATGCAGCATTGTATCGGTGTCTCAGCAATGGATGTGAATGGGTGCCGTCAGAATGAGCGCTGATAAAAACATCACAATAATCCACAGCACTCCAGTCCATCAGTTAACATCTGGAGAAGACAAAAACTTCATTATTAAGATGTTATTTTAAACTAAAATATGAATTTATACTGTGAAGGACTACAGGAGATGGACTTTTTTTTACTGTTATGTACTCGTATTTTAGTCTTATTGCTGGATTTGTTTCAGCTTTTGTCTTCTCCAGATGTTAACTGATGGACTGGAGTGGTTATTGATGTTTTAATCAGCTCTCACTCTGACGGCACCCATTCACATCCATTGCTGAGACACTGATGCAATGCTGCGTTTCTCCAAATCTGACGAAGAAACAAACTCACTTTGAACAGCTTGAGTACGTTTTCAGTAAATCGGGTGAACTATTCCTCTAATCCATCAAGAACTGATGCAAATCCCAGTCGGAGAGATCCGAATCATGTTTTAGAGTGGCATATTGTCAATATAAAACAGAAACATGTTTGTTTTCATACATGATTAAACATGTACAGATCTGATGTACAAAGCAGTTTTGTTTTGCAGTACGTCACAGACCTTAGTCGGGTGAAGAGACGTATAAATGAGTGTTAATGTAATAACGATCGCTGCTGGTGTTTCATGAATTAGTTTGTTCTGGAGTGAAATTAAACACGACATCTACCCTGACTAATTTCTGTAATTATAATTACTGTTACAGTATTCCACTTGATTCCTCTAGATCGATGTGCCAGGTTGTTATCTTTTATGTATCAGCCTAAAATGACACGTTGCAGTAGTTTTTCAGACGCTCCCGAAAGTGTTTCATCGTGTCTGAAAATGATCTCTGGTGTGT
>JAUMHQ010000009.1:2276674-2287138 GCA_032361165.1 Enteromius paludinosus | reverse complement strand
ACTCACAGTATGTTATGTCCATGTACTGAACTGTTATTATTCAACCATGCCAAGGTCAATTCAGTTTTCCATTCTTTAAATAAATCCATTAAGTGCACACTCTTGTTAATTTTTCATTGGTTTATAATGCTTGTAGCTGGTTGATTTGGCTCATGACTTATAATGCTTTAACAAAGACTCTTCCTACAGGGAAAACTAACGGAAACCAACACAACCGACTCAACTTTAAAATAACGCTCACCTTATTGTCTTCCCAGTAGAGCGCTAGACACTGGTCACCAGCTCTCCAGCTGAAGTGGTTACTTGCGTCCGCTGGCTCTCTAGGGCCTTTAATTGGTCCGGATCGTTTCTTGGGGGCGGAGTTATGCATGTTGGTTTGTTTTGGAGGCGGGGCTGAAGAGTGCAGCTTGATTGGACCGGTCCGTCTGTGTTCTAAATCACCATTAGGGAGCGGTGCGTTCGAAACCCCGCCCACTTTGATCACCTGACCCGATCCGGCGTCTTGCGAAAAGTCTTTTTTCATCACGTCTTGGGAGCGCTCGAAGTAGCCCGAATTGGGTCTGTCTGGCTTGCCTTTTCTTCTGTTGTTGGGTTCGTTTCTAGATTTAGGATCTGAGCCCGATGCAGCAGGATTTGAAGATTTAGGTACCGCGGGTCCGTTTGATTGGTTTTTCCTAAACGAAGCAGGTCCTGTCCCATCCTGCTCTTTCAGTCCGCCGTTATACGGCTCCTGCGGGAAGCTTTTTGACCCACTATGCTCTTTGAACCCAGCGGTTCCCTGCTGTTCCCTGGACTTCCCCATCGAGGTGTACGTATTTCTAGCATCTTGAGCGTCGTTCTTCCATCGCTCTGGTCCTCCTCTTCCTGTTCGCTCTCCATCCCTCCATTTCTGAGGCTGGGAGACGCTGGAGGAGGCTGCGCTGGGTTTAGGAAAGTCTCCATCCTTCTGGAACCGTGGAGGTCTGTCGTTTCTTTGCGAGCGACCCTCGTTTCGGGGAGGGTATTTGGACTGGGCGGGATCTCTGGACATTTGCTCGGTGCTGGGGAAAGTCATCTTATATAGGTGATCTTGTAGTAAAGGCTGGGTCTTTGACTCTACAGGGTTAATGATGAGAAAAACAGAAAACCAACTGATTAAGAATTGTAAATATAGTAAGGGCCTATGATGAAAAGTGTGTGTGAATGAGTGGTGCGGTTTCATTTAATACCTACAATAAACTTTTTAAAGAATATCTCGCAATATTTTAACATTTTAACCTTTTTTTGTGAAGCATTTTGTTGGTTAAAAACAAAAAGAATATAGATTTTCACTTGTTGCTGTCCAGTAGACACGTTCTCAAGGTATAAATATTTTGATAATAAATGATTTAAGTTTTAGGAATCCAGAAAAAAATAAAAATGTAATAATTAATTCATTAGATTTGCTGTTTGATTACAACATTTTTAATGTAACTATTAAAAAAGGGTTTCCAGAAAAAATCTAATGGAAAACACAGAATTTGGAGGGAAAATTCTCTCATATGGACCTAAAAATAGTTTCTGGGGGGAGAGACAGAATTTAAAACATAAAATATAAAGATATTAACTGCTATGCTAAAAGCTCCCAAGTGACAAATCAGTCTCCCTGAAAAACCCGTTACCTGTTGTTTTGCATATTGTTAGTGTCTTGAGCATCACGGCATGCATTTAAGTGACCTTTTATGATGTCGAGAAATGCATCAAAGGAACAAGTGGTAATAACGGTTCATTCAAGAAAGCTGTCAGAAATATCAACTTAAACGCAGGACACAGTGGGCACTTCAAAAGCACATTTACTGTGTGTTTCAGGTCATTCTGACTCTAAAGCAAGAGCCCGAATGGTAAAACAGAATGGAAGACAAACCGTTTCTCCACATATTAGCCCTGTCTGTTTTCTCCTAAAGCCATATGTCAGGCAGAGCTTACCAGCCACAGAGACTTATCTAAAGCTGACTAATAGAGCGCCTTCATTTAGGACTGGCCATCTGTTTGACGCCGCACAGTTGACGCAGCCCACTGGGACTTCAACATAAGACGAGATTAAAAATCGTACTACAATGTTCCCATTATTAAGATTGGTTCCATTGCTAATGCAGTAGGAACGAAGAAAATGATACAATAGTTTTAAATTGATCATTTATAGTTATTATTGCAAAACAGACTGATCACAACCTCAAAATGAATGATGTTTTTTTTTTTCTCTGGATGCCAGCCGTACTTTATCCCACTTTAAATACAAATTATACATTAAATCAAATAAATGCACATGAAAAAAAATCTATAAATGATCAAAATATATAAGGAATCATATGGATACAAAAATGTTAAGTACTCCAGCACAGATTTGGTTTGTTTTTAATTAAGCTGAAAGGAAATAAAATATAAATGGACGAAAATCTTAAATTAGAAATGTTTTCTTGGAAACTAAAACTAGCTTAAAGAGAAAGTACTACTTTTAGCTTTATTTAATTTTAGTTTTATTATTTTTTTTTATAATAATAATAATAATAATAATAATATATATAACATTTTTTATCATTTTAAAAATTAAATAATTATTTATTTATATGCTATTTTAATAATAATAATATATATATATATATATATATGACAATGATTATCTAATTTAATATATTAAATGAATTAATATTCATTAATTAATATTAAAATGGCATATAAATAATAAGAGTATCTATTTGAAAGGACAAAACAGACCCTGGATATTATCAGTATCCAAATTGGCCAAGTCAGTCATCAAATTTAAAGCAGCACTAATATTCACAATTATACAGCAATTATCAGCATTTTTCAATGTTCATAAAAACATACAGGTAAAACAAATTCAGTGTACCATCAATGGACAACGTCCCCATTTTTGACTCCAGGAAGTCAAACAGTGTGCTGGGCCCAGATGGCCTTCCTCCTGCTTCCTCATCCTCATCTTGTCTGGAGCGTCCCCTTCCACGACCCTTTCCTGTCAGAGAACGAATAAACAGTCACATTAAAAATACAAACAAGCAAACCAGCAATGAAAACACTGAATAATCAATTTGGGAGATGCTTGATACTCGTCAATGGGTTTTATTGCACCAAACAAACCTAAATAAATGAGAATAATGTGTGTATAAATGAAGTTAACCACCACAGCCCTGCTCTTACAACATCTACAGCCTGCTTTCATGAGCAGGTGCATATCTGGAATTGGTTTCTACTTCCTTTCTAAGCTCTTGAAGGTTTTACCTCGAGGTGGTGGGCGGCTCTGCTCCGTCTGGGCCGCTCTGGGCTGGCTTGTTCCAGTGAGCAGCAAGTTAAGGGCTACCTCCAGGTTATTGTTGTTATCCAGCAGGGCCTGTCTGGCTGCCTCTCGGTTAAAGCCCATCTCCATGATGTCCCTCAAAGCACGCTCATCAACCTTGAAGAGAGAGCGGCAACAACAGAAAGGAATTTGATGGTCATGAAAAACTTGAGGGTCATCAAAAAATGCATTAAAATCATGGAAAAAAGAACAGATTTAGCAAACAGAAAGCACAAAAACATTTTGCCTTGCAATCAAAAACAAAAAAACAGACAAAGAGGGGTCACATCGGTGCTTACGTCAGCCATCCATTCATCTTTTACCGGGGAAGGTAACACTCTTACAGAGAAGTAATGGCCTTTAATTATAGCTAATAGTCCATAATACAATTTTGGAGCACTTGATGTTTTTTCATGGATAGTTATTTAAGAAACACAAAAGTGAATTTTAATCCATTAGCACCAAAAAAAGTCTATTATTTGCACAATAATTTTCTCCTCGTATGTGGTTCAAAAGATTGAGGTCAGCATAAGTTTGCACTTAAAAATAAATAAATAAATAAATTCATAACTAATAAAAATAATAAACTACAAGAAAAATTAGAAATTACTCTGAAAAATAAGTAATTAATACATTTATACAGCAAAGACACATTAACATGTATTAAAATGTCAGTAATGTAAAAAAAAAACGCTCAAACTTAAAGTTAGCCTGGCTTTAAAGCTCATAGGAGCTTGGTCTGGCCGCCTCCTGGGAGGCGGGCTTAACCTGTGTCCATCAGATGCCTCTGTATACTACTGGACGAATCTACAACCAATCAGATCACTCATTCCGATGACGTATGCGTAGCCACAGAACCTGAAGCCACCACAAAAAATAAGCCACAGCACACAGTTTTTAACATTGATAATCAACAGATATGTTTCTTGAGCAGCATATTAAAGTGATTTCTGAAGGATCACGTGACGCTGAAGACTATAGTAATGATGCCGATTCAGATTTGATCACAGAAATAAGTTACATTTCACAATACATTCACACAGAAAACATTTCACCATGCAGTAAAACTAAATCTAGTAATAATGCGTTCTTAGGAAAGCCAAAGCCTACTAACAAATGATCAAACCACAGCCGTTTTGTTCTCAGTAAGGACTGCAGCTAAACTAGCTGCTGGATCTGAAGTTATGATAATTATGTTCAGTCTATTTGTACCTTCTCCCCTTTTAGGATTACTTCAGTTCGTGAAGAACTTCTTGAAACGGCTGACAAAGCAGGAATTTGACATCTTTTTATGATGAGCTTCGGATCTCACCAAATCTCTGTAAACTCCTTCTGACTTGTTCTCCGTCCACGGCTTTTCCCTCTCCTCTCGTCTTCTTTGATAGGGGTCTCGGTTCTTGTAGGTGGATCCTGGATTGGCGAGGTTTCCGCCTGCGTTCCCTCCACCGCCGAACGTACGTGTCTAACACAAACCAAACAGACGTCAACGGATGCACCATAAAAAAAACCCCACCAGAATCAGTTGCATCTCTGGCAATTTAAGAGGTAATATTACAAATGCACAACGTTCTGGGCATCATAAAAGCGTTTTGAAAGTTTAGTTTTGAAACACAGCCAAGGTGCTGCTGTGTTTAATCATTTATGCGGTGTTCACTTGTCACGTTACCTTTGTAATTACACACTCAAAATCAAACATTTCTTAATTAAATATCGGAGAATATTAAGTTCACCCATGGCCTAAGGACGCAGTCATGAGAACGAACAAATTTAATTACGTATTACTTTAATATATCAATATTTCATTATCAAAAGGTGCTACTTTGTTGCAGGGGATGAAAATCATATTTATTCTGAATTGAAATGCCAATATCTTTGTACAATGAAAAAAACACAAATAATAAGGGGGTTATATGTACATGTTTTTGAAAGAAGTATTTTCTGTTTACCATGGCTTCGTTTATTTGATCATAAATAATGTGAATTATTATTGCAATTTTAAAATTACGTATTTAAATATTTTTTTTAAATGTAACATTTATTTTATGAGAATTCTTTGATGGATAAAAGGACTGATGGACATTAATCTGAACCACAATTTGTATGTCTTTACTGCAACTTTTGGTCAATTTAATGGGCCCTTGAGGAATAAACGCATTTATTTAATAAATATATGTAATGCATAATGATAACATTGATAATATTCAGAAATGCGGCAGAATTAATGATTTCTGAAGGATCAAGTGACACTGAGGATAGGAATAACGATGCAGAAAATTCTGCATTGCATCACAAGAATAAATTACATTTTAACATGTTTTCACATAGAAAACAACTATTTTAAATTGGAATAACTTTTCACTTTTTTACAGTATTTGTATCTAAGGCCGCAAAAAAAGAGACTTCTTTAAAAAAAAAAAAATAATAATTTCACAAGAACTGCATCTTTTAATATATGGTCATAGGGTAGGCTAACTGTTAATGTTATTAAACGTCTGATAATAATGGTTAAAGACGACAGCACACCTCTTTACTCTTGGCGACCTCTGCGATAGCAGCGGTTCTTTGTTTCTCAAACTCGTCGTTGTCGTCAGCAGATTTGACAGCGTTGGTGCTCTGCAGGGTTTTCCTCTGATCCAGAGCTCTGCTGTCCACCTGTTCCTTATGAGCACATTTCTACAGAGAGATGACGACAGATCACACACCATCCATCCAGAGTCATATCAACCTCATAAATACCCAGAAGGTCAAAGGTCACAGTGAAAGAAGCTGGAGGAGTTCTGACCTGTCCAAAGGGAACGAACGGAGGAGGTCCGCCTTCTGCAGCAAAGTTTCTTCGGCTGTGTTTGGCCAGGCTCTTTTGTGGGAAAAAGTTGCACATTAGATGTAATGTAACATTCAAATGAATCCAGACCAAGGTTACTTTAGTATCATTGAGATATTATTATATTTTTTACCAATCTGTCCTTTTCTGTTGTCATTTTAATTAGTATTGGGCGAAATGTAGCTGTTAATATTGAATAATCTTGGAACTGAAGTTATTTACTCATCAAGATGAATAAAGCAATGCGTCTTCATGCTATCTGGCTTTGATTGATAATTAAAACAAATCAGCTGTTGCCAATGTGTCATCCATCACTGAGCTAAAACATGATGAATATTAACAGATGGTTACAGACACTGACACTGTGGCTTCTGTTTCTTAAGTTTTAATGAACAGAACCTTTAAAGAGGTCACATTTTACACTTCTGCATCTCTACTTTTTTTCCCCCTAGAGCCTACTTATAATGTCAGTGAAGGTTTCCCGCAGTAAAAACGTTTGTGAATTAGTGTAGTTTCATGTTTTACACCAACTCCCTGACACTCAGAATTACCCGAGTATATTTATGAATGTTGTATGCAAATGACCTCTATTATGATTGGCCAAGTTCATTTGGTGCAGGACAAGTTGATTAATTCTAAAGCATGGGTAGTGATAATCATACTTAGTTTTATTAATTAGTAAAGGAGATATAAAATATGAACATACACATAGAATGAATTTCTATTTCATAAAAGCAATAAAAACTAATCCAGTCTGTGAGTATGTGTCATACACAACTACATATGCAAATATTCATAATGAAGCTTCAGAGGAAACATGCACCTCACCCTCTGGAACTCCCACTTCTCGATCATGTGATCCACTTCGCCTCCAAGAACCGTGATCTTGGAATCGTCCAACAGCAGGAGGCCATTTTTAACCTGAACGGCCCCCAGGAGCTTCACTTTAGTTCCAGGAGGAGTGTTCAGACTGAAAGAGGAGCAGAAATCAAATTAAGCTGTTAAATCAATTGACACTGAAGAGACACTGAAATCTTTGGATTCAGAAGGGTTTTTTGTGTTTCCTCTTCTGAGCAAAATCAGTAAAATTATGAAATATTATTTAAGGTTTAAATTAACTGCTTTCTATATGAATACATTTCAAAAAGTTATTTATTCCTGTGATGAAAAGCTGAATTTTCAGCATCATTACTCAGTGTCACATTATCATTCAGAAATCATTCCAATATGCAAATTTGTATTATTTATATATATTAGGGCCGGGACTCGATAAAAAAAAAAAAAAAAAACTATCTAATTAATTAGAGGCTTTGTAATTAATCGCATATAAATATTTGACCTGAGAACAGTGAGAAGTAAGTTTTTTCATATGGATTTTTAGTATACCATTGAATAATGATTGAATACATAAGCTTAAGCAACAAAATATTTTCGAGCAAGTCCAGTAGACTGGAGCAATATGGCAATTAAGTGTAGCAATAGGATATTTAGAAATATAGTAGCCTACATTTCAAAAATTCAGGAACCCGATAGGTAGCTAGTCCTTCTGTAAACTGTGTTTTTAAGTAAAACACAGCCGTTGTTCACTGACGAGCTGCGCAAAACCATGTTCGTTATCAGCTCGTCAGTGAACAACTGCTGTGTGTAGTATATACGGCTCAATTTGAAATCACGCACCTGATGGCATTTACCGCTGATTACAGGACCGGCTTTACTGACAAAACACACAAACATATCGGCCGATCCGGATCGGTGCATCCCTACTTTCAAGTACATTCAGAACATTAGAAACGCTAGTTGTTGCTCCAGTATAATCGGTCCGCCCAAACTCATCCAGTGAGAAACTTTCGCGGTGCAAAAATAAGTGCCACTAAAATGCGTTTAAAAAATTGAACGCGTTATTTTTGTGTAATTAATTAATCTAAATTAACGCGTTAAAGTCCCGGCCCTAGTTGTAATACTAACCTATACGCCTCCTGGGTGTTAACATGTGTCTTCTGAAGCAGATTGATGGGTTTTTATAACAAAAATATTTCTATTTTTGAAATTATAACAAAAACGCAACGTATGCGCATTCTTGTCAGAGTTCCGGATTCTTGGTGACATACTTTATTTTTGGGTGAACTATTTCTTTAATTTAACATTTCAAGGCAACTTGCTGTTTAAATAAAATCGCATGTCTCTTTTTTTGTTCAGCTGACACCCTTTATTATCTTGAATGTTGATTTGTTTTCTAGTGGTTCTTGGATGATGACTCTTTACAAATGACAGACATTAATGATTAAGTTATGTTGTCTAATAAGTAGACAACATAACTGTAACTGCATAATTTATTCATGCTGCAATGAATGCTGGGAACTTACAAAGCCTTAACATTTCAACAATATGAAATTCTTTGTTCAGACATCTGTGTTTGACTAGTTGGGACAACTTTTATATAGTTTCAAGAACATAGGATTTTTTAGTATGCAAAAGGTTTCATTAACTGGAAAATATGCAGAGTTTTACTAAATTCTTTCACCAAATCAGGATATTACAGGATATTCTGGAGGATCATGTGACACTGAAGACTTTAGTAGTGGCTACTGAAAAATTTGCTTTGTCCACACAGGATTAAAGTGAAATTCAAAATGTATCGAAATAGCAAAATTATGTTTTAAGTTGTAATGTTATTTTACAATATTTATGTAGCATATATGACACCCACATGCAATTATGCAGCAACTTTCTTTCTTTTTAGGAGATCAAGCACGAAAGTTCTTCCTACAATCTGGTCTTCCCACAGCAGTCCTAGCAGACATCTGGTATGCACACATGCACACACACCCTTAATGTACATACACACTTAATCCGGTTTCTCTGTTTTTCAGATGAGTGTATAACCCTTCCCATTTCCTTCCCAAAAATCTTTTTATTTTTTGTAGATAATTTTAAAAAGCATTTTCACTACTTGAACACCGTTTGATATCTATATGTTCCCACGTGGTTGTGCTTGCTATTGTAGGTCCGGATATATCATAATAAAATTTGAAAAGAATGTGTGTGGTGCAATGTTACAGTTGAAGCCACATGCATCTCTGAAGGGTGGAGGGTCCAAAAAGTAATCTCTTCCTGTCTGTGGTTAGTCTGCTGGTGTAAACACTGTTGCCCATCCACAAACAGGATGTAGATTTACTGATACAGGACAGAGAATGTCTGATTTGAGTTTATAGCATTTGCTTGTTCTAAAATTCTTTTGGTTCTAAAATAAATACGGTAGCATAACAAAGATCTGAGCTCATAATAATGCTGCTCAGTCAACACAAACCAACTTCTGGGTTTTTCCGTGGGGATTTTACTAGCAATTAGCGCTCTGTAAGCCACTTTTGATGAGAATGGCTGCTTCCTTTATTTCAGGGCACTGGCGGATATAGGAAAGGATGGGAAGATGGACAGATTGGAGTTCTCCATTGCAATGAAACTAATTAAGCTGCAGCTGCAGGGCCAACCCCTCCCGTCCAGCCTGCCAATCATCATGAAGCAGACGCCTACCCCTGCTATGACATCATCATCACGCTTTGGTAGGAGTTAATAGCTGGTTATGTAACGCCATGTGAGGTTTGTTTGCTTTGTGAACATGTTTGTTGAGCCTCAGACTACAAGTTGGTGGACAATGAAGAAGTAATATTAAGGCATATAATATTATTTTTATATAAAATCACAGAAAAATGTAACTGGATGATAGTTTTGGTAATTGAAATTAAATCTAAAATTAAAAATATCTTTTGTGTTATTAATTTATTACAAATATTTGTTTTAATGATTCTAAACTGAGTATTAGATGATGGCGAAAGCAATCGAAATGTAAAAACAGCATAAATGAGCACAAACAGCTAAATTTGCAATATAGTTATATGTGATATTGATATAAGTGAATAAACTATCACATAGAAATGATCTTATGTAATCTGACTTTGATTTGTTTCAGGTATGGGCTCCATGCCAAATCTGTCTGCCATGTCAGTGATGCCCATGCTAGCTCCCATCCCAGCTGTCCCTGCTATGACCCCCTTGGTTCCTGTGCCCACCCTGATGTCAGGAACATTGCCTCAGATGCCCAACTCCCTCAGTGTGCCAGCTTTACAGAACGGCAATGCAACTCTCCTCACACCAACACCAGGTACTGTAACACCTTCTATACTAAATTAAAGGTGCCATAGAATGCATTGAGAGAATATTTTAAATTGTTCTCTGATATGTACATAGAAGGTATGGCTTAGGTAAGGGGGAAAAATGCCCAGAAACGGTTTTACAGGTCCATTTACAACCCTAGAATTTGACCCTAGAATGA
>JAUMHQ010000009.1:2249612-2269737 GCA_032361165.1 Enteromius paludinosus | reverse complement strand
AAGTGGCCTGATTTCACTGTCATTATTTGCAAACCCAAAGTTCAGGTAATATTATTTTATAGATTCAGACATTTATAAAACAGCAACCGTAGTTTACCTGGTGTCTGTAGTAAACCCAAGCAGGCTAAGCTTTACTTATACAGACGACGCTTAGTGCTGTTATTGTAAACTAAACTTTACTAACTGCTAAAATAGTTTGTGTTGACTGAAATAAATCTAAAATAACAAAACAAATATTAGAAGGAAAAACTTCAGCTAAAACATGGCAACTAACTGGAAAAAATATTATATATAGGTTGAATAAAATCATTAAAAATTCAAATAAAAAAAACTACAATTACTACAACTTATACAAATTAAAATATACAAATAAAATCTATTTTAAAACATTAATACATACTACAATAATACAGAAAAATATTAGAATAACGATTATTTAGCTATTACATGTCAAATAACTAACAATAACAATTTTATTTTGCATTTTATTATTATAAAAGTGAATTTATTTAAAGTGCATTTTTTTAAACAGGGAGCAAAGGATCGAGAAGGAGACTTTAACATATACAGCATCTACTCAAAGAGCAAAGAGAGCCTGAAAACCTTTCTGGACACACCTGGTGTGATTAATAACCACACATTCACATTATTAGCAGGTACACACTCCATAATCAAATTAATTGCCTGATAAACTAGTTTTGTGGCTGGGACAAATTAATACATGCTCAAACCTGTTGGTTGTCATAAAGGGGTTGACATCAGGCATTTAGAAGCAGTTCAGGAGTTTGCAGATCAGCATGGACTTCCCTGGAAAGTTCATGGAGTGATGAACGTCTTGCTGCTGCGAGATGAACGACAGCTGCCGGTTAAAGAGAGGTGCTATCATTACCAAACTCCATTATGAATTTTATTGTTTATTTTACCTTTAAATATAAGTGTCAAATTCTTTCTGACAATACAGACAGGCGAATGGCTTCTGTCCTTTTCACAAACGTGTTCGCAGAGCAGGTACGAAAATGGACTGCTTTACGGCAGTAACAAATGCACGTCTACAGCCAGATTTAAGAGCGTTCACTATGCTGAATAAACAACTTCTGCAGCATATCTTCAACATGTTTTCGATTAAACATAAGTTTTGGATGTATCTATTGTTAGACTTTATACAGAAAAACAGGATAAGCCTACTGTTTTGCAAGAGAAGTCAATTTTGCGACAGCTTTAGGTAGTTTGTGCTCACACGTGAACAGTCTTTGTCAAAGCTGTACTTTACATCAGTAGCTCGCTATAATAATAGCAGCTCTGGTACGCTTATTGCAGTGTATGTGTTTTAGTGAATATATATATATATCGTGAAAATTTATGAGTTTTGCAGGGTTTATTATAGTTGACATTTTCTTCTTATATTCGGTGTTTTCAGTTACGCTGGACTGAGATTGGCTCCGCTCAGTGCCGCGCATGCGCATCTAGTAAACAGCACGTGGAAGTACGGCGGAGACGGTAACAGCTATAACTCGGTTCTGAACTACATTACCCATAATCCTTCCCTGTGCGTGCTCGAGGACGGCGGCGCGGAGCCCGTCTCCTGGCTGCTCGTGTACCCGCACGCTGCTCTCGGTTTGCTCTACACGTTACCACAACACAGACGGAAAGGCTACGCTAAGTTACTGGTGTCTGTGATGGCCAAAAAGCTCCTGGAGCGAGGACACCCCGTTTACTGTTTTGTGGAGGAGGAAAATGACTCTTCCTACAAACTTTTCACGTCACTTGGCTTCCAGAATTCTCCAGATTACAGGGCTGTGTGGTTTGATCTGAATAAACGACAGTAACACAAATATAACGACATGATACGACAAAAACAAAATCACTATGGAGTTTTTAATCCCCTCTTTATTACACACATACATGTCATACTGCACTACATTTCAGTTGTTTGTTTTACCTTGAATACTTATGAACATTAAAAATTTACCTTCTTGTATTCAGGTATATCATTGAATTACTTGAGTAAAAGGTAAGTCAAGTCACTTTTATTTATATAGCGCTTTTAACAATACAGATTGTAGCAAAGCACTGAACATTATCAAACAAAGAACAGAGTGATGGTAATGTATAATGACGGGAGTTAAACTTTAATTATCAAATGCAGAGACGGTCTCTGTAGTCAAGACGACGGTAATCACTGGAAATCAGGCGTCCCCAAGAAAGTAATACATTTCTAAAATAATTAAATAGTGCAGTAAAAAAGTATATTATGCTTTGAAATGTAGAATTGAAGTAAAGACAAATAAAAAATATCTTAAAACTTCTGTACCTGATATTAAGTTATTAATATCTGCATGTGTGTAGATTTCTTTAACAGAAATATGCAAATAAAAGACATTTAAAAAAAGAATAATACAATTTTTAAAATGTGTGTATATTTCTAGAGAAATAATCCACCTTAAAGAAAATATAAATAGCAAAATGGCACTTCTTTTTTATTTATAATATGTATATGTAAAAAAAAAAAAAAAAAGGATGCAAATATAAATCCCTTAAAAATGTCACTCTCCAGTGTTTAATCACCTCTTCATAACTTGCAATATTTTATTTGTATTTTATTTTATTTCTAGCACATAAAATATTTGGAATATATGCAAGTAAAATGTTTTTGTGGAGTTTATATATATATATATATATATATATATATATATATGATTGATTGTGTATATTATATTTTCTAATATGAATCACTTATAATCCCAAAGGTTTCAGTCAGGTCTTTTTTTTTGTTTTGTTTTTTTGCACATTTTTTGCATTTTTAGCATACTTAAATGTGAACAAATTTTTTAAGCATGTGTGTTTTTGAACTTCAAATATAGGACACCTCACAAATAACTCAGTCGCAATGCATATAAATCTTAGTTTTATTAAGTCGTATCTCCTACATTAGAGTACTATAAAACAGTACAAAGTTTATATAATGTAGAAATCACTTCTAATATTCTAAAAAAAACTGTACAAAACCTGGATAAACAAAGTACACAAATAAAACTCATAAAGTTAACAAAATGGCACATCTCCGTTGTTTAGCTTGTACTTCCCTTTGTCATAAACAAACATTAGACCTACTCTAATCTGTTTATGCTGCTGTCAATTTTTTTTTTACTTTTTTAAGATCCATTTAAAACAAATAAAGGCCTAAAATCATTAAAAAGCTCTTGATATGCTTCTAAAATCGAGACCCGGGCTAGTATGAAAAACTCCCAAGTGCTAGTCTACACACGTCTGTTGCTTTTCATGTTATCCCACAACTGAAGCATGTTAATGCAATAAATAAAAGTGAAATTACATGTTAAAACGACTGACATTCAGCACAACACGCTCATGACCACAGCTTCACGGCACTTTTAAGGCAAGAAGGTCTGAATGACGTAACACACACAGACTCGGCTGCATACTAAGTACACAGCCACTTTGGTTAAAAAGCGCCTCGACAAAGCACAGGCCTCAATGTTCAATCCCTTAAGATCCGATCTGTCAAAGACTTTCCCTGATGAGGGATTCTGAAGACTCTGAGTCAGTGGTAAGTACAGGAATTAAAGTGGCGATGCAAGTACAGCTGAGGGCCACTAGGTGGAGGCAGCGGCTATGAGTCCTTCGCTCGGATGGATGTTGTGGTGAAGTTCTGCTTTGCATATTGTTGGAGCTGCACAGTGCAGAGAGCTGACAGCAGGGGGCTCCTCGTCACCTACACACACACACACAGTCAATACATCTGACAAAAAACTCTTCTGAGATAATAATTATGGCAATATAAAAATTAGTCATTCAAACTTTATAGTAATTTAAGTGTTAAAATTCAACTACAAATCAAAATCAATCAGGAAATGTAATACTCCTGCAATTATTATAATTTACTGTAAAAATAGTATTTATAATAATAATTATTATTACTATTCCTAGTATTCTTATCAATTTAAGACTTTTTTTAGTATTACTTAAATTGAACAAAAATAATCAATTAAAAACATTACTATTGCAGACATACTATAAAAAAGTATTTAATAATTTGAACAAAAATAGGAATTAATAATTTAAACTTTACAGTAAATTAAATATTAACAATTAAACTATTATAATTTATATTATTATTAGCAATACTACTACTACTACTACTACTACTAAAATATTAATTATTATTATTACTATTAATATATATTTCAAATCATTATTATATTATTTAAATAAAAAAATCTTATTAATATTAAATAATTAATAAAAATCAATTACTATTGCAATCATACAACTGTACTAAAATAAAAAATGATGATGATTATTATTACTAATATTATTATTACTACTATCATATTTATTTATTACTTCTGTAATCATACTATAATACTAACATAAAAAAGTATTGCATTTAAAATTAAGTTGTTATATAAAATATTTTATTTATAATAAACTAAACTATTATTATTACAATATACGTATTTTACTTATATAGTAATATTTTTATCATAAAAAATAACTCTAAATAATAATATTGTGCTGTAAAATAAACAATTATTTGATTAAAAAAATACAATATAAAAAAATTGTACTAAAATAAAAAATAGCATTTAAAATATGAGGTTTGTTATATTAAAAAAATATATATATAATTATTTAATTTATAATAAAATAAATTTAAATAAACCAATAAATGATTGTTGTATTGTACAATATAATAATACTAGTAATAATTATTTCTATCGTTATTATATACTTCAAAATTACTTCTGAATAATACTATCCTTCTGTAAAATAAATAATTCTTTGATAAAAATACAATAATATTAATAATCATCATCATTTTATTTCACAGATCAACAGGAATACAGTACTAATATATAAACTATTAAACTTCTGAGATTAAAGTTACCCTAAAGTGAAATTATATATTTATATATTCTAAACATGTTAAAGCCTACCCAGTCCCGAGGAGGAGGACACGCTGTCGGCCAGAGACGAGTTGTCGTGGTCCGGTGAGAGTCCGTCCATCAGCGGGATGGAGAGCTCCGAGGACGGGACAGATGAGTCGTAGATCCCCGAGTCTCTGGGCATCTCGGGTGGACTGGGCGACGCGTCGGGCCGAGACGACCCCGCGTCCTGATGAGACGAACCCTCCCCGAGATCCTCCCGAGACACGCTCAGAGAAACCCCCAGCCTCGGAGAGAGCAGAAGGACGCTGCTCCTCACGGGACAGTCGCTCTCCGAGGGGTGCTTGAGCCTGACCTCGTTCAGGACCAGCCCCGAGTCCAGCTTCTCCGGAGCAGGGGGGCGTTTACTGGGCAGCGGAGGAGGCACCAGCTGCTTCTGGAACCAGTCGGGCTCCTGCTCGATGTGCTGGTGCATGTTACAGATGGCCACGTACAGAGAGCGGCCCGATTTGCTGCGGAAGTAGTTGCGTTTGCTCACGTTCGGCGGCTGGGGTTCGCGATCGGTCAGGCTGAGCTGGCGAGAGTGGAGTCGGGCGAAGAGCTGGGGAAGCTGGTCCATCAGTTTGTATTTGGGCGCCAGGTTGAGAGAAGTCGGGACGTCGCTCTCGTGAGAATAGTCGAAGTACACCGACATGAAGCGAGAGAGATCCGAGGACTTCTGATGCAGCTCTTTGATCTTCTCCGCGATCATCGCCGTGGCGACGAGGAACAGGTCTCTGTTTCCAGAGGAGTCGGATGTGCTCGGTTCTCGGTTGTTCTCCTTCGACGTGGCTTTGCCTTTACGGTGTCTCTTCTCCACAAAGTACTTCAGGCCTTTGGAGCAGACGGTGATGATGAAGTGAGCCTCGTCGATCCGCCGGCTCAGCCAAGACATCTGACCCTCCTTACAGATCTCCAGGTGCTCCCACAGATCCAGCGCCACCTGAGCATTAACACACACAAAGAGAGAGAGAAGCAGTCAGATACAAACACCTTTCTACAGCGAAGAATAAATCATTGTCTTTACTGTCAATTTTAGTCCATTTAATGCATCCTTGCTCTACAAAAATATGACTTTCTTTGAATAGTAGTGCATTTAATTCTGAAACGCTGAGAGTTGAAGGCTGACCTCGCAGCCGCAGAAGTCCTGCAGGAAGAAGGCGAAGCTCTGGATGACGGCGAGGTGTTTGGGACAGTCTCTGCTGGAGTAACAGATGAAGATCTTGGGTCTGGGCCAGGGTCTGTCTGCGCTCAGCGCCGTGGTCTGAGATGAAGACTCGGAGCTCTCCTCGTCCAGGTGGGAGTAGATGTTCTCTGCAGAGGAATTCAGATCAGAGACGTGAATCTCACCAGGATCAAAGCAGATTTGTAGCGAGTGGGGAAAAAGCGCATTTATTGTTTCCATATGATGTGAGCTGCTTTTAGAGCACTGTAAGAACGGAGAGTAAGGCCTAATTTGTCCATGTAAGAGCAGCAGATGTTTTCGTCTTACATCACCCCAGTCCACCTTCACAAAAATCTACCATATTTTGAGTTAATAGAAAAAAATTATAGACTTAAAGACTAAATATATCTAGAGCCGGGTTATTGTAGTTAACTAAAACTAAGCCATACTATGACATACTACTAAGCCATACTATTCTTTTAAAACTTTAAAAGAAAACGCGTTCATGATTTGAAATAAAATTAACCTTAAAATACTAAATTAAAATAAAAGGTGTTTTATTTTAGCAAGTTGGCTAAAACTATAACTATTTTAAAAGTATTTTTGTTTCTAAAAGAATAAAATAAACCAAAACTCATAAAATGCAAAAAATGTGGACTTAATGAAAAAAAAGTGGAATAAAATATAACTATAAAAATGTTAACTGAAATAAAATAAAAAGCATAAACTAGTTTTATTTAAGCTGGATGACTGAAATTTATACCAATAAATGAAAAATAAAAAAATACACTTGTTACTTGAAATAAAAAAAAAATATTAAAAAACATAAATGTATTGCATTTTTGAAACGTGACAAAAAAAAAAAAAAGAAACATTAATTGAAATAACATTTTTGATATTTAAAATAAAATAAACAACTGAAAAAAAACTTTTTTCATTTTAATTTAGTTTAACTTGAAGTACTAAAATAAAAAAAATTATTTAAACAATAAATAAATTACTTAAAATAAAATTAATTAATAAATATTAATGCAATATGAAAGAAAATATCATAATATCTCAATGATTACACCTGAATAGATCAGAACACACTTTTTGTGTCAGAATATCTTTAAACAACTATCAGTGCCCTAACAACCACCCAAAACACATTAGCAACCGGAACGCCAAGGCAACCCTAAAACCATGCTAGGTTTTCACAGTAACTAGAAATGAAGGTATATCCCAAAACATCTATGCGAGCTTTCATGTGGAGACGCACATGTAACAACGAGTGAGCTGTGTTTCTCTGAGATGTATTACACACTAACAGTCACCGCCGTCAGATTACAGCGATCGGCTTACAAAAGAGAGGAAACCCGAGCACGGCTCACAACGGACACTAACCTTGCTGTTTCTTGCGACACATGACGGTGAAGAGCGTGGCGAAGGCCGACATGATGACCAACGGGACGGTGATGGCCATAGCCCGGATCGGTCCGGCCCACGGAGAATGTACTGAACACAAACATCTGATCAGCACAAATACAGACCCTGAACATGCGCAAGGTACATGCATTTAACTGCTCTTACCTTGGCTCACGTGGTACTGCGTCTGTTTTCTGGTCGTGTTGTTGTCGTCGCGGAGCTGCGGGAATAAGAAAGTGAATTTGCTCAATAGTCCCATTTCCACCACTGACTATAAAATTGCAACTTTTTATATAGCAATTCTTGCTTTATCAATTGTGAGTTTCTAAATATAACATTCTAAAAAAGTAGCAATAAGTTTTACATTTCTATTCAATTTTGAAAACAGGCTTCCATAGAATAACGCTCAAACCTCTATTGCGTAAGTTCCTGGAGTGACGTCTTGTAAAACGCAGGTCGTTTTGGGGCCAATTTGCTCCTGCAAGAGAAGCAGACACATTATTTGGACAAATGCATTTTGCAAACATATACAGCTTTTGTGGCCTTCATCAAAAAATAAGTTTTATAGGAATCTTTAATCCAAAAATTTAAATTTCCTTACTCTCAGATTATTCAAGATGTAGATGAGTTT
Source organism: Enteromius paludinosus (assembly GCA_032361165.1). NCBI lineage: Eukaryota > Metazoa > Chordata > Actinopteri > Cypriniformes > Cyprinidae > Enteromius > Enteromius paludinosus. The sequence continues at coordinate 2,261,591 of JAUMHQ010000009.1, read as the reverse complement.
GTTTCTTCATCAGAGTTGGAGAAATGTTGCATTGCATCACTTGCTCAGCAATGGATGCGAATGGGTGCCGTCAGAATGAGAGTCCAAACAGCTGATAAAAACATCACAATAATTCACAGCACTCCAGTTAATATCTGGAAAAGACAAAACTATGTGCTTGTGGAGTATTGAGATGTTTTTATCAGCTCTCATTCTGACGGCACCCATTCACTGCAGAGCATCCATGGCTGAGACACTGATGCAATGCTACATTTTCTCCAAATCTGATGAAAAAACAAACTCATTTACATTTTGGATGATCTGAGAGTACACCGTCAGCTAACTATCCTTGAAATATTGCTATTTACAGACAAATTTGCATAAAAAGTGCCAGGACTTTAAGAGCAAGGCTGGAAAAAAGCTAAATAAACTGTGCACCCTGTCACTTTTAATTATCTCAAACATTTAACCACAAGAATCCAAGTAGTTTGTGTTTACAGATTAAATCAGGGTTTCTACTGCACTTGGTGGGAAACTGAAATGCTAGCAATGATCTCACAGAGAGCCATCGAGCGTCTGAGCTCAGGAATCCCCCGTCGGTGGCTTGCTCACCTCAGATTTCAGCTCTATCTATTATAGCTACAAACAATGCTCTCCGGCCCGGCTAAGATATGACCGCTGCGCTCTTTAGAAAAGAGTCGGGACAATGCGTTACTAGGAAGAAGATGTGAACGATATGCTTCAAAAGAACCAGGTCGTGCTCCAAAATGACACAAATATGAAACACCTCATGCTGGTGTTGAAATAAAACCTCTAAATGAAATCAATCCCAGCATTGTGATTCCAAGACTGTTCCAGCTAAAGACGTACAGCGATAGTTAAAAAAAAAAAAAAACACCATAAAAGCGCACATTTACACATGGAGTGTCATTCATTTTTCTGTAGTTAATTAACCTGTTAAGTCTGTTGTTTATTTCACTGTGTTAATATTTAATTTTTATTTGCTTGTTGCACTCAGGGTAAGTGTATCACAAACAAAATGCAAAAGAATTATTCTTATAATTATTTTTAAATTATAGAAGAATAAATAAAAAACAATATTATTAATAATACTTTAAATATTATTATCATGCATTTTATTTGTTATGTAATTTACTCAATAACTATTAACAGTATTAATATTAAATATTTTAACGTAAATAATAATAATGATAATATAAATGTATTATGATATATAATACATAAAAAATTTTTATAATATAATATCTAAACAATAATAACAAGTGCATTATTAATATTATTAATAATAAATTATATATTACAAAATATATATATATCAAAATAAAATGAATAAATACACATATATACATTTAATAAATTAATATTTCTTTGATTAATTATTAATTGTTATTGATTGCATAGTTTATTAACAATAATTACTAAAGTAGTACTAAAACAACTACTACTAATAATAATAATAATAATAATCATGTAAAAATAAATTAATATTAAAATGAATAATCATTATAATATAGAAAAAAGAATAATTTTTTATATTATTATAATTATAATTATAATAATAATAATTATTATTATTATTATTATTATGACTGCTGCTGCTACTACTACTGTGATAAAACTAATAATAATAATAATAATAAAAATAATAATGTACATTATTATCAAGAATGATAACATCATTAATTTAAATTCTTGTCATATATCCTCCATTTCTTTATGTTTATTTATTTATTTATTTTGTAGCCTATCAGCATCTGTCCTCAGAATGAACATACTTCTCCTGTCGTGTTTCACGGTAGATCGAAAGCCAAATGCGTTTGAACGACACAAGAGTGAGTAAACGATGACAGAACATCCATTTCCGGCTCAACTATCCCTTCAGGAGAGCCAGTCCTGAACCAAACATACATGCGTCCTCGGCCAAAAGGAAGACAGATAGCCATCTTCTGACTCCCAGCACAGTCTCTAAGTGACAAAGTGCTGCTGTAAAAGCTCTCTGCTCTTTACATTTCTGTCTCCAGCACAACCAAAGCGTGGAAAGCAGCAGAACACGTCCATTTCCCAGAGCGGCGATTCAGCGGAAGACTATATATTATTCCAGCGGTCTGGGAAGAGCATTACACGCTGCTGGAAGCATTAACCCTGAACGTCTCACTTCAGAGCTAACAGAACATGCTTACAATTACAGCAAAACACTAGGAAACTCTCCTCCAAAAGGACATGAGAGTGAGCATTTGGGGTGAGTTATGAATGCAAATGTTTCTGATTTTGCACTAGGATGTTTTTCATGTAATAACTAGGTAAAATGCTCACGGGTTTGCAGCGTTTGAGTCTGAAGGGCCCCTCCTGTCTGAGCTTGTAGTACAGGTAGTAGATGGTGAAGCCGAACGTGGAAGGGGCGTGGTCAAACACTACATGCAAATTAGATCCCAGCTGAGAAACATTCAGTGTCTTGGGCTTCCAGACTGTCAGGAAAGAAAGAGAAAGAGGCTTCAGCTTCATTTGAGATCCCTGTTCAGGCCGTTTCACAGCTTGGCTAACAACAACAGATGAATTAGATTTGACGTCTTTTTTTCTCTCTGTTAAGAACTCACATGGTTTGCAGACGAGGTTTTCTGAGCCAAGAAGCCCTTCACAACCTGTGAGAACGGAAGGAAGAAGGCAGAAATTACTTATTTTTTTCTTTCTTTTTTTTGGCAAACTTCTCCCATAAAGTGAAGTGACTTTGAGCATGCTTTAAGTTAGAATATGACACTACAGCTGATTGTAAAAAAGAAATGATTAAAAAAGAAAGTATTGTTTGCTTTATTTTAATTGTAATTTATACATATTATTTAAAAAATGTAAATGATAAATAATAATATATTATAAATAGATTTATAAAATAAACTGAACACAAATTATAATTATTTTAACTTTTACTTACATTTATATATACATTATAAACACAACTATACATTTATTTGGAATTAAACATTATAAATAAATAAATAAAATTACTGAATAAAGTATAATTATTCTATAATTCTTTAAAATTATATTTAGAAAAAATTTATTTATTTCATTTTACTATACATATTACAAATTATTTATTTATTGTATATATTATATTATAATATAAATCTGTCATTTTGTACACCAGGATATTTTCTATTATTATAATAAAAATAAATAAAAATAAAATAAAATAAAATAATGGCAGAAACACAATTATTGTAGACTATGTGCAGTCATTAGTAATGTAATTTTACATTTTACATATCCATTAAGTTAGAATATGAAACGATATAAAAGTATTTTTTGAAATTATAAACTTTTTTTTTTTAAATCACATGAATATTTATGCATCTTTTTTTCTGAAAGCAGCACAGAATAATGTTTTTATAGTATGTTTTCAGGTTTGAGACTCACTGTTAGTGCGCAGGAAAGATGGCGGAAAGAAGCTGTCGTTCAAGAACGTGGGAAACGGTACGATTCTGACCATGTAGTCGGTGTCGAAGGCCAGACCCGAGAAGGGCAGTGAGCTCATCCTCTGTTGGAAAAAATGCAAAATGGTGCCGAACTTTTCCACTAAATTACAAGTCTAATATAAACCATACTGTACTTACAACAGTTTTGTAAGAGAAGTTAAGCTGTCTGGGATCCTTCAGGATCATGTGCTGGCACTGCTTTCCCTCGGGATTCTTATCCTCCAGATACACGCGGAATCCTTTCACATGTTCAATACCTAGCAGATGAATTAAAGGAGATTAGATGATAGAAAAGCACAGAAATAAATCCAGATGACTGCAGAACACCTGTGTAACTGAATGGCTTTGAAAATAGACAAATTATTATTAATATTTACATTGTACCAAGAGCGTTTCTAGATCACATCCCAGCCATTTTCCACTTTTTTTAATCTGATGCTACTGTACCTTTAAGATTTTCAGTGAATGGGTGCGCAGTTTTAGAATAAATCACAACATAAAACATTATACTTACTTGTGTTTGTTTGTTAATTTAATTACATTTATGAATTTATTGTTATTTAATATTATTTAATTATTTATTTTGTTTATTCATATTTTATTTTTGCATTTATGAATTTATTGTTATTTAATATTATGTTATTATTTATTTTATTTATTTATATTTTATTATTGCATTTATGAATTTATTGTTATTTAATATTATTTAATTATTTATTTAGTTTATTTATATTCTATTATTGCATTTATGAATTTATTGTTATTTAATATTATTTAATTATTTATTTAGTTTATTTATATTTTATTATTGCATTTATGAATTTATTGTTATTTAATATTATTTAATTATTTATTTTGTTTATTTATATTTTAATATTGTATTTTATTTTTTATACATATTTATTAATTTTTATTTCTTTAATTTCATTTATGCATTAATTTATTTTTCTACATTTTCACATTTACTTTTTTTTTTTTTTTTTATTAGTCAAGGTTTACTGGCCACTCTTTCTAATCTGAATGAACTGTTTTTACTACTGTACCTTTAAGATTTTCAGTGAATACGTGCAATTCACAATTTTAAAATACACCACAACAATAAAGAGTTGTTTATTCGTTTGTTTGTTTGTTAATTTAATTACATTTATGAATTTATTTTTATTTAATATTATTTAATAAGTTTTATTTCTAATGTTAGTCAAGTTTCACTGAATTAAAAATATAAATTTGTATTTTTTTTGTCTTTAATTCCATTTATTTATGTATTTATTTTTCTGTTTACTTTTTTACATTTACAATGTTTTTTTTGTTTTTTTGTTTTGTTAGTCATGGTTCACTGGCTCAAAAATATAAATGTAGCTGTTTATGGCCATTTTCACCCTTTCTGATCTGAATAAACCCTGTATTTTTGCTACTGTACCTTTAAGATTTTCAGATAATTTTCAGCAAATTCACTATTTTAGTATAGACCTCAAGATAAATAGTGATGTTCATTTATTTATATATCCATCTATTTGTTTTTTTCTTTACTTACATTTTATTTCAAGCTTTACTGGCTCAAATATATAAATATAGAGGATTTTGCGAACATGCTCCTTGCACAAAACGTTTTTACATATAGCTTACATGAAGTCCAGCTTTACAGCGCAAGTCTGAGTATGCTCTTTCAACTCCAACAGATGTGTGGGATGTGCACAGAACTTCCTGTAAACCTGCTCACGTCCCGCCATAAACGTTCAGGACTGGAAACAGCCTGGAAGTTTCAAAGCGTTTTTTTTTATATTCCTTTCTTTCCCTCTGTTTCTCTTTTTACTAGCACCCCTGAAGACAGAGCGTGCCAGCGGAGCGTTCCCGTGCCCTTCAAAGTGTGCCAGCCTGCCCTCTTTTAATTAGATTTCTGTCTTATCAGCTGCAGAGGGAAGAGGGGAGAAGAAAAGGCTCCTGCACACATTCCGTGTGGTTCAGATTACCGCGGCGGGGAGCGGCCCGATGGGACGGGTGTAACTCCACACCTCCGCCAGCCTCCAGATAGCATCAAGAGAGAGCCGGCCCATCACACAACCTTCAAAAACACCACTGGAGGTGGAAAAAAAAAAGCTGCCCAACTGGTTGTACGCTCTTGTTTTGCTCACTTTATTTCGGCTCTAGTGGAGGGTTGCTTTACTTGCACTAGGTATTATAAACTAATAACGTAGCATTTATTAATCAAGGTTAATGTAATTTCTACCATGCTGTTTAAAGTTGAAGTAAACTTCACTAAACCGTCGTTATTTGATGCATGTTGAAATACATCTTTATCTTTATTCCATGAAAAAGTTTGTGTTTTATATCCAAAAAATAGATGTTTATTTTTCAACAACAAATTAGTAGAAACTAGTGCTTTAGCTCTGTGTATAGTTGCATCCAAAATAAAAGTTTCCGTTTACTTAATGTACGATATATGATGTATATATAAATACACACAATGCATGTACATATTTAAGAAAGATATGCTTTGTATTTAATATAAATTATACAAACATATACATGTAGATACATATAAATGCTTTCAAAATATATACTGTTTAAGTGTGTATTTATATATACATAATACATGTACACAATGCACGCATGTTATTTAAAAAAAAACGTATTTTGCATGCAATCAGTCGCAAACATTTGACAGCACTAGTAGAAACATAATTATATCATGAAGACGTTCATATAAACATAATTTTTTTAATCAATTAATGAATGTTAATTGAATAAATGTTTTAAATTATGTTTAAGTGAGTGTTGATTATTTTCAGCTAAATGAAACTGTTGGTTTTACTGTCTCTGTAAAAAAATGCATTTTGGTGCATCACAATTAAAACGTTAATTTTTCATGAACAAAATAATATTTTAACAAAAAATTATATTTCTAAAATTATTAATATAAATCTTTTTTTTAGTCACCTGAATCCATTTGATCTTTGTGTTTTATTTAGATTTTTTAATAATAATTTTCATCATTTTTTAAATCAATTAATGAATGTTAATTTAATTAATGTTTTAAATGATGTTTAAGTGAGTGTTGATGGTTTTACTAACAAAGAATAATATTTCTAAAATTATTAATCTAGATCAGATTAAACCCTGATCAGGATTGACAAATATTGCAAAGAAATGTATTGTTCATTGTTAGCTTATCAATTATGCATGTAACAAATAATGTAAAATTTCTCACAAAAATTAATACTCCTTCACCCTCATTTCATCCTAAACCTGTACGGCTTAAAGCATAACAAGAGAAGTTCTGACAAACGTCATGCATATAATGAGAGTGAATAGAAACTAGTACTGCTGGCGTCCAAATTGACCATAAACGTAAATATGTTGTGTGCAATTTCCATAGTACTAAAAAGAAGCTTTTTTGTGAAGAACAATATCAAACAATACCTGAATATGCAGTATTGCAAATAAGATTAGTGATAATTTTGCCCTTTTATGATATTTTAATTGCCCTTAAAGGTTAAAACATATTGCAGGTCACAATATGTTCTCAATGCATGGAAAAGAGCATCTTTAACACTTTTCAAAATATCACTTAGTGTGAGTAAATGATGCATTTTAATTTTTTTTTTTTTTTTTTTAAGTGGACTGTCCCTTTAAGCTCGGTGCATGAGGAAAAGGCCCCACACCCAAGGCTTCTTTGAGTTTCTTTAATATACACCTGAGCTGTGTCAAGTCCTGCCCCAGTCAAAAGGATTAACCTGGAGCGAACAACAGGCCGCATTGTCCCTCTCGTCAGCCCCGAGCTCGCATTACCAAGTTCAATAGCGTCCTGGCAGACGGAAGCGAGGGACATCCCCGTCCTTCTCTCAGCCACACACGCACACATTCCTCCCAGCGCTGCTATGTGCCCATCTATTCCCGGCTCTTGGACAGATCCGTCAGACTGTCAGGGCCGGAGAATAATACGACCCGGGAGGAGGGAACCTGCGGCTTTGATCAGGAAGAGCAGGAACTCTCTTTGAAGAGCCTTTCTTTGAGCTCCTGTTCCATTCTCTCCAGGCTGGAGATGGACTGAGATAAATCACCCTCATGTGCAAGCACCCGTGCAGCACACATGCACTTTAAAATGTGCTTTGTTATGGGTTGGTGCACGCTAATGGAAAGCGCAGACACGCAGTCTGAAATCTCCGCTTTAGGACTGTTTGGGGACAAACTTTTCCATCAACTCAACCACCAAAGATTATAGATTTCACTCTGACATAAATAACTAAGTTCACAGCAGGTCAGCTTTCCCATTAATATTGCATTTTTTTCTTGAAGAGATGATATTCTGATGAGGAGAATATAGAAATGTGTTTTTATATACATTTACACTAAACGCAACTAAAATGCATATTAAATTTTTTTATTAAAATTGTAATATCTGCAATTATTACACTAAACAAAAATAAAAAAAATTATATATTGTCAATTATCAGACAAATTTACACTAAATCTAACTACTAAATAAGCAAAAATAAATTACATATACACACACAAATATATATGCATGTATTAATGCTGTCAAATAATTAATCGCATACAAAATAAAAGATTTTGTTAAGATTTGTGTATCCTGTGCATGTTTAATATGTCTAAATAAAATTTGTTAAATATATTTCTAATAAGTTTATATAATAAGCAAGAATAAAAAAATATTAATTATATATTAAAATATATACAGTACACATACATATTATATATATATATATATATTATGTAAACAAAAAGTAAAAATGTAAACAAAAAAGTGATAAAAAAGGTCAATAAAATATAAAAATGCAAATATATATATAAATATATATATATATATATATATATACTTATAAAATATATAAAAATATAAAATGAACAAATTAAATGCTAAATGATAGTAATAAGTGCTAAATATATCTGCAAAAACTATTACTATTATTAAAAATATTCAGTGTCCATTTTTTTTTTTTTTTTTAGCTTTAAAATTGGTTGTCTTTAAAAAAAAAATCTAATTCACAATAAATACAGCTAATAAATAAATATTCAAAAGTAAACTAAAAAGCTATTAAAATGTACAAATAAAATTAATTTCATACTAATATATGGCATTTTATGTGAATATGTTTGATGATAAAGTCTGATTTCACCCTAAACGTGAGCCTCTTTGCAATTGGTCGGTCTTCTTTTAGACAAATTATCTAATCTATACTAGTGCTGCAAAAGGGTCGACTGAAAAGGCCTGTGTCTTATCTACTAACAGATAGGCCTGCCCTGTTGGGACTCCAGGGGAACAGAACTGGAAGTGCCAAGGTGTCTGAAAGCAGTTTCTCCAACTGAGCTGAGAAGAAACGTACCGAGAGGGCTGGCCATCCACTGGACCACCACGGCCGCCTGGCTGTCACAAGACAGATGACTGAAGGTGATGTTGTTCACTTCATGGATGGCATGTTTCCCGAGCGGATTCCAGTTCAGAGAGCAGTCTAATTGGGACAGAAAGAGAGAAACAGAGTGAAGCAGAAAGACAGGCAGTGTTTCCCAGTGAGAACATCGGTGAGATTCTTTGGCAAGCGGCGAGAGAAAATATGCAGCCATGCGAGGAGACGCTCTTTCCCTCCCTCCCCCTCCCTTCCTTCTTTCTTTCTTTCTTTATTTCACTCTTTCCTTTCTCCTCTGCGGCTGGAGATAAGCAGGTATAGGAAGAGGAGCAACCGTTTGTGTCCCTCGCACCCCGTCGGCTCTTTCTTACACAATCCCTATTATGATGCTAAGCAGAATCAGGCCCGTTCCCGTCCCTAGTCACGCACAATGACGACTGAATGCCGAGGAGAAAGCGGGATTAGCTACAGGATGAGAAACTTGACTTTTTCGGCGCTTAAGGGGCGGACAAGAGCTCAGGAAGCTCGACTGAAACAACATTTGGCATTAACAAGAGAATAAATGCTACATTAAGCCAAGCAGAGAGAATCAGTTACAGTGAATCGCACAAAGAACGTTCCCGGGGTCATATTTCACACCAAAAATCTGATTATATAACATATATAATAGAGTGGAGAAGAGTGTGTCTATGCCAAAAAACATCATGGAAGAATAATGACTGTTTTCAAACAGGTTTCCTAAACACCATTCTAGTCTCCTATTGGCTGGTAAACAGAAAGACTCGCCCCAAATATTGAAACATCAAAAAATGTCAAACACTAAATTTAAAGAAAATGACACTTAGATTTATTACTTATTTATTCTACTGCGGAAATCTTTTAGTGAAAATTAAGCATTATTTTTTTATCTATTTATTTAATAAAATGCTAAATATAAATATATATTTATTAAGTATTGATGCATTAATTTAGTATGTATACTGCCTCTTTATATTGTATTATTTAGTTGTTTATTTACATTTTGTATTAAAAAATATATATTTTTTATTTTATTATTATTTTTTATTTTTTATAAAAAAAATGTTATTACCTAATGAAAAATTATTTTTAATTGTAAATTATTGATGCATTAATTTAGTGTGTGTACTGCCTTTTTTAGTTTATTCCTTTTTTGCAGTTCATGCGGATTTAAATAAAAATACATTTTTCATTGCAAATAATTATGATATATTTTATTTTACATTTAATATTAAAATAACAAATAAATGATTTAATATAAATATAAAAAGAAAAAAATATCTAATAATTCATTTATAATTTATTTTAAATAATTTTCACTTATTTTAAAATATTTGTAATAAAAATGCAAAACGGATAATTATATATTAGGTTGTTAAGCATTGATGCATTAATGTTGCATGTGTACTGCCTCTTTAAATGTATTATTTTGTTTAATTTTTGTGATTTAAATAATATAAAAATAAAGAAAAAAACATTTTTCCAAACTATTGTCAATACAAATAATTATGATATATATATTTTACATTTAATATTACAATTATTGAAATATTATGCACATACAGTTTATAAAAATCTAATTAAATGGTTGCAAATAAATAATTTTATATAAATAAAATATTTTTTATAAATATACAAATTAATTTATTATTTATTTTAAATAATCCTTGCTTATTTAAAAATATTTTTTATAAAAATGAAAAATAGATAATTGTATATTAAGTTGCTAAGTACAGATGCATTAATGCAGAATGTGTACTGCCTCTTTTAAATTTATTATTTTGCTGTTTACTTTGATTTTTGTTTTAAAGAAAATAAAACATTTCAAACAATTCCTATGACCTAATGCAAAATAATTTTTCATTGTAAATTACTGATGCATACATTTAGCGTGTGTACTGCCTTTTTAAGTTGATTAAATTTTTTGTAATCATATTTTTTCCAAACAACATGAAAAACTTTTTTTCTTCATGCAAAATAAGAGTTCAGAAATCTGTTGATAGTGGTTTTGTTGCAAAGTGTCCTGTTTTCATCAGATCCACCTACTAACTGTATAATTACAGACAGGTCTGATTATAAAGTGTCTTACTGTCGTATCGAAACGTGACTCCTAGTTTTCGTCCACTCTCGTCGGTGCTGGACAACTGCGTTCCCTGCAAAGAAACAGAACAGGAAACATTAGAAAATGCTTTATTGCATAACCAGCACTTCTACATGAATATGAAGTCTGAAGCTGACTGTAATGGCAGAGACATAAGAGGAATGTGAGCTCGAGCACTGAAAACCAGCAGCGCTTCATGTGGTGACAGCCCAAGCACACAATCCCACAATTATGAGCCTCCTGGCGCTCAACAACACTGCGCTCGCTGCCAAAACACTAATATAAGCCTCCAGTAACACACAAGACATCTCTGACTGACCCGGAGTCAGCCGTCTGCGTCTCAGGTGAGATAATGAAGGCTTGCGGCTGACTCCGGAGCAGCGCTTCAAGGTGTATCCAAAGAAGACAAAACAAATAGCGTTGCGTGACAGAAGCAGACAGGCGCTGCACGAGACTCGCGAGCTCTGTAATCAGCCGCCCAAATCAGGCCGGATGTGCAAAAACAAAGAGGAAGATACACGACATAGGGATTCTCAACATACAGCAAACATACTTCAAGAGAAGTCCTCCCAGACACGGAGTGACACTAAAGAGGCCTTGTTCTTTTGTGTGTCCGCAATCTTATCGTCTTCCTCGGGTTATCTGGGATAAAGGAAGTCGTTTGACATGACGGGACTAAACACAATTCTCTCCCACCCCGGAGATGAGCGTTAACACAAGCACAATAATCACATACTGGGACACAACCAAAATATAAAGGGTCTCTGGCACTTTACCATCAAACAAAGCATGGGATCGCATCATTATCATACTCATTGAATTTTTCTAATACCTTTTTTCAAATATTTATATACATTTTATTTTTTAAACCAGGACCTTCATAATTAGGTTAAATATAAATTATAGAAAACTAGAAAAAAGTGGAATGTATTTCTTATTTTTTTGTGATATAATAAATTGAAATTATATATATATATATATATATATATTTATTACATTTTATATATATATATAAATACACAAT
>JAUMHQ010000009.1:2235186-2249512 GCA_032361165.1 Enteromius paludinosus | reverse complement strand
CAGATATCTCAAATATAACAGGTAGCACACAAATTCTGAATGCCTTTGACAGATCTCAAATGAGCCATTTTAATCTATGCCCACCCCTAATTAAAATAGAAATCCATTATTAAACATGGTAAAAATATTTCACAATATTGCTTTCTTTCCTGTATTTTTCCAAACTTTTGTCAAGTAGTGTAAAAACCAGTTTATTGGTTTATTTTTTTATATATTATATTAACTTTATTTTTGATTGTTAATTTATATATATATATATATATATATATATACTTTTTTTTTTATTTTTTTTTTTATAATATATGTATATGATCAGTAAATTATTCCTGTGATGGCAAAGCTACATTTTCAGCAGTCCTTTTATCAATTTAATGCATTCTTTTTGGGGAACTACTTTCTGTTAAAAAAAAGCATACTAATATTACTTAAAACTATAGAAAGCAAGGGGTTGTGACTCTGCTACAGCAGTTTTTAAATGTAGAACCTTAAAGTGAAGTAATAATGAATGAATGTTTAGGGGAGTGTTTCGAGTTCGTTCAGAGGTTTGAACTCTGGCAGATGGATTCGGAAAAACAATTGGCGGATGACATCAGTCTGCAGAGTGATGACATCATCTACATCTGTGATGATGACAGAAACACGCGTGTAAATCATTAATTTATTAAATAAGTCTCTGTTCTAATGAAGGCTGTGTGGATTTTGTCCCTCTTGAACCCCATAAATGCAGGTCTGTCAATGTCACGTCAGTTTCCAGATGCATATAGCGCTTCTATATCTGACCGCAGCAACTGACGCTGTCAATATAAAAATACTCCTTCCTCCTTCTCTGCTGTGGGAGCGTCTGCTCATGTGGATTCAATAAATCTAACTAAACTGGAGTCACGATTTCATTATTTGGATCATTGCGGTTACAACTGCTAGGAATGAGGCTCTTCAAATTAAGAGCTGCATATGAAGAACAAAGCCCCTATTGATTTAGCCTGGGATAGTCCGAGGTCATTTGCCTGTTTTCTCCTTCTCAGATGATGTTGTTTCTTTTGATGAGGCTGAAAGCTGCTTTAACTGTACCGCTGATTCAGATGCATCAAGGACAGCGTGTGAAAAGATAGTCAGTAGATTGGAAGTGTTTTATTGAGGCGTACAGATCTGCGATTGTAAGATTGATACACTGTGTGCAGAGATTTCTCTTTTTCACTGTGCTTTTTTTTTTTTTCTGTCTTGCAGGTGTCCGCAAATACACCCAGTATGTATTCTCAGGAACTGTTTCAGCTCTCCCAGTACCTGCAGGTATGGAGCTACACTGACCTCTACTGGCCACCTAAAGACATTAATAGTCCAAATGCAAAGATTTTGTCAGTTGAGATATCTGTCTATTCAATTAACCATATAATAGTCTATAATTATAGAATATTTTATAATAAGTATATAATAATAAAAAATTATATAATAAATTAGATAACAGAAATTAATATTATCGTTATTCAAATAAATGCAGGATTAATTATATTAACATTTATATATTATATAATGATTTATTATAAGCCATATATAATATATTATATATGTTGTACTGCTGTCATATGATTAATCGCGATTAATTGCATCCAAAATAAAAGGTTTTGTTTACATAATATAGGTTATGTGTGTGCTCTGTGTATTTTATGTATATATAAATGCACACAAATCCACTAAATATTTAAATGCATATAATTATATTATAACACACACAAATAAATATATAGATGTATTTGTGTATATTTATATATACACAAGAAAATACACAGTACACACACATATATTGTAAATCAAAATTTTTATTTTGCATATGATTAATCACAATTAAGCACTAAAAGGAGTATATATAGTTATACTTAAAAAAAAAAAATTTTTTTTAAGAATGTTATATTTGAATATAACTTAAAATATTATTTCTGTGATGCAAGGCTGATTTTTCAGCAGCCGTAATTTTAGTCTTGATTGATTTTTCAGAAATCATTATAATATGCTAATTGATTAATTCATTAATGCATTAAAATAATTTTCAGGATTGATCAACAGAACAGCATTTTTAAAAATAGATTTTTTTGGTAACAATATCTCAGTCTTCACTGTTACTTTTGGTCAAATTACTATGACCTTGGCGTTAACTTTTGTTTAAAAAATACATAGTTTGAGTTGCATGCATATTATAAGTCTGATAATGTTGTTGTGTTTGTGTCCTTCAGGAGGCCTTACACAGAGAGCAGATGCTGGAGCAGAAGTTGGCCACTTTACAGAGGCTGCTGGCCAGCACACAGGAAGCATCAGAGAGCAGCTGGCAGGTACATAACACATCGCAATTAAAGAGAGACCATTATTAATTATTCAGTACAGATAGCTGTTTATAGGCATGTTTGGTAGTGCCCTGAATACGTTACAATCATGACTGTTTGTTCCACTATACTTCTGATCATATCAAGGTCTGTGTATGTGTCTTTCCAGGCTTTAATCGATGAAGACCGGTTGCTCTCTAGACTGGAGGTGATGGGGAATCAGTTGCAAGCGTATTCGAAAGTAAGACCTCTGTCTGTTTTGAGTGTGCTCACAGAATTTAGTTCCTGTTTGACCAAAGCGTGTTGTTTCCTCAGAACCAAACAGAAGACGGTATCCGAAAGGAGCTTGTAGCCTTAACAGAAGACAAACACAATTACGAGACGACAGCCAAAGAGTCCCTGAGGCGGGTCCTTCAGGAGAAAATCGAGGTGGTCAGGAAGCTGTCGGAGGTGGAGGTAAAAACACAGCAAAATCGTTTATTAATGCGCAAATTAAAGAGGTATATTTTTATATGTGCGTGCTGCATTTATATAATGAAACATACAGAAGCAAAACAGTAATATTCTAAAATATTGTTCGTTTAAAAAGCTGTTTGAATATATTTTAATATCTGATTTATTACTGTGATGCGATGCTGAATTTCTAGCATTGTGATCCTTCAGTGCCTAGGAAAAAGCAGCATGCATTTATATCTATTACATGTTTTTTGTTGTGTTTGCTTCAATTGATCTTTTATTGTTTTGCAGAGGAGTTTGAGCAACACAGAGGACGAGTGCACACACCTGAGAGAGATGAACGAACGCACACAGGAGGAGCTCCGAGAACTCGCCAACAAATACAACGGAGCCGTCAATGAAATCAAGGATCTCACCGAAAAGATCAAGGCATGTCTGATGCTCACCCAAAGTGAAGATTTTCTGAAAATGTGCTCAGGCCATCAAAGATGAGTTTGTTTCTTCGTTAGATTTGGAGAAATGTAGCATTGCATCTCTTGCACGCTAGTGGATCCCGTGCAGTGAATGGGTGCCGTCAGAATAAAAAAAAAAAGTCCTTAATCCACAACGCTGTAGTCCATCAATAAAAGGCAAAAGCTGTGTGTTTGTAAGAAACAAATCCATCCAAGACGTTTTTAAACTGTTGCATCTGGATGAAATCCATAATTCATGATAACACTGCTTCCAGTGAAAAAGTCTGGTCTGAATGAGAAAAAAAAAAATCAGTACAGATCATGCACTGTTTGTTACATCCAAAACTGCTCTAAAAAAAATATGTCTGAATTTTCCACTGGACGTTACAAAATGTCTTGTGACGTTTTCACACTCACTGGAGTGATGTGGATTATTGTGATGTTTTTATCAACTGTTTGGACTCTCACTCTGACGGCACCCATTCATTCCTGAGCAAGTGATGGAATGCTACATTTCTCTAAATATGAAACACTCGCCTACACAATGGATGGCCTGAGTTTGAGTAAACCTTTAGAAAGATGTCAATTTTTGTGCTTGCTCTTCCTTTACATTTCTTAACATTTATGTTCAGTTGGCAGAGGGCAAGCATGAGGAGCTCACTCAGAAAGGCCTGAGTGAGAAGAAAGAGCTACAGCTGAAGATCGAAGAGATGGAGGAAAAAGAACAGTCGCTTCAAGCTCGGATTGAAGCTTTGCAGGCGGACAACGACTTCACGAATGAGAGACTAACGGCCCTGCAAGGTAAAACGCACCAGCAAGCTATATTTCTCTGGGTTGAGAACAGTGCACTCCCTAAGCACTAAATAGACGAGGTCGAGGAGGAGCATCTGTCAGTATAGAGCTCTTGTTTTTACTTTTGGTCATCCCAAATCTTCTCGTTGTCGTTTTCCAGTCCGGTTAGAACAGCTGCAGGAGAAAAGCATAAAGGAAAACAACAGTTTAGGTGAGTTGGAGACGCATGCATCTGCTAGTGTGCTGCTAACCTTGCATCACCTCCTTGATTAATTCAGCATAGGAGCTCGCCTTTGGTTGCCTGTTTTCATTTTCCGTTCTGCCTCTTTCTTTCTGTCTGTCCGGCTTTGCTTCTGGTCTGTCTCAAAGGCCTTGAACTTTTGCATTGAGCATGTGTGTTCAAGTCTACACCTCTGTTTAAGTTTAAGTCTCCCCCTCATTTGGCCGTATCTTGCCAAATAAAATGTATTTCTCAGTTCAGAAGTGAGGTAGCTTAACTGAACTGGTTGGCCTGTTTAGTTATATATATATACTAGGCTTCTTGCTTGATAATAAGCTTCTTAATCCATTTTAATGAGCCATAGGGCTGTCAAAATGAAATCCAAATTTTGTACTTAAATATTCAAATATTAAAACTTTTGGCTTTCCTTAGGCTACAAGAGGGTATCTAGCTAAATATTTTGCACATTTCTTCAAAGCATAATAAAATAACATGACTACCTTTTGAAAAAAGTTTTAAATAATGTTTATAAACCATATATAATTAATAAAGTTGCTTAAACCATTTAGGACAAAACTGCAGCAGGAGCGCTTTTGCATTCAAATTCTTTTTTTCTTTTTCTTTTAAATTTGACAAATACTCTGTTTTTTGTTGACAGCCCTAATATGCCACTTTGCTTATTATCGATGTTATTAATATAATGTAGTGTTTAATTAGGGCTGGCACTAAACGGACACCTCTGGTAAGGCACTAGGGTTTGAAATGTTGCCCAGGAATCGCTTTGTTTTCAATTACCTGAACTGATTTCTGTTCTCTGGCAATAATATGAGAGGCAAATGAAACTACTGATGTGGTGTGCCACAGACCACAAACCTCTTGGCAGAGACGTTTCGCTCGCTGAACTGTCCCTTTATCATTCATTTCTATGAAATATCTCAGGAATGATTAGGATGGCATGACATGGGGTTTTACTTCAATGGCTGAACGTGACTGAAAATTTCAAAGATGCTGTCATTTGGCATCGAAATGTGGGGTTGTTAAACCACGAGTGATGTGCACGTCATTATACAAGACGTTGTTTTGCTGTTAGGAGCACAACTGTACAAACAAACTGACTTACAGCTTTTATATTAGGGGGATTGGGGGTGGACATAATTGGGATTTGTTTGATTTAAAAAAAAAAAAAAACATGATTGTGAATTTTTATTTTATTTTATTTTTTCAGCTAGTCTCTGGTTTTATGTGTTTGTTTGTAGGGCTTCACAGTTTGCAATAGAAAAATTATTAATATGATTCTAAAATGATCGAAATAATAATAATCAACATAAAATAATAACATTATATTCATGTTATTACTACTGCTACTAGATAAAATACAATTAGAAATACTGCTATTATAATTCTATTCCACTGCAAATAAAAAAACATGTATTAAAAAATTGTACAACAGTTAACCAAATAAATGCTGTAGACTTTGTTTACAATACTAATATTTTGCCAAAAACTCTTTTCCACGAGATGAGATCAATATATATATAAATATAAATACACAATAATAATGCTTAGTAATTATTATTATTGTTTGTAGTAGTAGTACTTCTATTCTTCTACTAAATAAACTTTAAACCTTTAATAACTTTAAAAATGTACTATTTCGCTGTAAATAAAAAAAAAACAAATATTCAAGAAAAGTAAAATAGCTATAATTTTTCAGTGTAATTATAAAATTGCATTGCTTGTATTTTTAGCTGTCTCCATTCCTTCGATTTTAAATGCAAAAATGAGAGAGCTTTTTTTCTTCTTTTTTTCAGCCACATTTAGTATTTCTAAAATTTAAAATGGGAATCATCTGCTCAAACATGACCCTTGATGTCTCCGGGTCTTTCCCTGAGGTGACATGTGAATGACAGGTTGTCAGTCAGTCTCTTCAGGTCCATGAATAGCTGCAGTCTCCCGTCTGTGTCCTTGTCCCGCCCTCTGCATCTCTGTTTGGTTGCGTCTCATGTTGTATCCTGTAGATCTGGCTTCTGTTTTAAAATCATCTGATGCCCCTCGATGTGGGATTTCTTCCACTTGCTGCTCATTTAATGGAGGGTTTTTCTTTCTTTGGTAGACCACTTTCTTTTAAAGAGTGGAGGAGACTGCACTTTAATCCAACAGTACATTGAGTGTCAATGTGAGTACACAGCATTCTTTCCAACGTCTTCCTCAGCCGTACTAATGAACCGTCTTATGAGCACCAAAGCAGGTTTCACTCTGTAAAGCGAGGAAGGTGTTTGCAGGGACATGAACTTATGCACCGCCCTGGATCATATTTGCTCAATATGCTTGTTTCTTACTAATATTGAGGTGCTCCTTTTTTATTTTTGAGAGGCATTAGTAAGGTTACGTTGTCTTGTATTGCCACTTGATCAGCAGAAAAACAGAACAAAGACATAATTCCTAATTCTCAGCCAGTTTTCACTTGCGTTAATATTCTGCAGTATAATAATGCTGGTCTCCATTCTTTTATAAATTAAAATGACATGTTTTGAATGCTTTTTTCATTAAAATTTTTGACTTCTTTTGTTATTTTGATGAGCGATTGATTTAAAATTAATTGGAAAAATCTTTATTGCTATTTGAATTTAATTCCAATTATCCAAAATTATCTAATTACTTCACTTTAGGCCTTTTTTGGTTTGTTTCAAAATGCAGGGCTTTTGCAGTCTATTGTTCCTTGGTAATACTAGAGATTTTTATTCCTTGTGCGGTTAATCAAATATCTTAGTAAATCAAATTTTTATAGTGATTGTACTTTAAACAAGCAATTCTATTTACAAATCTATTTTAAATTTAAAAGTGGGTTTGAATCACTCACTAAATTATTTAGAAGCACTACGGAGTTAAAAAATCATTTTAAACTGAGAAACACTTGTTATTTATTATTATTATTGATTAGGATCAGCAGACTCATTGATTGCGCAAATGACATGTTATTAAAAATGCATATTCACAACAGACTTGCATAAATAATTTGTGATCGAATACTTAATTCAAGTACTTTAATTTCGCTGAAGTATCACTGACTGTTGTCTAGCATACTGAAGCTCAGTCAAATAGACTGTGACAGACATGTTGGAAGGGTAAAATAAATGCAACCCCCCCCCCCCAGATCTTAAGCTTTCCCTCAGATTCATGTAGTCTCTCAAAATATGAGCGAATATATCCTTCTCCAAACTCGACTCTCTTGCATGCCGTCTGTTCTCACTTCACCTCCAGCTGACTTGGATTTTCTCTATTCCCGGGGATTTTCGCTCTTACCAGCATGCGTTCTGAAGTCTACGAGCTTCCACTGATGCTTTCCATGTGGTTTTGCTTTGTGTATGTATGGAACAAACTACAAATGCAGTTTCTGCTGATCCTGTATTCGGTCGGACTGCATCAGAGTCATTTAATGACTGAGATTTGATATTTAATGCTAAATATTTAATAGATGCACCAGACAGATACACTGAAATGCTTTCTCTCTCTCTCTCTCTTTTTTTATTTTTTATTTTTTTTTTTACCAGCGGTGAGGCAGCTGAAGGAAGTGGTGGACTCATCCATTAACAAGCTGTCCAACTTTGACGGTAAGAGCACAGATTGATTGATTTGGAAAGACACTAGGGCTGTTTTCACAACTTTGAGGTTCATTTGAGGTGGACTCGAGAATGGAGCTGACTTGTTTTCTGGTTTTATTCCACAGAAGTCATTGATGCTCATCTTCAGAATAACCAGACAACAGTGGACAACAGCTTGCCCAGTCCAGACAGACTTAAAGGTATAATTACATTTGTATCACTTTAATCCAATCTCTTTCTTTCTAGATTAAGCTGGGTTATAGGGAACATCACACTGGTATGATGCAATCTGATGGCAATGTAGGCACATGGTTTCACCCCGACCTCTATTTAAAACCAAATTAAACAACTGCGCTCTCTGGGTCGCAGGAATGAGCATTATGGTTATTTTTAGCATCCTCAAAGAGCATGACCAGGTCAGGGTCATCACTGTAATGAGCTCTAATAAGATCATCATCAGTGAAGTTTTAACTAGCCGTCTATTATTATGATTATTATTAATATATTAGATAGATATACTACTTGTGAATTTTATTTATGTTTAAAAGTTTAAATCAGTTAAGCCCAATAATAGATAAAAACCAAGTTATTTGTTCCAACCTTTTTGTTTGTGCTTTAAAATATTTAAACCATTAATCTTAATAATAATTGTCCCAAAAAAAGCAGTTTTTTTGTTTATTATAAAAATTGTTTAAATCAATTTTCAATAATAATAATTATTTTAAAACAAGCAAATTTTTTTAATGTTTAAATACATTCAGCCTAATAATATTTATATTAATAAATAAAAACAAATCACAAAAGATGCTTTTTAAGTTTTTAAAATAATGTGTAATAAAAATAATAATAATATTTGTTGTCATTTTTTAAATTTTCATTTTAGAATGTTTGCATCATTCTGCATAAAAGTAATAATAATAATAATAAAATGTAAGACATTTTTAATTAAATTTTTCGTTAAGTTTAAAATATTTCAACTCAATAATAATAATAATAATAATAGTAATAAAAACAACAATAAGTTTAAAACTAATTCTTTGTAACTTAAATCCTTTCAGCCTCATAATAATGATGATAATAGATAAAAATAGCAAAAGCTATTTGTTTGTATTTTTAAATGTTTATCCTATAATCAGAGCAGAAGAAATGAGTTTATTCACTCTGGTCCAGGTTATAACCTTATGAACGCTGCTCTGCGTGAAGAGAGATGCCATTTCAACATTTATAGTGCGAGATTACAGCCACACAGATTAGACCATAATTCACCATTCAACCACCACGTATGATGACATCCTTTAATTTTCATCCATTCAAAGTCACAGTTGGTTCACTACACTGTGTTTATTCATGGCACACGGAGTTCAGAAGATCTATCATGTGATGTAACAGCAGGATGAGTGCTTTTTCAGGTCATACATTGATTTAAATGCGCAGTGTTTGGCCTGATGTTTGAGAGTAATGGAAATATCTTGACCACAATGACTGAATATTTTCTGTTTGACACTTACAACTTTAATAGAAAAGATAATTTCATTAATATCCGATGATGCATGAACACATTGCCAGGAGTTTTCTTTTAGACCGGCGTCACCTCCTCCTGTTCAAACCCCATTTATAACTCTTTTAGTCCGCATGGATATTACTAAATCTGCAACTAGTTTAGCATGTGACTGTACGTCCCGTTGGAAGCCGAGGTCACTCAAATGACCATGTGTGGGCAATAACTACCACCGGCCAGAGAGAGATGAACTACAGGGGGCTCATTCACTGCCTGCTATTGTAGATCAAGCGTAATCGTGATTAATATATAAACACACTCCTGTTTGGATATAGATACTGAAGCAGAGAGCCGGCTGTAGGTTATGATGGCTGTATACTTCTGCTTATTTTAGTGTTGTTTTGAGTTCTGATTGTGTCCCCCCTGTCCTCTTAAGTGGTCTCTTCCGCTCTGCCTCCTCAGAAAACCAAATAGACGCTAAAGAGTGCGATATGTCAGATACTCTGAGCCCCAGCAAGGACAAAAGCAGTGACGACACGTCAGGTACGTGAAACATGGACACATGTATGAATTACTGTTTTGGTTAATAAAGCTTTCATTGATGCATCCCATATCTAATAAATATTATATGAAAAATTTAACTATATAATTATCTGGTGCATCTGTTTTTTAGCTTCTGTAAATGTTGTCTGATTTATTTTAGAGCTTTTTTTCATGTTAGTTTGATCTGTATTGATTTTTTACATTTATTTACTTTTTTGTTTTCATATTTTTTTTCTTTTCCATATTTTTAGTTTTCTTCTCTTTTTGTTTTCATATTTGTATGCGTCTCGTTGTTTCTTTTTTTGTTTTCCTTTATTTTTTCCTCCTTTTATTCTCTTTTTTTTGTTTTCATGTTTTTTATTTTCATGTATTTTTTTGTTTTTTTCTTTCTATTTTTTCATGTTTTTGTTCTTTCTTTGCTTCGTTTAGATTGTTGTTGTTTCCCTTTAATAATCTTTCTTTCTTTCATTCTCAATTCTTCTTTCATTTTCAGACGGACAGATGGATGAACAAGAACTGAACGAGGCCCAGAACAGGGTTTCTCTTCTGAAAGGTAATCCCTCCATTCTTTTATGTGGAAGTTTTCTTTTCAGCTTCCCTGTCTGAAGCGCCAGTGCTGATGTGGGTGTGTTTGTGTGATTTGGCTGGCCTGAACTATTAGTCACCCTCTTTATCGGCTCTCATTAGAGCTCAGGGGACTGGCATGCGGCACAACTGTGCAGCTTAACAGGGTGTGTTATTCCCCAATCTGACTATATATGGTCTGCATCTGCTGGAGGTGACAGCGGTGGGACACAAAAGGTGTCCTCCTGGCAGGTGTCTCAGCGCCATCCTAGTTTATCTCCCTCCCTCAGATCTTTTCCCTCACCCCAATTTAAGTTCCCCCGGAGGACAGTCTGGAATGTAAACCAATTACATCTCAATTAGACACTGAGTGCGGTCACAATGTCACGTACAGCTGTTGACATAAGCTGAAAACACTTTTATTTATTTAATCCTTTATTGCTTTTCTATAGTATTAAGCCTCAAATGTCAATTATACATTGGATTGGTTTATACTTTAAATAAAAAAACAAAACAATGAATGATATTATAATGTTACAGTAAAATTGACACTAATTGTCGCATCTGTAATTGCGGTTAGAAAATCGATTGCTTGTGCAGCCCTAGAACATTGCTCAAACGTGGGCTTTGCACAAAGTACCGAAAAAAAAAAGTAAGAGACAGTCGTAGACAGGCAGAGAGTGTTGGGTGAAAATTTAGGTCATTGTCTCCTAGAAAAGGTTTTAAAAAACTGCAGCTGCATGAATGAATGGCAATGAAATAGACAGTACAGTGGCATGAGCTGAAGTGGCTCTGATCTCTTCTGGTAGTTTGTTTTCTAGTTGTCATGTCTGCTCCGCTGGACCGAGGGCATTCGCCCCCTTCTCACACGGTTCATCTCAGATGTCATCAGCTCAGTTGTGACTCTCGCCCGCTGAGGCTGAAAATATCCAGATCCCTCATCTACTCTCACCCTGCTGAGTCACACCAGACAGCAGGACATCTGTCTCCCACACAGCCATTTTCAATGTAGGGTCATATCATAGAAGACAGGATTTGAGGTTATACAGCCATCCATAATGAATAAAT
Source organism: Enteromius paludinosus (assembly GCA_032361165.1). Lineage (NCBI taxonomy): Eukaryota > Metazoa > Chordata > Actinopteri > Cypriniformes > Cyprinidae > Enteromius > Enteromius paludinosus. The sequence continues at coordinate 2,238,005 of JAUMHQ010000009.1, read as the reverse complement.
AACCATTTATTGAAGCTATACCATAACATCAGCCCATTCAGAAATCTATATGATATATAAACACCCATCTTTACATATTCACTGCCTGTTAAATATATTCAGCAACTTAATACTAAGTGTTTTTTGAGATGTAATTATGGGTGTTTTTGGTTCAAGACACCTTGAGTAAAACTTAGTGGATTTAAAGTGGAAAAAAAAAAAAAAGTTCTAGTTTGGCCATGTGTGACTTGTGTTCTTTGACCTGTCTGGATTCATTGTAATTGTCATTCAATCTCATTGTCAAAGTTGTCATTGAACAAAAATGTGGTTCAGACTCGTTTGGTTTAATTCAGTTCAAGTGGGCTCTTGTGATTGCACTGAGCTCATGTCCTTTTAACGGGACGTCAGATAAGGAGCGCTGGCTCGGATCAGGGAGGAAGTGCCAGTTTCAGCACCTCATTGTTCGAGGGCACACTTGATGAAGTGTAGGACGTGCCAGGCAGACTCAGAGGCGGCCAAGACCAGAGGGATGTGTGCTGCTGGAGCTTTTCTCTACCATCTTGATTAAAGAAGACTTATTCTTGCGTGCATGTGTTTCAGGCTGAAGATAATGAGGAGAAACACTGGTAGAACTAACAATCTTACTGTTTAAGAGGGGGAAAGCACACTTTGTGGTGCTAAAACTGTACTAAGCTCATAAGTGGATTGTAGGTGTAGTGCACCTCTAGGTCATTTGTCTGAATTCTCAGTGTGCAGTGATATATAAATGTGTAAAAGTTATCTTTGGAAGATTATGTAAAAACATGGGGCGTAAAGTGGGTGGAAAGGATATTTATGGTACTATTTCCGTAATGAGAAAGCTGCTTTTTTTCACCTATTTAATAAAATTATAACATAGCTTAACACATATTTCCCAAATATTATATTCAATTATATTGAAATCTAAATAATTAAGTAGTTTTTTATTCAATAATGTAATATATTAATATTATATTGAATACAATTTTAGAGATTGACATAAGAAATTAGTTTTATGTACATTAATTGAAAAAAAAAAATCATAATAATTAATTAAAAATAAATAAATAAATAAAAATCCAGATCTAAAAGTATTTATTTATTTATTTATTTATATTTATATATTTTAATTTATATTTTCAAGACTGTATTTTAAGACTGTAAGGATCCTGGTTCTTGTAAAAAGTTGTTGAGGGAATGAATGTGTTATCATTATAATTTAGATGGCAGTATATTTATTTATTTTTATATATTTGTATAGTTTTGTTTGTTTCCCCTCATTTTTTCCAGCTTTAATTATTTTAGTACCATTTGTTTTGTTTTTTATAGTTTTAGATCATTCTAATAACCATGGAATTAAATGAATGAATGAAAGGCCATTTTAATATTGACTTTTAGCAGTTTTTTGTATTGTCATATGAAATCATTTCAACCCTTTTTTTGAACCCCTTAAAATGTTTAAGCCCTGTACTGGGTTGCAGCCGCCTGGTCGAGAACAACACTGGTCTCATATGTTTGTGAGGCAGATATCTTAATTGTTCAGTTCATAATTGTCCTTCAGAATTCTGCTGTGTTTGTCTAGGACCATAAAACGTTTGTTTTTGCTTAACGATTAGATTTGTCCAGAAGGCTTTGTTAAAATGTGCCACTAGGAGGCACTGTTGAATTGCTCTTTCACCCCTAGATAGCATCTACACCCAGGCGTCTGGCATGAGTTATTCAATTGCCTTAATGATGAGTTATCTGAACACATGTAACCTTATATGGCTGTGATACTCAATCTCAGCCATAAAATCCTTTTGAGACGCTCTTGATGAAATCACTGAAGGAGGAGCAGAATGAGATTACACACCACTTCATGCCCCCTCTCATTAAATAAATGGCAAAACTTCAGAAACACCGAGTTCGTTACATCATTGTGCCTGAAAGCAGTTCCCTCGCCCGCAGTAAACACCCCTCGCCTGACATCATGACAGATTACCAGTCCTTAAATTAGCACATGACTTCACCGACATCTGTAGAGTGTTCAGAGAGGGGGACGTTCATCAGTTTATGGTCAGAGGAGTTTTCCCAAAAGCCTGTTGTTGTAACACCACATGAGAGACCCACTGGATGCTCCTCAGAGACACACTGCAAATGTGTGCCTGCTCGCAGGAGACCGTCTAACATCTCTTTTGCTTGGCCTGGTGGAGGTTATCTCAACGGCCCATTTGTAGAGCCGTCTGAGCGTGCGCTGGGCTTGCGTAGTCAGGCTTCAAGTTGTGTCCCAGAGTCTAAAGTCTAAAGTGCGTTATGGATATTGTGTTGTCTGATGCAAGCCGGGTCATTCACTGACGGACTGAGCAAGCAGAAATACTACATTCTTCACATAATAATCAGATTCGGAGCATCTTGATTTTGGTTTGTGTTAATCGTAGTGTTTCAGTGCTTGATGTTTCTGCCCATGGAGTCGAGCAGAATGTGTCGTTTGTGGCGCCAAAGGTTCTGACCCAATCGTAATGGATTGGTCTCACACTCACAGATATGTTATTTTAAATGTCTGCAGTGCATTTTTTAGGAACTGCAGCATTTTTACTTTTATATTCCTGTTCAAAAGCCCCAGGGGGGCTTTCAGAGAACCAGATATGCAGTATTCATATGAAGCAATTAAATAATAATCAAAAAAGGGACTAGATGTGGTTCTAAACTACGTATGACATTGTGAAATTGATCACAGTAACAGTTTTAATTTTCGAATGTATACAGTAGGGATGTAACGGTATTGTAAATACCGTCGTACCGCGATATCAAATTTTTTCGATAATACCGTGGTCGCGTGACTC
>JAUMHQ010000009.1:2172738-2184101 GCA_032361165.1 Enteromius paludinosus | reverse complement strand
TTCATCTGAGACAGCTCAAACAAGCAATTTAGTCTGGGACTAGCTTAAGCCTTGTCTGTGAAACTGGGGGTATATGTTTGGGTGTAAACTTGAGAGAAAGTAAAAAGAAAATATTTTGGGCTGTCTTTTTTATGACATTAAATTGTGTTTCAACTCATTTCTTTATTTAGATAAAATGTTGTGTATAAACAACTTTCACATAATCATTATTTAAACTTCAGGAATAAATATTTTTACAGCACGTCCCTTTGATGTCCCAGGAAAAAAAATAAAAAAAGAGTAACTGGTTGTACTCCATGAAAGAAGATGTGAGGATTAAAGGAACGTCTTGGCCCTTTTCTTCTTCTTCTTCCCATCTCTGGTTTTCCGAGGCTTTCCTTCATCAAAGAGCGCACTAAAAAACCAGCAGGCAATCGTTGGAATTGTTCCAGTATCCATGGAAACAAATCTAGCTCGTGGGCAGGCTGTGGGTCTACAAGACGGAAAAAAACTACAGGAAATGACCTAACAAAGATTCTCTCCTCTACGATTGCTCCCATTTTCCAGTTGCAGGGAATGAGTAATGCTTGGACAAGAAGTGTTTTCTTTAAAAAAAAAAAAAAAAAGGCTGGTACTCGTCTGGATTTGTACGGCAGACACATTTGTGGGCTTCCAGCAGCAGACGGCTGTTTTGGTGTGTGCTGCATATGGTCTTCATTTCCCCAATGAAAGAGCCTCTATGTGCATGTGTTCGACTGAGTTTACGTCCAAGCTCAAACAAGTACTTCATAAGATTGAATACATTTTCTGTCAATCTGATGCATCTCCACCCACTCTGAGAAACTGCCAAACCAATTCAAACACAAGCTCTTAAGACCTCCTCAGATTAAAAATGCATATAACACTTTCATTTTAGGGACTAATTACATATACTCTTCAATAAAGACTTGTGTTTTCCTTCTCAAATGCTGTTTTGATGGGATTCTTTTTTTTTTTTCTTCAGTGGCAGTGATGCAGATGGGATTATGATCTGAGGGTGGAATCATAACATTACTCTGCTATTTCATTATAATAATGTTTTCACACAAAGAAAAATCTTTCTTTTAAGGACTGTTCACTGAAAGCTTATTTAGGGAACCAAAATTGTTCTTCACTCTTAAAAATAAATATTCTAAACAGTGATTTTTACACAAAGGAACCTTAAAGAACCAATCTTTTGTGTAACGGAAAGGTTCCATGGGTTAAATTTCATGTTTCTTCATGAAAACATAAATGCAAATTTTTAAGAGTGGAACTGAGCACCCCAACTATTATTTCACACAGAAGGCCTAAATCCAAAATTAAAGTGAGACAGGAATCTACACAGCAAGAAAATGAGCCACATTTGCCAATAAACGTAAAAGACTTTGATAATGTTTTAGCAGCAATGGCAGTTATATTCCTCTCTGAATAGGTAGAATACACCTGAAAGGTATGTAAATAGTGTCAAAACTGTTTGCACCCAAGTTGTGGAAAACAAAGAACATCTGCAAAACACAAATTTACCTCAGCTCCTTAAGAAAAACTAGTCTGAATAAAGCTTTAGTCTCCAAATCACTGTTTTCAGCTTCTCATTTACATGGGAGTCAAAGCTGAGGTTTAAATCAATGGTCTAGTACTGCATAATACTCCATCTGATAAAACAAAGACTACATGCTGACCCCTCACAGAGCACAGCAAAGGCCCACACCATCTGTGACCACCAAGTGGGCTTTGTTACCACGGTATGGCAGATCTGATGAGATTCAGATGGGGAGGGGTGTCTTTATCTCAGTGTGTGCAAAGGAAAATCCTGAGGAAACGTTCCACCTCTGTAGACACTTTTGACTAAAAATATATTTTGTGCACTGAGAAAGAATATCATTTATAATTACGTATACAAAAGTACTTACTTCTTTTGAGGAATTAGACGTGAGGGAGGTTTTGACCCCTTCGTAGGGGAGGTAGGGAACATTAATCGGTTCCTTGTGCAACAGGTAGGCTGGTCTTCACATTACAGAGAAGCCGGAATGACTATACGGCTTATCTTTCAAGCCATAAATCAGGTGGTTATCTCTGCTGAGATGCTTGATGATGGTTTGAAATAGTCATGTTAGCATCTTAGTGTGACTTCTCATTATGAATGAAACAGCTGCCTGGTGCGTCTCCATCTGGGACACAATGGCCTCTGAATACAACATGCTAATGAAACTGTGGCTGTAAACAAAGCCCCCAAAGAAGCTTAAATTCATCTATGCAGACTCGCAGGCAGGTTCCAACCACACAAAACAGTTATCAAGAGATGACGTCAAAGAAAGGTCAAAGGGAAATAGTGAACAATTTGCAGTTTTCCAAAGCAACATGAAAACAGAACACACGAATAAATCAAAAGTTAAAGAAAAATAAAGAAGGTTGCATCAATGAATTTACATGTTGGTTTTATTATTGCTAAAAAAGAAACAAACACTCAATTAGCCATCTCTTCAATTTTGCACAAAGAGAGAGAATATAAGGCACCAGAAAAAACATTTCTACTGCACGAAATTAATATTAAACTCACCAGAATAGCTAAAAATTCATCATGACCTTTTAGATACTCATAACAGCATTTTTAAAAGACCGGGTAAAAGGTAAAATTAAATATTCCACCAGTAAAACAAGACAAGTGAGGCGGGTGAAGGGGCGGGCCTTCTTAAAACAATTGACAGCGGCCTCTCCAATCACATCGAATAACGGATTTGCGTTACCACGCTTCTGACCAATCAGATGTCAGTGAGGTTGGCGCTGCTCTCAACGCGTCTTTCAGTTCTCAGGTTCAGTCAGTTTTGATTCACTCTTCCTCCTCACGTCTGACCGTGTCCTACCTCATCCCACCGCTTCTAACGCTTTTCTCAGACATTTTTTTCTTTGAATCATCTCTATATACCACCATGGCCGATACCGCTGTTGATACGACCACCACCCCTGAGATCACCGCAAAGGTAAGTTTGCCTGAAAAATCTTCATTTGACGAAATTAGCCCTACCTGGTAGTTAAATAGAGAAAAGGCGAGGGGTTTCATCCGCGATAAATAATATTCTTCACGAATAAATTGTTAAAACGGTATTGTTCGAATAAAAGCAGCGTAGTTTTGCCGTTGATTCACAGTTTGCGCCGAATCGTGTTTAAATTAACGATTAAATAGACAACCGTTAACGTTACGCATATTCCATTCAAAAATAAGTCATAACCTTTTTGAGGACAAAATTCGACATTATATTCCCATATAAGTCATATCCTATTAAGGTGAAATAGAGGGTTCAGGGGGAGTGAATTGGTGAACCATCTGCCACACTTTTTGTCTTTCTTTGAGTGTGTGTGTGTGTGTATGTGTAAAGTCAAGGCTCTTGATCTCTGCCGCTCGAATAGGCGGGAATATCGCCGCCGCGTGCTGTAATCGTTCGCGCCAGTCTCTCGAGCACGTTGTCTTGGCGCGCGCCCTACCTCCTTTTGTTTCCAGCCCGGCGCGTGAGCGCGCATGCGCGTGCACGTTTCTTATCGGGGAATAAAAGGGGCAATGGGCAAGACGTCGCGAAATGACCTTAAGTGACCTCGGCATGTGTGTCGGAACAATAGAGTTAATTCACGAAGGCGTGAACTCGAATTGATTGTCTCTATAATAGATGTATTGTGGAGCAAATTTCAGAGAAACAAAAATGTTGCTCGTGGTATATTTAGGATAAAATCTGATATTTTTTCCCCTTTAAAAAGCAGTTCCAATTAAACGCATACAACCTTTTCTGACAATTTCTTATTGAGTTGAGATGAACTTTTAGAAGGTGACCCATTGTAACTACATGATTGCTCGTACAACGTTTATAAAAAAATAAATAAAATATATAGCGTTTATTTAGGTGAAACCTGAGGTGGTTTGCCATTTAATGTATTTTAAAAGGCAGTCAGCCAGCTGGTGTGTGTGGTCTGTGGCTCATCTGTGTGCGTGGGTGGGGAAGAAACTCAAGGAAACAAACTTTCCCCTTTACTACCTATGAGATACTCTCACGCTGCAATGTTTATGTAGTTGGAAGGAGTTTATTTATTAACCCATAAACTTCTGTTTCATCTCAGGACTTGAAAGAGAAGAAGGAGGTGGTTGAGGAGGCAGCGGAGGCTGCAAAGGAAAACGGCAGCGAAGACGCACCTGCCAATGGAAATGGAACAGTAAGCGTTGAGTATTTCCCAGCAGGCCTTGTGGCTTTTGTCCCCGAGTACCCGCTCGCCGCGCAGGTGTTGGAGGGCCCCCTCCCCCTCTTTCATCGTGCTGCTCTTTGTTTAGGGTTCGAACTGACTGACACAGACGCGTCTTCTGAGAAGACCGCTTCAAAGCTGTGCACATGGTTTCTCAGCACATGGCTTTTACATAACTGACCTTCCCGAAAACTTAAAAAATGATCGTAATGATGCTTAATCGCTGACTTGGCTTGTAAATCCCCAAATCGTCTGGTGATGTAACAGATCTGGTATCGGTTTCACTCACGATGCTTTCTGTTTTTAGACTAACGGTGCTTCACACGAGGACGAGGAAGCCCATGAAGACGAAGAGGGTGGGGATGATGAGGAGGGTGAGTTTCCCTGCGTCATCATTACATACTTTACTAATACAGAAACCGGTTATTGACACCTCTGTTTGGCTTTTAACAGCAGGAGAAGCGGAGGAGGAGGAGGAGAACGGCGCCGAAGAAGAGGCAGACGGGCAACCCGTGAAACGTCCAGCTGAGGAGGAGGTGCGTTCAGCTTTCAGATGCATTCACAACATTTCCGTCTTCATTACCTCGTCTAATCTTGGCCCTTCTGCTTTCAGGAGGCAGTCGAAACAAAGAAACAGAAGACAGAAGAGAACGGTGACTCCACAGAGGCTGAAGTCAAAGCCTAAAGCTCTCACTGCCCTTCAGTAGCTCTGTCTGTATGGTCAGTTTGACCTAGTAGAGTTTGTGCTTTCCTGTATATTTAACAGACCTTCTTTTCACCGCTACAAGATCTTTTTTTATTGCACTGAGGCCCATAACATCATGACCCTGTCCCCTTTTTGTAAGACCTTATTTATTGGTGTAGGACCAACATTAGAACCCTGTATTAAAGGAAACCCTTTATTTTAGCAAACGTTTAACAAGCACACATTCTACTCTGTTATTTGACCAGCGGATGTACACACAAGCAACTGAAAGCCTAAGGTTCTGTCATTTTCATGGGTGACAATTTTTTTTATTTCTGATCCACTAAAGACCAAAGATGAGTTTTAAGCAGGGGCTAATAGACAATGTTTAACCTGGTTGTGCTGCTGGAAGTTAATCCCTCGCTTTGGCAGATCAGTTAACATAACAGATGGCTCGTATGAATGAGAGGGGTTCCTTAGTCAACACATCTCCCGCCCTCTTTACATGTTAATTAACCCCTTTTTAAATCTTGAAGGTCTTTTGTTCCATATGCATTTAAAAGGATTGTATCTTTCTATCCTTATGTACAGTTTTGGGGGTTTTTGTTTTATATGGGAAGTGCAGAATGAAAGAAGAAAAAAAAATCTATAAAAGAACTGTATGCTGGTACTGGTGTTCTTTCAGTCCTTCAAGCAAAACCTTTTTTTTATTGTGTTTTGGTTGCTTTTGACCACTGCTTTGTATAGTTTGGTTCAGGATTATAAATAAAAAACAGTCTTGTCTTTTTAAAACCAGTGCCTCTTGGGTCTTTTCTTAACACTGTTGAAGGTTGCAAAACTGTTTTTTCTTTGTTTAAAACAAGATTGGACATGCACCAAGTATGTGCATGAGGACTGACCTTGAGCTCAAATTTAAGTAAAGGGTAAAAGTAGCTTCTTGCAAAAAGAGTTAAGGAATGTGTTCACCCAAATGGCTAAAAGTTTTACTCACCCTTGAGCCATCCAAAATTTATATGAGTGTGTTTCTTCATCAGATTAGGAGAAATGCACCAATAGAAGCTTATTCATAAGTAGATTTAATTTCAAACCATTGCTTCTGGCTAAAATACAAGTCTTCTATTTATAATTTCATTCTCTTGTGAAAAAGTTGTCTGAATCAGGAGGGAAGTATGTTTACAAACTAAACCGTTGCAATTTGGATGTGAGGGGCCAAAAGAGGGACACCTTTTTTTTTCGGAGGAGGAAGTGTTATTTAGATTGACCTTAATGATGGCTCTATTTCTTAAATGTGCAGCTTTTGGTTTCAGGAGGCGTTCTGGGGCCTGTTTTATAAAGCAAGTTTAACAAAAAAAAGTCAGGTTTATTGTTGTATTGCCAGCTGATTTGTTAAAAATTAGACCGAATAACTACAACAAGCCTGGCTCATTTGATTAACTTGTTTTATGAAACAGGCCCCCGGTTTTGGGTTATTTAGGTGTTTTTTTTTTTTCAGCTGTTTGGAGTCTCATTATGACGGCACCAATTCACGGCAGAGCATCCATGGGTGAGGAAGTGATGCAATGCTACATTTCTCCAAATCTGTTCGCATAAAGAAACAAACTTAAGTGCATCCCTTCATATTAAAACGCACCAAATATTAATTTCTAGACGAACTGTTCCTTTAACAGGTTCAGTTTGACCTCCATTTGAGATCCTACCGCGCCACCTGCTGGTTAAACCTTCCACACTCAATGCATGCGTTTACTAGAAACTGCGCCAGTCATATTTAGTGCGTGTTTAAATCAGCAGCAGCACCAGAAAACCTTCGTCCTGTGGCAGCCGTTTAATTCTCAGAGCATTAATCTGTACAATGCAACTTACATCAGTTTCCGTAGAGGAAGATATCTGTGCATGCTCGTGTGGATTACACACATGAAAATAATGTGATTATGAATTTCGTCTCATCCAGTCCTTGAACTGCTTGCTACCTGGGGTTTTTAAAGGTTTGATGTGCTGCATGTATTGCAAAGCGAAACGAACAAAACAACAACAACAAAACAGATGCTTAGCAATACAAGCGCACATTTGTGAGCGAGCGCTCTGGTGGAGAGTCCATATCGGTTGTCCAGATTTGTTGTAGTCACCGAACAATACATTCGGCTCGTTCTTCCGCACGGGGCCTGTTTCCGTATTGCGACCACTCACACCCCAGCCTCAACGTCCGCTCTGCCTGATAATGACAAGAACGACTGTCATTACAACGATCACGCGAGACCACAGGGAAGCAGGCATGGCTCAGTAGGGGAACCATAAATACGTCATTTATGTTTTTCTTATAAATATGTCATTGGAGCGTCCACCAGTGTCAAGCCATGTAACATTATGGCAAACATGCGACAGGAATAGCATTTTATTTTACAGTAAGTGCACTTCTCTGATACATGCATGGCCAATATCTTGTACCTACAGGCAAATGAGTGTAACACAAGGTACTAACCCGGGGCCTGTTCCATAAACCAAGATTAGAGTATAAGCCAGGCTTATTTCAGTTAGTCTGATTTATTGCCAGTTAATTTGTATTAAAATAAGTCAGACTATCTGCCATAAGCCTGGCTTATTTGGTAAACTTGTTTAACGGAATAGGCCTCTGAAGTGTATGTGCATGACAAAAAATAAAAAACACGGCTGTACCCAAGATGAAAATTGTGTCCTGCTCGCCCTTGTGTCGTTCCAAACCCATAAGACCTTCTTTCATCTTCAGAACTCAAATTAAGATATTTTTGTCCCTCCATAGACAGAAATACAACTTAAATGATCCTAGATCCATAAACATAGCAAAAACCATCAGTAAACCAGTGATATCAGTGGATCAACTTCACTTTTGCCATGCCAGGAGGATACTTTTTTGTATGTTTTTAAGTATGTTGTGTTACACTCATAGCCTGTAGCTACAAGATATTTACCATGTACACTGTAAAAAATGGCAGAGAGTTTAACGGTAAAAAAAACCACAACTGTAAATTTTGCGCATTTCTTTTTACGGTATATATTTACCAGGGAAGTACATGTACTGTAAGATAAAAGTGCTACTGGAATATCAGTACTCTTAAGGATGTGTGTAATAGCTAGCTATATTGAAACAATGAGCCTGATCACTTTAAAAAGGAAGCTATATGCAAACCGAAGAACCAATACACACACACACACGTTCTCTGTTTTACTGTGGTGCGAAACAGAGGCCTACAGTAAGGCATCAATGCGGCTTTACATGCAAACAAACCGACAGGTGACATCATCAAACAGTTCATTGACAGGATACATATGCTTTGGATATGTGAGAGGGGTTTACGTTTATTAAAAGCAATGAACTTTAACAATTAGCTGAACAGAAACCACATATAGAGAGTTCAGGGTGCTATAAACAGTTTTGGTTTTGTTCTTTGTGAGGAATCGACAGTAAAAAAAAACAAAAAACTAAACATTTCACATTATGTACAAGCCAGATGAAAGTAGTGAGGCATCGCATGGACACAAACACGCTTCCTCTCTCTCTCACACACACACGCACACATTACACAAGCCTGCCATCATGCAGTCGCTGTTGCAGCATGCTTACGTTAAAATCCAAGTGAGATGCATAGTGAAAATCGCAGCTCTTTTACCCTCTCTCACATCTCCAGTACTGCGCACGTTTAGCCGAAGGTGAGGAAGGTGTATCTGAAGCAATGCTCTGTGTGCATGGGGTCCAAAATTAACTTTTAGCATGTCTGACAACAGTTGGGAAATTCAGTATACGCTGGGGTCCAAAAGTCACTAATATTTGGCATTAAAAATTAAATATTATGGAAATGTTGTATATGTATAATTTACTGTAATACAATACAATAATAATGTTGTTATGCTTACAAGTAGTGCAAAATCAGAAAGATTTCTTATACATTTTATTTATTTGTAATTTATTTGTTGTATATATATATATAAATATACTCTAAAATGTTATATATATATATATATATATATGCAAGTGTGTGTATGTATATATATATATATATATATACATAATAAATATTCACACGCACATATGTAAACAAAAAAGTTTGGATGCATTTTTTTAATCTGATTTTAATTGTGAGTAATCATTTGACAGCACTTAATATATATATATATATATATATATATATATATATTGTATTATATGCAATTTATTTATTTTAAATCTATCTGTTTTCATGCTTTATGTGAAATAAAATAAATAAATCTAGTCCCAGTCTTGTGGGCCCCAATGTATGTATATTTTTTGTACTTTTGAAAAAGGAATTATTTAACTGTTTATGTTTCGTATATTTGTGTCCTACAGAATCTGACTGTGCTCCTCAAACAAATTGGGGGTTAAATCAGTCCAGACATAGTGCACTGAAGTTCTGTCAATAAGAGAAAAAAAGAGGTTTAAACATCTGATGACGTTGTTTGAAGAAGTGTGTCAGTTATTGATCTTTTAAATTTTTGAACTGATTGGATTTCTTTGATCCTGATATCAAAGAGCTTTGTCATTCTGCATTATGAATTAATTCACATTGCAATCCAGGAAGGTTACCTGTCTGAAGGGGTGTTAATTTTGGACCCGGTGTGTGAGAGATCAGGTCTAAATGTGCACCAGCAGTGGCTGCGTCTCGCTCGGGGCAGGCTCACCCTCGGGTGGTGGCAGATGGTACACCACACACAGTGAGGAGTACAGGCACCCCACAAATGACATCAGACTCGCAAAGTACATCACGCCCTGGGCCCCACCCACCAGCGATGTCAGAGGGCCCATCGCCACCGAAACAAGGATCTGTGCCAGGAAATACTGGCAGCTGAGCAGGGAGATGTCCACTCCCATCCCTCGCCTGGTTCCGTCCTCTGAGGAGCCGCAGAACTGCAGGAACAACAACATGTGGACGTTGACATTCTTATCGTGGACATCCTCTTTCTCACAGACATGTCTTGGGCTAAACTGCCTAAAAGTGTCTGGATTTTCCTAATGTTTCTATTGTTTTCATGCTGGCTGAAAGTAATGACTGAAGAGTAGTTTGACCAATAGCGTGCAGGCGATGTACGTAATTGGCCAATCAGTGCATGCGTGATGTGGGAGCTACAGAGAATGGTCAAAACACTACAAATACATGTACATATGATGTATGAGGACCGTCCACAGATAAACAAGGCCAAAGCCAAGTGCGTTCACATAAACATGATCTAATTATTTTGTGTTCTCACCTGCGGGCTCTGGTAGTATTCACAGAGCAGAGAGTAAGGCAGCGTACAGAGAGAAGAGAAGAGAACGCCGTAGGTGACGCAGAGAGACAGCACAACGTACAAGTTGGTGGAGAGAGTGGCCAGCCCTGTGCCCAAACCAAAGGCCAGATAGGCGAAAAAATACAGAGAACGCAGCGAGAACCGCTCCTCCAGCTTCTCAAGTATGGCTGCAAGAGGAAAGTAATGTGATTACCACATCTTTGTGTGTGCTCAAACTGTACGGTCACGCTTTTACTAACCTGAATAAAAAGCAGCACTAAATGCATAGATGCACATCCCCCAGCAGCCCATGGTGACGCCTGAATTGTAGCGCTTGTACTCCTCTGAATCGTGGTGGGCCTTTGGGTCGCCACCAAACACAACCTCCCCCATAAAGTCTGTGTAGAAGAGCAGCATCCCCTCGAACGATAACCAACCTGAGTCAATAACAAAGATTAAGACATAATATTCTTATTATTAAGTTGAGTTTTGCCTTATGTAACTATGTTTTAATTACATTTAATAATTAAATCTATTCCATAAAATTGGTTTTACTTTAGTATTATATAGTATTAGTATTATGTTTTATATATTACTATAGCATTTACAAATATTTATCTTTTATTTCCTTTTTTTTTTTTGCTTTAGATTATTATTTTTTAATTACTTGTAATTTATAAATAATATTTATTTTTAGATCGTATTTTTTTATTTATATTTTAACTTTAGCACTTCAACTTACCTCAATTTTATTTTAATTAGTTGCCAATGAGACATTGCTTAAAAGTCCATGTTCATTAATTTCTTACAGCTTTTTTATCTAATATTTACAGTTTCTTTTTTTTATTTCAGCATTCTTTCTATCAACTATCAACAATTAATTATATACATATATTTTTTTTTATTATTTTTTTATTTTTTAAGAATTAATCTTTCATTGTTATTAAATATTAAACATTTAATGAACAAACAACAACAAAAAAAGAAAACATTAGCAAATCCTGTTTGGGCCTGGGGCCTGTACCATGAAGCCAGATTAGCTGTATTAGTATTAGGATTAGTTTGCACCAATCCTGGGTTTTAGGTATCATGAAAGAAACTCGGCTTCAATTGGTGTTAAGTGCCATGGTAACTTGTGCTGCACGGCTAACCTGCTCCGGGGCAGGTTATGTTCTGGGTTAGAGCTCCCAAAACTAAATTT
>JAUMHQ010000009.1:2129949-2140622 GCA_032361165.1 Enteromius paludinosus | reverse complement strand
TATATAAATAAATATTATATTTATTTATCAGAAAGTCAGTTACTTCTATCTATTTGTTCCATCTCACTTCATGAGATTTCATTTGATTTCACTAAAACGCAGTAAACGAGGAAAAGAAGTTATTGAAATTGTATTGTATTGTAAAGTATTGTCTAGGGGTCTCTGTTTTTCTATTTTTGAGAGATCAGGCATACCCGAATTGAATTTTTATTTTATTTTTTTTATTCAAAATCAGATTCACAGTCCTTTTTAAGCTTTTTTGCTCAAAATGTTGTTTATGTTTTATTTTGTATTTTTGGAACATACCCACAAAAAATAATGCATGACGCTAGAACTGCACTCAAAGTTTACTACTGTCGTACGTAAAGTATACTTAAAATACACTTTTATATACTAGAACTAGTCCATTGATATTTGTATACTTACTACATAAAGAATACTTAAAGATATACTTGAACTTTACTTAAGTGTACTTAAATAAACTTGAAGTATACTTCTTCTTGGTAAGGCTGATTTACGGACCACCAAGTCAATATTTGGAAACTCATTTCTATCTAAGCATCATATTTCCTTTCCATTGGCTTGGTCATCCTGAATGTGTACCCATGAAGATAGGCTAGACACTCATGGCCCGACAAGAACCCCAAGAGGTCCTTAGATCATAAAACTTCTGGACTGAGAGGACGACAAAGATCACTACATTACGTTCATGGAGTGGTCTGTGCCATGCATGGACCTGAAAAGTTTTGTGAAGCTTCACGGAGAGAGTCTCGACGAGGGGACTAGAAAGCATGGTGTCTTCCATCAAAATGATTTTGAGTTTGTTTTTCAGGTGTTTGAATCATATTTGAAGACATGTTAGAACATTCCTAATGTCAACAACTCAATGGATCATACGGTCTGGAGGTTTTTTTGTTGTTGTTGTATTGCCTCTATTCGTAGGATTTTATGACACTTTGCACGAGTGCTCAGAACGACTTGTTTATTGCGTGTCCAGTTTCGCTAAGCTTGAACATTGTGTTGGGCAGATTTAAGTCAGCTTGTAAAAATGGCCATCAGTTATGATCATAATGCTTAGCAGAAATGGATATGCTAATAACGGATATTTATTAATTTGGAATTTTGATTGTAAATATGATTATTCTGTGTTATACGGCAACCAATTTTAATATACAGTAGTCGGCATTTGAAGTGGATCAAAAACAGTAATAAAAGTTGTCCTAAAACATTAAACCAAAATGTGCTTGTGTCTTAGGTCAACTTTGATACAATATTTTGATTCACTTCAAATGTTGACTACAATAAAGCTCAACAGATTCAGCTTGATTCACATCATTTTAAACTTTGCATATATATTACAATAACAGAAATTGTTCTTGTTTACTACCAAATATACATCACATTATTAGTTTGTAAAAAATGTGTCTAAATATGTGGAAATTCATATACAATTCTTAAATCTGTGCCAGTGCCAAAATATTTTTTGACTCCAGTTTAAGACTTGAAAAAAACTCTTAACTTTTTGCTTTATTAGCATGTTGTTAGAATATTAGCCATTTGTTAGTAGTAATTAAGCACATAATACCTTTTTCTGCATGACCTTATTCTACATATCTAACCCTAATTCAATGCCCGAACTACTTACTATTAATGAGCAGCAAATTAGGAATGTAAGGGAAAAGTCATGGTTAATATTAAATACGGGTTCCCTATTCTAAAGTGTTACCAAATAAACAGTAAAATCACAATATTTATAGATAGCCCAAATAGTTGTATTTCATGTCCCAAAAAACTTATTTTACATTCCCAATCTTACCCAACACCTAAAAGTAACAACCAGCTTAAAATTAGGAATATATTAGAAGTCGTAGTAAATATTGAATAAGTGTTCCCTATTCTAAAAAGTGTTAACAAATAAATTATTCCTATACAGCCTAAACCCGACTATTTCATGTCCCTAAAAAAGAAAAAAAAAAAAAAAGACTAGGGGAAAAGAAAGTGTGAGAGACTAAGATGTTCCCAGAGCTGGTCCAACATAAAGACAGGCTGCGTGTTCTTACAGTGCAGTTGCGGTGTGTATGCAAGACTCGGAGTTTACACATGGCCAAAGGGTGGCGGAAAGCAGGGGATGTGGGTTTTTGATTTAAGACTCTGTAATATTTCAGCGCTCATAGCAGTCGCAGTCCACGGCCTAACTTTTCAACACATCCAACACTGACTGGCACATCTGAGGCTTCAACCCAGCCCTCTTCTGGCTTATCTGTGGCTCGATCTCTCGCTGTGCAGACTTACGCTTGACAACACCGTCACAGAGTTGGGTTTGTCACCTCTACTACCGCTAATATTGATGGGTCTTTTAAAGCTTACGTGACTCCTGCGGCCCCTCTAGGAATACCCTTTGGCTCTAATTGGCCCTTCAGGCATGATGAAGAGAAATGCCATCCTGCGGGACACATCACAACACTCTCCGAGAAGAGCATGGCAGGGCAATGAAACGAACGTCAAGCCTAGTGTTTGCTTTGGATGGGAATCAGCTATACAGCTCTCCCACTTAAGATCCAAAAGCAGTGGACAGCTTGGACAGTCTTGCCCAGACGACAAATCACCCCTATTCTCGGATAAAAGTTTAACATTTCAAAATCATCCACCTGGAAATTGCGAGTACAAAGCATGAAGTGATGGGGAAGACCTGCATGGGATCGCGCTGACCTCAAAACACACATCGGAGGATACACGTGCACAAGTCATTGAGTACAAACCCTCAAGAAACACAGAGACATGCTTCAGAGGGGGAAAAAAAAGCTTACCTTCTTTAAAGGCACAAGGCCACCAAAACCAAGGGTGGGAGGACTGCATTGCGACATGAAGCATTTAATGATTCTTGTTTAAAATATGATCTAATAATAATTATACTCTGATAGTCTGTTTGGGCCTGGTTTCATAGACAGGATTTAGCCTAAACCAGGATTAGGCCATTGTGCAATTAAAACATTTTATTAACACGCCTGAAAAAAAAAAAAGCATTACTGGTGAGCACCTTAAAAACTAAATAAAGGCATGTTTTAAGATCAGTCAGTGTGAGTTTCTTTACATTTTAGTCCAGTTTGTGAAACCAGGGTTGGTGTATGAACTCTTTGTTATACTGAACGACAATTCAAGGGTTGTCTTCTGTGATTTCAGAGCTCTATTAAATATGTGTTTGACCCATGGGAAGTACAATACCGTGAACATTATTAAACATTTCTTCAGTTTTGATTTATATAGTGAATTTAATTGATGTTATGGCAATGGATGAAAGCGTCCAAAAAAGAAAAAAATCGTAACCGACCTAAAATACACCAATTGGGTTAAACACAATATAACAATAATAAATCTTAATTCTTTCTTTTGATTTGTGGAGTGAAACGCGACCCGGGCAGATTCTTGACAGGTTCTCGTGACGACGGCAGCACAGCTGGTGATGTTTTCATAACAGTCATCATCTGCATCGGTGTTCTGGCAAAGGACGTCAGTAGGTTGAACCCGCACACTGATAATGATGCTGATAATGAGTGAAGTCATGCAGGTGGACACCTCCACCAACCAAACAAAAGGAATGCCCACCATTCCAGAGTTCATAATTGATGGTTTTCTGTGGCTGTTTAACACAAGTGTACACTGACATCCATCACATAAAACACTCAAGGTATGCGTTAACTCATCCACCCCGGCGTAATTCAGAAATCCTGAATAGAGTGTGTGCTGAAAAACAGGGTGAACTAAAATGGGATCTTTACTGATATTTTACAGCCAGGACATTAACAGCTCTTATACAGGTAAAAACTCCAGATATTTGCAGAAAGCAAACGATTTCAGTGTTCACCATTGTGAATTACTAAAATGCTTATCAGGAGCAAGTCTCTGAAGATTTATGAAAACTTAATCACACAGTGAAAATCGAAATGGAACTGGTCATTCCAAATTGCATTTAGTCATACTGAAAAACATTTCGAACAATGGAGGGGTGAACTGCAACTGTGCCAAAACTGTAATGTTAAGATGTGTGAAACTGCAGTAGTAAGACTGAAACGCAATCAAGTCTTAGAGATTAGTCCAAAAGACATCGTCCCTGCTTTAATGCAGCTGTAAAGAAGCACGTTTCACTGGACCTAAATTATGCACTCAAATTTGCATGAAAAAATGACTTCTGTAGTATTCCCATGTGAATGCATTCTGAAAATTACTCCGTAAGCCTTCACTGCTACAGATTGCTGATGATTTCCTTTGATCTGGTCACACAGCATACCCTGCTGGCAGAAACGATCACACTGACCGACAAGTATAGTCCAAGAACTGCTGAGGCAGTTTTTATAAAATAATCATAATAATAAATTAATAAAGAAAGCTGCTTATTAAATTTTTTAAAAGTACACAGGAAATGTGTGTTCCTTTAGGTCAAGATTCAGTTCTGTGTATTACAATGCATACAGCACCTTAAGAAAAGGATTGGAGCATAATAAAGGCAATTAAGGTATACGTTTAATATTTTTTTCTCCAAAGAATGCATATACAGTACAAAGGAAAGACTTCATACAGAGCATTTGGTTTACACCAAAAACAAACAAAACAAATAACTAGGGAGGGGAAATGGACTGGAAACCAAACCAACCCTGACCCACCTGCGTTGCACTATTAAACTTGGTTTTAAAGTATTAAACGTTCAACAGATGCTTAATTTCTTTTAAAATTACAAAACAAAAAACAACAACAAAAAACAAAAACAAAACAGGTGGATCAGAAAATTGCTGTGAATCCAGCCTCTAAACAAAACAAAGGAGTGAAACTAACATTTGAGGAAAACAAAATAATAATAAAACCGAAAAAAAAAAAAAAAAAAAAAAACATTTGGTAAAATAAAAACAACTGGAGCCTACAACAACTTTTGTCAGCTTACATTATTATTAATGTTAACCTATCTGAAGGAACCTGGAGGCTTACCTACATGCATCACAAGTTCTGGAAAAGACGCTTCCATGGTCCCTAGCAACGCATTAGAACACGCCACTTGTTCTGCTAACACTGTTAGAAAGTTCCCTGCTTGAAATAGACCAATTTTTTCACTTTAGGTTTCTTTTTTTACCAGGAGTCAAAATTATACACTGAAAGCAACAGAACCATTTACAGGACTACTGTCTTGAATGCCTATTAAATGGGAATATTGGCAAAGAATAAGGAGCTATTTCTAAGCACTTCAGGTGATGTTGTTCGAGGGTGGGAGAGGGATTATGGCAGACTCACAAACACATTTCCAAATAAAATTCTTCTTTTATTTCTTGGGCGAGTCACATTACGGATCAAGTGATTCAGTAACCATTTTGAACAGTGTGCGATGTTTGCACAGCACAATGGAAAGAAATACAACCTGAACCTACTTAAGACTTTAGCGACTGAGAGAGCCTGTGCAGCGGTACTACTGTATGTTACACTAACCCACTTAAAACATGGCTGGCAAACCAAGGCAGCATCTCTAATAAATCTCACCATGAAGTACAGAAGTAAGACCCCTGGAATCAAAACCAGAAAAGGCCCTTTAGGTTTTTTTTTTAATTATATATATATATATATATATATATTAATGGGCTTGTGTGGTTTTTGTTGTGTGTGTTTGTGCATGTGTATAGTGGGTACTCTTTATATGTTTATTGCAGAGCAAATATTGAAACTCACTTCTTTTACACATTGCTTTTTTAGAGTGTAAAGCTGTGGACCAGCCTTAGCAGAGCAAAGAAGGGAGGGGGAGAGATGTGTAACAGGGCGCTCATAGCAGCACACATTTACGCTTCTTCTTGGGCTCTGGGGGCTCCAGGGCTGCCAAAATCGCCTCATCAAATACGTTCTTTAGGCCTTTCTGTGAACACAAAGCAAGGGAGAGATGGACACTCAACATGGATCAACGCACAGACAAAAAAGAAAATCAATGAGTGGGTTGGGAACCAAATCACCTCAGCCACACGCAACATGATTCAATGATTTTGAAAACTCAAAATAGAAGAAGAGTATTGTAAAAAATAATGGATAGGCAGCATAAACTAAATTTAAATGTGCAGGAAACGCATATAACACAAAGTAATATTTGCAAGGAACCAAGCAAGAATGCCAATTGGGAGAACGCCAAAACAGGAAAATCAATTGGGACGTGTTTTCTGTGTAATGTGAAAGAATATCTGCAAAAAGAATTTTTTTTTTTTTCAAACTGTGCAAAAGTGTTGTACTACAATCTAAAAGCCAGGGGGATAGTGCACTCCTAAACTAGAACATACTGGGCCCCCTACAGACCTAAAATTAAAGATTGCTGATGGTTGGCCAATTTTAGTAAATGCAAATGATTTTAAATACTTCCTCTGTAAAAACCCAACTGAATCAGGCATGCTGTGTAGTCATTCTGACATAACACAAGGTGGCAAACAAGAAAGTGGAAGTGCAAGCAAACACAGGCTCAGAGACCGAAGGGTTGGTGAGGTGAAGGGACGATCAAACAGAAACTCAGGCCTCTGGGTGAAATAACAAACATTCACAGGGATAAATGATCTGCAAGAAAATGCAACCTGCAGTGTGGGATTGCTACAAGGCTGCCCTTCATCTGGGTGAACTGAGCCAGAACTCTTTTGTGAGAATTTCACATTATTTTTGTTTGATGACAAAACACCTCAAATGATAGCTAAAGCGAGAAAGGACATGTACAATACACGTTTCTGTGCACATGCCCAGATTAGAGCCAAGGAGGAACTGCTGGGCACTTGGAAACAATAAGTATGGCATTGTTTGCGAAACACGTCCTCAGAAGAGTAGTCTGAGAAGTTATTGTCCGGTCGAGCTCTGTTAGCGTGTCTCACATGAATTCTGTGAAAAGACCCCACTGTGTGAGCCATTGTGAAAAGGATTTATTCACAAACAACTGGTGGAAGGTAGCTGTGGATTACGCTTTGTGCAAAAAGACACTGGGTTATGTATAAAAGTGTTGTGTTAATGTTGGCATCAAAGTTGATCGAAACCCAACTCTTTAAAAACACATTTACTCTTTAAAACAGCATTATGCATTAATTGATGAGAGAGACGCATTAAGTAATGGCAAGTGCAGCTGTCCTTTATTAATGGCACAAATCAGTTCACAGGATTATATTAAGCCATTTAAACTCTCAAGACGTTGTAAGGATAAGAATGGCACCAAATTGCAAATTGTAGCCATATGTTATGTTTAGAATTAACTTTATATGATACAATTGTTGCAGTACAAAATAAATACACTGACATAAGGAATAATGATTCTTGCAAATAAACTGAGCAGCAACATAATGAACTATGCCTGCTCTTAACATTAACAATGACTATAATGTCTAAAGCAACATATCAGTACTTAAAGCAAAAAAACTATATATTCAACCCTTTGTTGTAAACTTCCACATTTTTTATTTTCAAACCCAAAGTGCAAATAATGATAATAATAATAAAAATCTGTAGAAAGGAGACAAATGTCACTCTCAATAGACGGGTCTAACGTTAGCGGTCTCCAAAGCCAACGAAAAAAAAAAAAGAGAAAAAAAAAAAAGAAGAGAAAATAGCAAAAGCAAATCCTTTAGTATTGGTGAAACAGGATACATATTTATGACTTCACTTAAGAGATTGGGAAACTTGTCATTTCTGTGGAGCAAGAGGTAACTAAAGGAAGCAGCAAACATCTGGGGAAGAGTGGGGCGTTAGAAAGAGAGAGGTTTAAAATATACAGCACTTCCGTTTTCGCTGTGTTTCAGGAGGTTCGAGGGCAGCTAGGATAGCTTCATCAAATACATTCTTCAGACCTCGCTATGAACACAGAAGGGAAGGGAAACAGAATAAAGCACCAATGTTAGCAGTTACAGAGTACAGATGAGAAAGAGAGAAAAGAGGTGAGATATAAAGAGAGGAACTAGCACATTTCAACAGAGCACAGCAGCTAGTGAGGAAGAGAAGTTGCTTGTAGAAGAGCTTGTTGTAAAGAAAGAACTGCTAAGTAGTAATTCTACAGACACAGAGGCCTATGGATGATGCTAGCAAATTATTATAAAAATTGATAAATTAGTTTGGCAATAAAATCCTAATAGCAATTTCAAAATACACTCTTGGTCCTTTTTCAAAAACTGCAAAGTCTCTATCATACCAATAAGCCCATTAGGTAAGAAACACCTATGCAGTCACATAACAAATTACACTCTAGCAAGCATCAAGACGAATTGCTGGTCATTTACAGATCAACCTCTGATCACAAACCAAAGATAATTTTCAACTCATAAAATAAAAAACAAGTCACCAAGTCTCTGAGCCTCTGGCAAAATGCTACGAAGCTTCCACTTTCTTGTTAATGTAAACAGTACATGAAATGAAACAAATATAAAAAATAAATCCAAAACACACCTGGAAGACTCCAACCTTAATCCTATATCATCAGGACACTAACCACTGAGAATGGCTTGAAAACATTTTTAGATCTTGAAATCTAAGGCTGTTTACACAACAACAATGTAGTCAAAAACAGAAACCATTTCCCTTGCTTTTAATAACTTTCACGTATACACAACAAAGTTTTCAAAATGATTTGCATTCACACATATCTGCTAAAAATCGACATATACCGAAACGGCAGCGCCACATTTAAAAAAAAAGAACTTGCATTTTGAAACTCATTACGAATCTAGAGGCCCAGAAAGTGAGAATTTGGAAAACTAAACGCATATTACTACATTCATGACCATCCAGCAAAACAGACCACAAAGCTGCATATGGCTTGGTTTAAATGCATGCGCTCAAATTGGCATCAATCCAAAAGCATGGTCGCAATGTAACATTTGCCTGCTAACAAATTATTTCACAAAGCTTTTCACCTCAGTTGTGTTATAATATATTAAAATATTTAGCAATATTGGTGGTTTTGGAAGCAGATCACTGACCACACGTCACAGTCACACACGGCATACTTAAGTTTCAGCATCCCTTTATTCGAACATTGTGATGGTGTTTGGATCCATTTAACGCGGCACATTCAGCGGTCTTTGAAACAGCACATAAACTTTAATGATTCTGTGCGTAGCTAGCCCACAGTGCAATCTCTTCATTTTATCAAATGATCAATCATATATACAAATTTTTCTATCCTGCTACTAGCCTTTCATTTCGACTAAACATCCTTATAATTCGGGTGTGCCATTTGCACATCCTGCCATGCTGGTGACTGTATGCCACTGAATATAGATAGCTGATTTAAATGATCAATTACGGAAATGAAAACTGACCTTCCTAATCAAAACGCATAAAAAGTTGAAAACATTGTTGTGTAAACGGCCCCTTAAGAAAACAATATTACTGAGGATTTTTTGGCAGTTTCTGTTTAAAAAGTATATATACATGAACAAAACATTTCAATTGTGTGCTGTGCATGAGACCTCTCTCACCTGCGTCAGAGCGGAGCACTCCACATATTTGACAGCCTTCAGATCACGGGCCAGCTTCTCTGCTGTCTCCGGAGTGATGGGTTTCTGTTTGTTCTTGGCAAGCTTCTCGATGGTAGAAGGATCATCTCTCAGATCAATCTGCGTCCCCACCAGCAGGAAGGGGGTCTTTGGACAGTGGTGGGTGATCTCAGGTACCCACTGTAGGACAAAAGCCAAAGGATCAGACCTTTTTTTTTTTTTCCTCCTTCCCCAACCAAGTTGTGCAAGTGTTTTATAAACGGCAAATGTGATTAGACTGCACAATTATTCTCTGCTGGCCTGCTACAGTTTCATAATAAAACAAAAACATTTTGACATTGTGTTTTGTGCACTTGCATGTCAAACAAACTAAAAAGCAAACACATGATATGGCTTAGTTTGCAAAATGCTGCCATTTATTTACATAAGAATACAGTCTGTTTAGAGTGAAATTGCATTACAATAGTATTATAATGTTAGTCTTAAGGTCTATAATATGTGACCCCGGACCACAAAACCAAGCATAACGGTAATTTTATTTTTGAAATTGAGATTTAATCATCATCTGTACAGCTGCATAAATAAGATGAACAAACAAATACTCCATTGATGTATGGTTTGTTAGGATAGGACAATATTTGATTGAAATACAACTATTTGAAGAAAAATCTAAATATGAGAAAATCACCTTTAAAGTTCTTAATGCACATTAATAATCAAAAATGTGGTTTTGATGTATTTATGGTACAGCAAGCTTACAAAATATATTCATAGAATATGATCTTTACTTAATATTCTCTAATATTTTTGGCATAAAAGAAAACTATAATTCTGACCCATACCATATATTTTGTGCTTGTGCTACAAATATACCCCACATATTATTCTTAAAAACAGTACTACAACAACCACTAATACTTTTATTACTAATTACTATTAATAATAGTAATTTAAAATTAAAATGAATATGTGACCACTTTAGAAGGGGTAACACTTAGTAACTATTAACAACAACTTTTGCCCACAATAAATTCTTCATTTGCTGCTTATTAGGGATGCAACGGTACAGTGAGCCCACGGTTTGGTTTGTATCACGGTTTTCTGGTCACGGTAATGGTTCGGTTTCGATACATCAATATCACTGTACAGTACTGTATGTGAGCTCTAACATAGCGGGAGGTCATTTGCCCTTTC
>JAUMHQ010000009.1:2078786-2093665 GCA_032361165.1 Enteromius paludinosus | reverse complement strand
AAATAAGGCAAAAACAGACTGTTTCATTCTAGGGTCAAATTCTAGGGTTGTAAATGGACCTGGAAAACCATTTCTGGACATTTCTTCCCCTTACCTAAGCTACATACCTTCTATGTACATATCAGAGAACAACTTAACATATTCTCTCAATGCATTCTATGGCAGCTTTAAAGATATATATCAGAATAGAAATTTCCAGTCCAGCAACCGGAGACACTTTAGCATTTTGACTCTTTTGAATTTAGTAATTCTGTATATTTTGCTTCCATAACTTGTCGTATTGTAATATAATGAACAAATGTGTTTATGTAAATCTCAGTCAACGTTAAAGAGTTTTTTTCTCCACTTCAGCAGCACTTACTGTACACAACATTTCACAAAAATATTCCTGTCTATATTCTAAAGATTTTTACCGAGGGGATTGCTGATATACATTTTCACCATGTTTCACAAAAGTGATATGTTTCCTATAGCTGGTCAGCAAAAACCAAACAAAATCTTTGAACTTGGCTAATTTTTATATTTATGGAAATGGTGGCATGTAGCACAGTACATCCACTGTGGAAGCATGGGGATATCTACACCATACTCTCCTAGTGTCCTGCTTTAGTTATTGAATATGTATTCTTAGCATTAGTTTCTAAATCATCTTTTTGAGGTGGAACTGCTGTTCCGAGGGTTTTACACTTGCCTGTTTTGCACAGAAACATGAATGTAACTGTGAACTTTGACCTTCTGTAGGGCGGTTCAGCCGTCAGAGCTGGTGGGCAGCGTTTGGACTAAAGAAGACAAGGAGATCAATTCCCCGAACCTGCTGCGAATGATCCGGCACACCACCAACCTCACGCTGTGGTTCGAGAAGTACGCCCTCGTTTGCTGAATTCACAGCCGGATCACTCGCATATCTGTTGGTTTCTAAAGCTTTCTCGTGTTTGTCAGGTGCATCGTAGAAACGGAGAACGTGGAGGAGCGCGTGGCCATCGTATCGCGCATCATCGAGATCCTACAGGTCTTTCAGGAGCTCAATAACTTCAATGGCGTTCTGGAGGTGGTGAGCGCCATGAACTCATCGCCCGTCTACAGACTCGACCACACCTTTGAGGTGAGCGCGTTTAATTAGCACTGTTGGAATCGTTACTCTTATTAACGTTCAGCGTGGAACTCATCCTGCGTGTGATTTTGGTTTTAGCAAATCCCAAGCAGACAGAGGAGGATTCTGGAGGAAGCTCATGAACTCAGTGAAGATCATTATAAGAAATATCTGGCAAAACTCAGGTCCATCAACCCCCCCTGTGTGCCCTTCTTTGGTATGTCCTCCCGTGCTTTCTACAGGAGCAAGTGTTTTAAAAATGAGTTTTTGGAACAAAAATGTTGTGAAGAATTGTGAGGGGAAAGATTTTGCAAGACGTACTTGTGTTTGATTGTGATCTGCTCATTTCAGGGATTTATTTAACAAATATTCTGAAAACCGAGGAGGGAAATCCAGACTTCCTGAAAAGACACGGCAAGGAACTGATTAACTTCAGCAAACGGCGGAAAGTGGCGGAAATAACCGGAGAAATCCAGCAGTACCAGAACCAGCCGTACTGCTTGCGTGTGGAAAACGACATACGGGTCAGAAACAGCACCTTTCTTTACATTTGATTACTTCAAAGAAACGAATAATTAATGCATTATCAACTTAATTGATCAAAATGACTTGAAAAGCACTTACAATGTTAGAAAAGATTTCTATGTATCTGTGAATCCTGAAAAATAACATGAAATGTCTGAATGATCGTCACATTCTGTTGATGCTGCAGAAGTTCTTTGAGAACCTGAACCCGATGGAGGACATGATGGAGAAGGAGTTTGCAGACTATCTGTTCAACAAATCTCTGGAGATTGAGCCTCGTAACGCTCGCACGCTGCCTCGGCTCGTAAGTCTGCCTCACGCTGAACACACACGTACGGTTACACAACACACACACACCAGAGTCTGCTGATCTCGCTGTTAAACCCTCCGGTTCTTAGAGATGTGAACCAGAATAGTGCTGATTTACAAACTGAGCACGAGTTCACTTGTGTAACAGAAAGAGCCCAACACATCACGCTGGTGGAACGTACAGAGCCCATCTATCGACTCCGCTGACCCTCATCCTGAAGTTAAATATTCAAAGGAGAAAGCTGCTCATTTTCAAACTTGCTTACATCATTTACACAATCTAGAATTGACAATAATATAATTACGATAATTACTTTAAAATGAAAAATTTTTTTGGTAACTAAAATACATTTATTGTTTTTACATAATTGAAATATTAATTTATTACATGATTAAAAATATTACAATATCATTTATAAAAATAGAAATTGAAAAAGTATTGCCAATTAATTTCCAGAATTTTAATAAGTGAATTAACATGATTTTTGAAGTTGTTCATGGTTATTAGGATTTTTTACATTTTCTTTTTTACGCAGAAATAGCCTTTCAATGAAATGTTTTGGCACTTGACATAATTAGAAAAAATATGATAAAAATCTAAAGTTTTAATTACATTTTACACTTAAAAAATTATATTCATATATTAATTTAAAGTTTTTGTTTAGTTTTTTTTTTTAAGCTTTTTTCGGCATATTACTTATATTTGTCAGCTCACGTTAGATCAAGAGGACAGAGTTTGAGTGTTGGACACTGATATATGTCATAGTCATAGCTTGTTGTTTTGTGTTGCTCTCGCAGCCGAAGAAGTACAGCTATCCTCTGAAGTCTCCGGGTGTTCGCCCGTCCTCCGTCCGCCTGGGAACCATGCGTCACCCGACGCCGCTGCAGAACGAGCCTCGGAAGATCAGCTACAGCCGTATCCCGGACAGTGAGACAGAGAGCAGCGCCGCTTCAGCCCCAAACTCACCCCGAACTCCACTCACCCCTCCACCTGCCTCCACCGCATCCAGCTCCACCGAGATCTGCAGCGTGTTCGACTCCCCACAGCCGCCCTCCAGCCCCTTCCACTCCAGTATGACACACACACATTCACAGAGACAAACAGACAATTCTGAAAGACTGTATTTAATTTATTAAAAATACAGTAAAATTGTGAAAATGTTGGTTTAAAATCTTCCCGTCAGACACACAGATCTCTCTCGCTCGGTCGAGTCAGTGGTAATCTCTGTCAGTATGATCAGTGTCCTGGATCAGTGGTCAGTCGGTCACCTTCTCTTGTGTGTTTCTCTCTGCTTCCTGACAGACAGCGACTCTATATTTGCTCCGGTCTCTCTGCCTCACGGCCCACGTTAGTATCCCAGCGCCTCTTGTTCTTCACCCATGAGTCTGTGCCGTGTCTGTCTCCTCGAGCCGCTCCTGCATGTTCAGGCCGCTGTGTTGATCATGTGACGTGTTTCTATAGATGCTAACTCCTCACCTTTCAGTGGCCGCTCACTTCTTTGATGTCAAAACAGGTCACCTGTGAGATATTAGAACTAAAGCAGTCATAAGTTGTTTTACAAGGAATAAGGAACTGGGTCGGCAGCGTCTTAAAAGTTAGTCATCCGATGTTTTAATTCTCTAGACTGGTTACAACTCAGTTATGAAAAGGTCGATTGGTGTTTATATCGGAAGAGTAAAGGTCACTTAACGAAACTTTAGTCCGTCATAAAATACAGATCAGATTAGGGTTGTATTTTCTGTGTTTTCACATCTGTAGCGGATGATGAATGCGTAGCAGAACGAAAACGCATCAGACTCAGTGTGCAGTGACCTAAAGCTGCTAGTTGGTCAAACTAGTTCTTGTATAGTACTTCCTTTACTCTCTACTTTAAAAACTCTGTCTGAAAAGAGAATATTTGATGTTTTGGAGAGAGAGGTTTTAGTTTAAAAACACGTCAGTAACATGAGCGTGTGGAGAGATTCTGTGTTCTCACCTTCCCCTCCTCACCTGTTTACATCAGTGAAGCTCTCCGCAGTGATGTCATCAGTGTGTGTGTGTGTGTGTGTGTGTGTCTCAGGGTCTTCTTCGGTGTCGTCGATGATGAGTTTCCTCAGGAACGACGAGCCTTCGGTTCCTCCGCCCATCCCTCCTCGCCGCCGGCCCGAGTCTGCTCCCGCCGAGTCCTCGCCCTCCAAGGTGCCCGAGTCTTCCTCTCCTTCTCTCTGTCCTTTTCTGCTCTGCCCCTGAACTTTCACCTCCAGCCTCTGGACGGGAATAGAGAGTGTGTGTCTGATGAGTGTTGTTGGTGTGTTTCAGATGATTTCCAAGCACCTGGACAGTCCTCCGGCAATCCCTCCTCGTCAGCCCACCACCAAGGTGTACTCTCCCCGTTACTCCCTCACGGAGCCGCCAGACAGCCCGCCCACCCTGCCTCCGCGGGAGCCGGTGCGAACGCCGGACGTCTTCTCCAGCTCCCCGCTGCACCTCCAGCCTCCTCCACAGGGGCGGCGCTCCGAGCCCACCCAGGCCTTCTTCCCTCCTCAGACGCCCGGGCCGCCCGTCCCGCCCCGCCACAGCACCTCGCAGTCACCCATCCCCAAGCTCCCGCCCAAGACCTACAAGAGAGAGTCGGTCCACCGCGACGGGCCGCCGCTCCTGGAGAACGCGAACCCCTCGTAGAGACAGCGCAGAGACCAAACGAGGACAGACGAAAGCAACATGTGCCCTTAAAGGGACGGTTCAGCCCAGAATGGGAATTCCGTCAGAGTTTAGTCGCCCTCAAGCTGTTCCAAACCTCAGAGTTTCTTTCTGCTGCTGATCACAAAAAAACAAATATTTTGAAGAATGAGCAAACTGCTGACGGCACCCATAGACTTTCATTTACCCATTAAACCAAGGGGAGCTGAAATTTTGTTACCAAGACAACATAGACAAAATAGATATTTTAGAATGTTGGTAACCAAACAGCTGACGGCACCCATAGACTTCCACAGTAATTTTGTGCTAATAGGAATAATACAAAAGGAACCAAAACTGTCTAGTTACCAACATTTCTTTTTAAAGGACACAAAAGAAGATATTAATGCTGGGTAATGATCATTTGTAATTAATTGCATCCTAAATAAAAAGTTTTTGTGTATATTGTGTGTGTGTGTGTGTGTGTGCTGTGTATAGTGATTATGTGTATATATAAACACAGACACACACACAAATACGTGTATATTTAATACAAATGTAATGTTTATATATCAAATATATTTATATATAAATTATATGAATATAAATATAGACATGTAGTATTACGTGTGTACACACACACACACACACACATATATGAACAAAGACTTTTATTTTGGATGTGATTTATTGTTTCCAGGATAATCTGAGGAATGCTAGTAACCGGTGTATCTTCTAAATATTTTGAAAAGTCTGGCTAAACAAACAGCCGGTACCCATTGACTTACATTGTATTCTTCTCCATTGAAGTCAACGGGTGCCGTCACCTGTACATTCTTAACGTTGGCAACCTTCTTTTTGTGTTAAACAGGAGAAAGAAACTCGTACAAGTGTGTGCCATCTCGAGGCTGAGGACATGACGCCGGAATTGTAATTTTGGGCGACCCGTCTTTTTAAAATCGTCCTTCCAAGACGACGATTGTGTTTCTATAAAGTGCAAATCACACCCGCCGGGGAACTCTGTATTGTTTTTGTCTTTTGTGTAGCTGTTTCGTCTCATTTCACGGATTGGTTGGTTTTGGGCGGTCCTGAACACAGACTGAGAGCCCTGCTGGATCACTGACTCACGGAGCAGCTCTTCTGCCGACCCAGAGCCTTCTCTGGATTATTTCTAGACTCACTGAAGAGCACCGCGAGTTTAAGGTACCCTCGCACCAAAGAGGTACTGCAGAACCCTTCGAGAAACACACGTGATTGTCCTGTATGTGTTAGAACTTTTATTTTCTCAATCATTTCTTGTTTTGCCAATAAGTATGTAAAGATGAAACGATCGCCTTCTTAAAACAAGGGAATAAAAGTGTTTCTACCACTGTATGCCAAACGCTAGCCGCTCTCACTTTCTGTAGCTTCACAGGAAATTCAGATCATGTGACCGAACACTGTTGGTTATACAGGAGTAACAGAAGATGATGAAACACACGAGCAGATAAAGTTGAGCCTCTTGAACTGTTGTGTGTTTATCTGCCCTTTTTTACTTTGACTAGAACTCTATACAAACTAATACAACCACATACAACAATCATCTCTCTAATATTTATTACTGTGTGTGTGTGTGTGTGTGTACACTGACTTCTGTGCTTTGAGGGACTGGATGCATTCAACTGGTTTTTATTGAACTGCAGCTCAAACAATTAGAAATCTATTGAATTCACTCCTTCGTTTGTCTCCATCTGACGTGTTTTGAGCTGCAGCTCGTCATTAATGGAGTTTTTCCCAGTGGTGTTATTTATTGGAGAAAGAATACAAATAAAAACAGAGAAGCTAGTATTGGTTTTTTTAAAGAAAACAAGCAGGAAATGAATATTGAAGACAGTGAAAGATGTTTTTAGCCGATTCTTGAAGATGTTAAGAGACGGAAACAGCCCTCACTACGATCTCTGATTCTATTAAAACCACGTCCAGAAGCTTTTAGTGAAATGCGGAGTAACTCATGAATCTTCTCATAGTTAGAGTCAGACACGGGTTGTTATGGTTTAAGTGTGTGGAGATGCTGTGACCTGATCGACCAATAATCAGACACTACTGAATCATCCGTAGCGGTGTCTGTCTGCACTTCATATTCGACTGAATGGATTACAGCTGGTGTTCTTCTGCACCGTTCTGATCCGCAGACTGGGACTGCTTGGAAAAAAGCAAACGGTTCAAATGATTCATTTCTCTTGTGTTCTGATCATAGTCTTTGTTCACGCATTCATCAGGAAACATTTATTATAGCATGCGGTGTTACATGAGCCGAGAGCTTATAAACAACTTTAACACAGGAGCTTTAATCTGCTCAGATGTTCTCCTCAGGTTGCTGGTGTTTCTCCTGCTCCGGGGTTACTCTGCACCAGACTCTGGACTCGAGCGAGGATGATCTCGTTGGAGCTGCTGCAGTCTCCGGGGCCGTAGGGGGCGCTGATGATCAGAGCGCCAGCCACACGCAGAACCTCCCCGTCTTCGCTCACCGGAACTCTGTTCTTCTCCAGCCACAGACGCAGACTCTCCCGCCGGGTCTTCAGCTCGTCCTCGCTCAGGACCTGCGCTCGCTCCGGCAGGAAGACGCTCTTCATCTGACGCTCCGTTTCCTCTGATCCTCTCCTGAGCGTCTGGACATCGGTCACCGCGTGACCCAGAATCACCCTCACCGCCGGACGCTCGCTCTCCTGGACGCTCAGCAGAACCACACTGCAGCAGAACGAGAGAGAATCACAGAACAACTGATTCAAAACAAACGATTCATCTGATTTAAAACGATAATGATTCTTGATAATGAACACTTGTGTATGATTGCTCTCT
Source organism: Enteromius paludinosus (assembly GCA_032361165.1). NCBI lineage: Eukaryota > Metazoa > Chordata > Actinopteri > Cypriniformes > Cyprinidae > Enteromius > Enteromius paludinosus. Next base: position 2,086,244 of record JAUMHQ010000009.1, on the reverse strand, counting down.
TGTTTGTGTTGACTGCTTCTATTGTTCTCATTTGTAAATCTCTATCATTCACTTGATGATTAATTATTAAAAATCATAACGATTTTAAACTCCAGTGATTCATCTTTGTTCCTAATGCATTCAAAACCCAAATTATACATTTCACTTAAAAATGCGTTAACATATTCAAAAAAATTATTAAATGCATTCATATTTTTTTTTTATTTAATTAGCAAATATCAGATATAAACCGAAATTTAGAAATAAATTGAAAGAGACGATTCAAAATGATTCACTTTATAATTAATAATAATTAAAAATTCAAGATTCATTGGTTTAAAATGCAAATAATAATAAAGAAAACTATTCAAACCTCAAATTATTCTCCAAGTGATTAATAATGGTTGCAAATCCAAACGGTTCACCTCATGATTCAAAACCCAAACGATTCACCGATTCATTTGAGTCAAAGTGTTCCACATTCGGAAGCCCCTTACCTTAAAAATGCATGCACATATTGACATATGAATAAATATTTACATTAATAGCTGTTTTAAATTAAGTTGCAAATATAGATAATATATATAAGCATTTATAAACGATTAACGTTAATTTCGCGATAAAACGTGAAGCCAGCGAACATCAAATGAACGTAAGCGCTTACTAAAGTTCGTGTTCGGATCCTGGAGCTGTATCTCTGTTGTTAGCTGATCATGAGAGTTAATGAGGGGATGTTAATGAGGTTTCATTAACGTTACCTGGCAGAGACGGGGTCCACCGTGAACACGCGTCCCTCGAAGCGCTGCTGGTCTCGAGTCGTGACGCAAACCTCATGATTGACGAACTCGTGCCAGTGCTGAGGACTCCTGGAGCTCCACTGCAGCATCGCGGAGGAAACCCGAACACTTGATCACCGAGAATCAATCTGAGACTTCATCTTCTCTCAAAACTTATCCTCAAGAAAGCGACGCAGCGAATACTGTGCGCGCGTTGACGTCACTGCCGCAAACGCTCGTGTGATTGGTCGGCTGGCTCACAGAGATATTCTTGACATATATATTATATATATATTTTATTGAATTTATTAGGGATATATACACCACGAAATCATCCAAAAAACGCAAATAAAGTGATTTAGAATAAGCGCGCTGTCAGATATCGTCATTGTGGGAAATGTAGTTTTGAGTACGCGCATGCGCAGACGCGGGATTGTTTGACAGGCGGCTGTTTGTTTCTGTCAGGAGTTCTTCATTATGTCGCGATACGGGCGACACGGAGGCGGTGAGTCAAATAAACCACGAGAGTTAAACACCACCGGACGCAGAATTATTCATCTCAAGCATTAAATATGACTGCTTATTGAGGAGATATAATGTGTTTTAATACGAGCTGCTAACTGTAATGGCGCCATCGCGCTGTAAACACTGACTAACGCTAATAATAATCCTAATAATACTAACTTACTGGAATAATCATAACCTATATAGTTCAGATGCACATTATTTGTATTTGTGCTTTGATTTATTTTTATTTTGTTAGGCTGTAGGTCAGTATTAGGATGTGTTTCGTTTCCTTTCTGTTTTTTATTACAGTTTGTTTTGACACGATCTTTGGGTTATTAAGACTGTTAAACATGTTGTGCTTTTAGAGTTCAGTTAAAACAGTGTCAAGTTTTTATTTTGCATGTATAAAATCTGACAGACTGAAGATCGACGTTGTTTCTGTGAAGGAAGACTTTTAAATCCATTATTAATTGAAATAATGCTATAGAAATATAACACTTAGTTTCGAAGAAAACTGTAAAAAACAGTGTTACCTAAAAGTAAATAAACTAAATTTTTTATATATTTATATATAGTTACATAAATGTTATAATAAAAGTCCTGCTGATGTAGATATAAATAGAGTAGTGTATTAAATATATAATAAATATTTTAAAATCTTGTTTATGTTGTGAATGGTGAGTTAATAATCTTTTCTATCCGGTGATGTGAGCCTCTCTCCTCTCTCAGAAACCAAGGTGTATGTGGGTAACCTGGGCACCGGGGCAGGTAAGGGTGAGCTGGAGCGGGCGTTCAGTTATTACGGGCCGCTGAGGACGGTGTGGATCGCTCGCAACCCGCCGGGATTCGCCTTCGTGGAGTTTGAGGATCCCAGAGACGCTGAGGACGCCGTCAGGGGCCTCGATGGCAAGTGAGTGACCCCTGGAGCTCAAATACGAAAATATCCACGATAACAATAAAAACTTTAGGGATGCAGTGAAAGTGATTCAAATAGGCCTGTTAAAACTGTATATTTCTTTTATAATTATTGGATTATTTAGTTTTAAATAAATTGAATTAAATAGATAATATCCTAAATAATTTGGGACTTTTAATGAAAAAGAAGCCTGAAATACACCAGGACTCTTATTTTGAAAGCTCTTTACTATTAACAGCTGCTCATTCAAGCAGATAAAATATTCAGCAACAAATATGCAACATGAAATAAATATTGTCATGATTTATCAACACTGAGTAGATCACAATAGTTCAAGCACAAACCACAGCCTTTAATTGAAATTAAATATATAATGTGGCCAAATATCATCCTATCCTAACAAACCATACATTGATGGAAAGATGATCCTTTCACGCGTGCTACAGCGATCTCTAATGAGCGGCGAAACAGCACTTATTGTTTAAATACTGCAATACAATGAACATAATACGAGACTTCAGCTTTAAGAATCGATGTCATTCCTTCATAATATGGATATTCTACATTAAAGCGTGTGTTTGGTAATGCTCCGTCTCTCCTGGTCTCTGTGTTCAGGGTGATCTGTGGCTCTCGGGTTCGCGTGGAACTCTCCACCGGAATGCCGCGGCGTTCCCGCTACGACCGACCCCCGACCCGCCGACCCTTCGACCCCAGCGACCGCTGCTACGAGTGCGGCGAGAAGGGTCACTACGCTTACGACTGCCACCGCTACGGCCGGCGGCGCTGGAGCAGGTCCGGCGCTGTCTCTGATCAATAACACTGCTGTTCATCTGCTGTTTCCTTGTGATGTTGTTCTCTCTCTCTCTCTGTCTGCTTGACTTCCTGTTTGTTTGTTGGATTTACGGGTTAACGGGGGGATGTTTTGTTGTTCTCTGCACTGATGTTTTCTCCAATGTTCTTTGGGATTTGATGTCATGACTGACCTGGTCAAAACCTTTCAGGTTTCATCGTTTGATTCAGAGAGTCACGATCCTTTACGATTTCATGAGGCATCTAGCAAATCCCATATGACCGGGGCACGAGCAGCCACACCCCTCCGCTGAGGCTCCTCCCACTGCTACTTAACTATTCGTAGCCCCTCCCCCGATCCAAACCAGATGAGAGCGCCAATCCGAGTAAATTCGGCTAGCGATTTGTGCCTTGGCTTTTGATAAAGAGAGCATCGAGACCTCGGCAGAAAAAGCGCCTTGCACACTTCTATCAAGTCTGACTCGAGCGATTTGGCTGTCAGTGCGGTCATCGTTAGAAATCCAAGAGAACGACTAGATGCAGAGGTCGGCTGATGATAGATACTTCTAGATCGTCTAAATCTGCTAGACCTCGGTTCCAAAGAGGGTCGACCTGCAAAGTTGCAAGGTTTATTTCAAGTACCAATTAATGTGTCTCTCTGTATATCATTGCCTGAACTCAAAGCAGACGTAATGTTTAATGCTCTTAACTTTTTTTAATATCTGTGGATGCTTCAGAGAGCTCCAGGGCTGGGCGACATAACACTCCGTCGTGATGTTGCTAAATTATTCAATTATTCAGAAACTGAATCAATGGTTGATGACAATCTTTGCGTGAACTAATTGTAAAACATCAATATTTCCAGCGATTTTTTTTTTAATAATGTAACAATGCGAAGCAATAAACGGGAAAGTAATGTTTTTTTAGTATCATTAAGATACTGCTATAGATTTTATTTGATAATTATCTTTTGTTTTTACATTTACATTTTGTATAATTTTATTACTTCTACTGTACGTTTTAGTTTAAGTTAAATTAAGTGAAAAGGCAAAAAATCAAATGAAATGTTTTTTTTTGTTTTTTTGAAGAAGCTTTATTTTCTATAAATATATAGTATTATTGTTGTAATGAGAATCCACAACTGAAATGTAAAAATGTATAATTTATTTATTATATTTGCGTTAAGGTTTAATTTTCTACAGCGCTGTTATGTGGTCCAGCCCTGCTCTGTAATGTTAAACTGTAAAGTGATTGTGTAGTTTAGTTGAGGTCAGTGCCTGAGGGTCAGAGGGGTCAGTCAATCTGTGACACTAACACTCGTCTCTCTCCTCTGTCCCTGTCCACTCCTCTCCTCGGGATCCTCTGGACAGGTCTCGCTCCCGCTCCCGCTCTCGGTCCAGAGGGAGGAGATACGGGCGCTCCCGCAGCAGAGGGAGAAGGTGTGTGTCTGTGCGTCAGTGTGAGTGTGTGTGTGTGTATGATCCTTCACTCAGATGTGTGTCTGATTGATGTCTCAGGTCCAGATCTATCTCTCCTCGTCGCTCTCGCTCTGGTTCTCCCAGACGCTCCAGATCTGTGACGTCCAAACACTCCAGGTGAGTGACTGATGCTTGGTGTAACAGTGATTCAGAGAGTGTGTGTGTGTGTGTGTGTGTGTGTGTTCAGATCTTCATCCTTATGGATGTATTGATGTTCTTCTGCAGCTGCTGTGTGCAGTTAATATACTTACATTAAACCATGAAATTTTAAAAGTGAATTTGAATCAAGCTAGTTGCCCAGGCAGTATATCCTGAAATAATAACAACAACAAAAAAACGGTTTAGTCTTATTTAAAAAATAATAAAAAATTACTAGAACTTTAACTAACATTAAAATAAATCTGTAAATAAAAGCAGTCCTAGTGTTTGAATGATAGGAAGCTATGTCTGCTGCAGGTGAATGGATGATAGTTCGCTTGTTTCCTCCAGGTCCAGATCCCGCTCTCGCTCTCGCTCCGGTTCAGCTCCCAGGAGCAGGTAACACACACACACACACACACGCTCACACACTGCTGTTAGTATCACTGCATGAACTGTGTGTTTGTGTTGATCGGAAACTTCCGCTTCTCCAGGTCTGGTTCAGCCAGGAGATCCAAATCCGGCTCTGCAGCTAGGAGGTGACAACACACACACATCATCATTATTCATAATAATTATAATGAGTTTTGCAGTAAACATGTGACATTAATGTAAATGTGAAATGCATAAATGATGGAAAAGCATGAACAGGACTGTATTGCACTGGGATGTTTTAATGCTAAAAATCGTTGTTCATCTGAGGTTTCTTCTGCTCATGAAGGCTGTTTTATTTCATCAAAAATACTTAAAAACTGATCAGATATTATTAGAATGTACAGCGGCTGTTTTCTATGCGAGTATCCGCTCCTATTTCATTGTGTCTGTTTTAACTTCCTCCAGACAGGAGATGAGATTCATGACTTAATAACATGTAGTGATCTGTTGTGTCCAATCCTGCGCTCAGATCAAAAGAATTAAGATGACCTCATCTCCAGGATGTGTGAAACGCCCTAAAGCCCTTATCAAGCATTTATCAGTCAGTCAGATAAGAATAAAGCTCTGAAATAGGCCTATAATTATTACAGATATTCATGGATGAAGAAACCATATCTCTGAGAGAGAAGATGACCTGAGAAGTGGCGTTAAAAACATTCACAATGTTGCTAATAATTTTCTGAGAGTTACATGTATCACAGTTTCCGCGGAAATGCTTCCTGAGCAGTAAATGTGTGTATCAGAAGATGTTTAGATGTGTTTCATGTCACACACTCACAGCAAAGCCACCGACACACTTCCTGCGCTTCTTCAACTTCAGAGACGTGTGTGTTTAAATCTCAGCTGCTCCAGATCTGGAGCTTCAGGGGAAGTTCTGTGTGAATGAGCGTTTCTCCTGTTCTGCCTGCAGCCGGTCAGCGTCCCGAAGCCCAGCGAGGAGCGAGAGTCCAGAGAGAGACGACTGACGCTCCTCAGAGTCTCCGATGTTTACTGAAGGACATGGAAAGATGTGTTTGATTGTGAGGAGCCAGGAATATTTGGAGTTGACTTTTCTGTAGCTGAAGAGAGTTTGTGTGCTTTTCTACCTGTTTTGTTGTGTAGCACACACACACACACACACACACACACACACGGGTTAGGGATTTGTATGTGTGTATTAAATGAAGTGAAACACCTCTGTCTTTGAGATTGCTTCTCTCTGCTCCAGCAGGTGGCGCTGTGGTTCAGGACACTGTTCACCTGTCACCAGTTAATGTGAGTGGTCAGAGAGCTCTGGACGCCGTATAGCAGTCTATACCTTAGTTTTATTATTAAATGAATCGTACACTTTTGATCAACTTACACGCTCTTAAAAACAAGTTATTTTGAAGTGGTTCCGTAGAAGAGCCCAAAGAAACGTTCAGTGATCAATTCTTGAAACAGAAATCTTTTTCAGTTGAAACTCTTCAGAGCTTGTGCTGTGTGTTTGAGGTGGTTTAATGTCACGTTATGAGGCTTTGGAAGCTGATCTGAAACTAGTTTCCATCACCGTCACGTGTGTGTTGTGTGTGCTCAGGCTGGTTGAAGAGCCTGTGTGGAGGATGGATGTTTGGTTTGACCTACACTCGTGTGTGTTATGCTTCCATTAGCTGAAAGCAGAATCACACACACACACAAAACACACACACACACAACCTTCGTTCAGAAGAAGCACACGCTGCGTGTGTATGTGTGTATTAATATACTGCATGTGCTTCACTGTTTTTATGTTTTTACCTAAAAATAGCTGGAAATCCCAGTGGCAGTCTCACACCAGACAGGAAGAACACACCTAGCAACCAAACAAAACACCTTAGCAACCATTCACAGTACCTTTGTTTTACAATAATCCACTACATAATTTTAACCACTTTTCAGCTAAATTTGAAGTGTTTTGTTAACTTTAACAGTGATCTTACAACAGTGTTTATCATCAGCTAATGTGTGTGTTTCACTGAGCTATATGGATAACCATCTTTAGTAGTGAGATGAGCAAAACAAGTGCATTCCATCAGAGTCTCAGTAATGGAAGTGAATGGGTGCCGTCAGATTGAGAGTCTGATAAAAACATCAGAATAATGTTCCACAGCGCTCCAGTCCATCAGTGAACATCTGGAGAAGACCGAAGATCAAACTAATCCAGCGTTAAGATGAGTTTAACTCAAATATGAAAAATATCATCTTAATGCTGGATTAGTTTGATCTTGTGTCTTCTCCAGATGTTCACTGATGGACTGGAGCGCTGTGGATTATTCTGATGATTAGGTGTAGTGTTAGAGCACACACAGTCTGTACAATATAAAAACATAACGCCTATGGAGAGTCCCCATTAGGATAGCTGACCAGTGTGTGTGTGTGTGTGTGTGTGTGGGTTTATGTGGTTTATGAGGACACAAATGTGTATAATGACATGGGTATGACA
>JAUMHQ010000009.1:2064130-2078686 GCA_032361165.1 Enteromius paludinosus | reverse complement strand
GTGTGTGTGTGTGAGAGAGAGTGTGTGTGTGTGAGAGAGAGTGTGTGTCTGTGTGAGAGAGAGAGTGAGTGAGAGTGTGTGTGTGTGTGTGTGTGTGTGTGTGTGTGTGAGAGAGAGTGTGTGAGAGAGAGTGAGTGAGAGTGTGTGTGTGAGAGAGAGAGTGTGTGTGAGTGAGAGAGTGTGTGTGAGTGAGAGAGAGTGTGTGAGAGTCTGTGTGTGTGAGAGAGAGAGTGTGTGTGAGTGAGAGAGAGTGTGTGTGTGTGTGTGTGAGAGAGAGAGAGTGTGTGAGTGAGAGAGAGAGAGTATGTGTGTGTTCAGGACACTCCGCAGTGTTTCAGGATATGAGGATCTCCACAGGTCCATCTGGATCAGGAGGAGTATGGCTCTACTCTCTCTTTACACATTAATAAACAATATTTAGCCCTAAATGTAAGATCTATGTATTGCGTATCAAATGTTCACTACAGATACAATTTCTGCATTCAAAAATCATTGCGTATTTTATTAATATATATTTGCATCTGTTTGATTAAAAAAATTTATTTTTTCAAATAACTTGAGCATAAATCTGTTCATCTGAACACAATCACTGTAGATTTCTTCAGTTCAAACATAAATCGTTAAACTATGAAGAGTTCATTTGCAAATTAGATTAATAAAACAGATACATTTGTTTTTAACATTAAAAAAATAAACATAAAAATACAGCTATCACAATAAAAGCATAACATAATAAAAAACATGATTTTTAAATGTTAGGTTTTAGCAAATAAACTCTTCATGTGGATCAGAATAATCAATATTTAATTTGTTAGATGTTTAAGACTGAAACAAATCACTTTGATGATAAATCTGCTGCATTTGAAACTTGACCCGATTTTTTTATATGACTGACATATAATTATATTTATTAGCTTATGATAAAATAGTGTATTCAGTCCGGATGAAATTTTTCTATGTAATTTAAATACATACATCTTATATTTAGGCCTAAATACTTTTAATTACTGTGTATGATGTTTGATCAGTCACACTTTCCCTTCTATTATCATACATGTCAAAGATCTCAATGTTCTGGAACAACTAGCAACATTCAAAAAACGTAGAGTTACTGAAGAACGTGTGTTTATGACTTTAAGAGAAGGTCCTGAGGAAGCTCTGCTGACACTCAGCTCCACACACATCTAACCTGATCTTACTCAGGAGGAGGAGACCCGTGTGCTGCTGACAGTAAGAGAGATAAAGAGAAGAAGATCTTGTGTGATTCAGGCGTAACGAAAGACGTCAGACGGAGTCCTGGAGCTCAATGTCTCCTCAAAGACAGAGCTAAACTCATCAGAATCAGACCCTCGTGTTCCAGAAGCTCATGAAGGAAGCTCTCTCACTACATGAAGAACATGAGGAAGAGCTTCTATTGAGCAGCCAATGAATCAGAGATTCTGTGGAGCCAGTGCAGCGTCCTGATTGGTCAGTTTCATCTGCTCCAGCCAATCGGGTTCAGCTCTCTTTATCTCAGCTGTCACACCTGACCTCATTCGTGTTTGTGTCTTTCTTCATTCTGATTCTTCCTCTGACCCACTTCATCCCGCAGAGACACACTCATGTTGGAGTGGTGTGTTCTGTCAGGTTGTCTGATGTCAGATGAAGGACAGACAGTCATGTGACCTGCAGATGTTTAATGGCAGCACATGCTCACAGTATTGATGAATCATTTACACGGATCAACCAGAATCAGAAGCTCATCGTGTTCCTCTCGCTGCAGCCGCTGAAGAACCCAGACACACACCAGCACCAGCTCAACTAACCACACACTAACTAACGCCTCGGAGCAGACTGATCACATGATCACAGACTTCAGAAGATTACAATCACGAGGATGAAGACATTTTAAAAAAAGAAATGATTAGGTGAATAACGCTGCATGTCAGCACATAAACACACGACAATCCCTCAAATAAAGATAGCAAATCTGTTGAATTAGTATTGGTTTATTGCCCTTTGTTCATGTTAGACACAGTTCCTTCATATTATTTACACATTTGAAAATAAGAAATGGTTTATTTCATGTCTTGCTTTCAGTTGATGTCATTTATCAGCGTTTTCAGCTGAGTGAAGAGAGAAAATAAACACTTTCAAAACAGATCTGAGGACTTCTGCAGGTCTGATTAAACTCGGATTCACTCTCCTGCAAATAAAGGCCTGAAAACATCTTTAAATCAGAGCACAACGTCTTCATAATGTCATGGCATTAAATGTTGCATACACTGCAAAAAAGTGATGTTCTTCCTCTGTTTTTGGATCTTTTTAAGTCTAATCTGAACACACACTGATCCGAATCAAGAGATTAAAAGAAGAACATCTGTCTTTGAGGAACTAATTAAGTCATATTCTCTGAAGACATTGAAACAAGGTTTATTCTTCTTTTACTCATAAACTCCAGGACCTCTTATTTTAAGCCTTATTTTTTCTCTAGTCAGTGTATCTTGATCTAAGAATCTTTAACAAGACAAAAACACTGAGGAAGAACAGCGAGGACAGTAACCGTTATTTCCGTATTCTAGTTACACTTCTTCAAAGTAAAATCAATTAAAAAGTAACAAACATCAAACTCAGCTGTGCTCTTTAGACATTTACAGCCCGTTCTATTGTATCGTTCCTTTTAAAAAGGGGTAATACTGTATCTGGATAATAGTTTCAGAAAACAAGACATAAACTCTTAGAAATGTTTAGATACAGAAGGACAAACATACTACAGAAGAAAATATAGATTTGTTTGCTTCGAAGAAGTCAAACCGAGCTTCATCAAACCTGCAGAAACTCTGTGAGTGGATCATACAACTGTACGAGAGATTATGAGCTGAACTAATGGTGCAAACCGAGACAACTACAAACTAACTAGTAGTCATGAATCGGCTGGTCTGGGCTTACTGTACATGTGTCACACAGAGCTGGTGAATCAGGTGAGGTGTGTCTGGATCAGGGCTGCAGTCACATTCACTCATCAACCCAACCCAAACTACAGGTCATGTGACTAGTTAACCCAGCGGCTGATCCGTTAGTCTCTAGAGAACCCGCTGCTGTACACATAAATAAAGTGTTCATCGCTTCTTCAGTCGCTCCTTCGGTTTCTGCAGTTCAGATGATGATGATGGTCATCAAACGCCAGTGTCCTTCATCACTTCTCCCCACGGTTCATCTGGAGTGACATCATCACATTCTACATCCAGACTGTGTGTGTGTGTGTGTGTGTGTGTGCGTCAGTTTCCTGGTTTGATCAGATTTACAGATGAAAAACTAAAGAAGACTAAAACCGAAGGAGAGGAGCAGCAGGAGCAGGTGAGGATGATGGAGATGATGGAGAGGGTGGTGTCAGTGGCTCCAGCTCAGAGGTGTGAGGAGGTGGAGAAGCACAGCTTCAGTGTGTACGGGTTCGAGCCGTCTGAAAAACAACAACAAAACAAACGCTCAGTCTCTGTCCGCAGCTGCCCTCAAACCTCCGCAGGATCTACAGAGATCATACAAAACACAACTGAGGGACTCATATGCAACTATTCCCAAAGCCTCAGATGTTCACGGATGCTCCAGAAGGAAACTTTGGGAGTGGGAGTGCACATTTCTCTTAGTCTGACTTCAGAGAATCATGTGAACATCACCTGGAGCTTCTGAAGGACAGCGCTAGATGAATGAAATATGATATTTAAACATTATGGTGCATTGCTCATCATTTGAACAGAACAGAATGATGATGTATTCATCTTTCATAGTTTGTCTACTGGGAAATCAGTACCTGGATCACCCAGAGAAAAATACATGACATTTGATCAAACTACAAGAATTCCCCATGGTCACCATCCTGTTTAAAAGATTTCTCGTAGTGTTGTCTTCTGGAGCATCAGTGAATCCACGAATCATAATTTGTTAGATCTTGCCCAATAATTGTGAATTAAATAAAGCTGACAAAAAAATATAGATACATCACACAATGTGTTTTACTGGTTATATGGATCTGTAATGGTCCCCGTGGGTCTCTACTGGTAACTGATCACCTTCTATTAATGGTTTGTTAACAGCAATAATCACTAACGGAATATGTCCCAAAATAAACCACAGAAAACCATTTTTAAAAAGTCGATTGTATGTACGTTTATAGTGGAAACCATTAGGATTTTCAGTGCTGGTTCTATTGTGTTTTCAGCATGACTCATATATTTCATAAGTGACTACAATATATTGTATTACTAAAAATAACATGTTCTATGTTTTAATATCCACTAAAAATCGAACATCCTTCCCAAGCGCTCATCTGATGCTGGTGTGTGACTCACTGGGGATGCGGATCTGATAGTGGTTGAGGACCGTCAGGACCTCCACGGCGTGGGTCTTACTGTCGAACTCCAGCAGACCAGAGATGGTCTTTGAGCTGGCTGCAGATAGAAAAAGAGCGCATCACAAACACGTCTGCAGCAGCTTCACACAATAACATTCAGCAGAACTCCGACTCACGCTTGGCGTCAAACACTTTGTATTTGATGAATCCTGGGACGTCGTGTTCTGTGCATAACTGCAAAACAACAGAGGAGTCTGAGTCTGAGAAACAGTGTGTCGGTGATGCAAAAGAACAACAGCAAAGCAGCTGATCACTGTGTGTGAGAGCAGTATCCAGCAGAGGACGCTAGTGAGACACGAGATCTCAGCATGTTAACAGGGAAAAAAGAGGTTTTGTCAAACTTTCCTCACTTCTGGGGACACATTTGTTTGCAGAAGATGATATTTAATAATATTTAATATTTATATGAATAGTAATAGTAAATGTGCAAACTCATGAGTTCCTGCTGGTTACTGAACACAATTGAATTTAGCAACAATTACTGAAGTTAATAAAAATGTTCATGTTTATGTTAGTTCACACAGCCTTAACTACACATAACAAATACAGCTTTTGATATGATTGATGTATCAGTAAATACTGGTGTAAGTTTGTGTTCGATAGACAAGAGCAGTCATAAGAGCAGCAACAGACACAAATACATCATTGATTTTTTAAGACAAAAATCACTAGGATATTAAGTAAAGATATTTAATAAACTTCCTAACCATAAATATATCAAAACTTGATTTCTGATTAGTAATATTCGTTGCTAAGAGCTCAAGTTTTTGCTCCCTCAGATTCCAGATTGTCTAATAATTGTATTTCAGACAGATATCGTCCTCTCCGAACATACCAGACATCAGTGATGTATGAATCTCAATTAAAAAAACTGGCCCCTAGTGATTGACAGGTTTAGTTCTCCAGGGTCGTCTACACACAGGTGTAATGAGACAGATTTAGAAGATGTGTGAGCGTCTGACCCGCTGCAGGTCGTCCTCGCTGATGCAGGGCGGCACGTTGTAGAAGTGCAGCACACAGGAGGGCGGCTGGATGATGTTCTTGGACGCCTGACCGGCGCTCGTGAAGCGGTTATTACGAGTCATAGCGAAGTCCTTATAGCTGCTGGAGCCGTCCTCCAGCTCAAACACCTGACTCGGGATCACAGCGTGCTGCTTCGACACGCTGCACACACACAGAGACACACACATGAACACTGACTGCAGCTGATTTCCTCATGCCTTGTGTGTGTGTGTGTGTGTGTACTCACCAGACGTTGAGGCGTTTGCTGAACACCTTGATGCTGTTGAGGTGTGTGATTGCTCTGTCGACTGCGTACTCATCACCCATCTCCACTAGAGCAGTGCCCGGGACACTCTTCATGAACTTCACCTGCACACACACACACACACACACACTCATAAATCATTCTGCTTCTTTGCTCTGTTTACTTTATTTTTATAATGTTTTTGAAATGAAGACATCAGTAAAGAGGCTTTGTAAAAATGAAACCCATTTCCCAAAATACAGTCAAACCAAAAATTATTCAGATACAATTTTGGATATTTTAGAAAAAGAAATAGAAAAATTAAGGCAACTATGACATATTATACCCCAAAATACTACACTAGCAGGATAATGTGGGATCAAAACTGATTCAGACTCTTTAACTCAAGCCCTACATTCGGTATCTGATATTAACTACAATAAAAAACTTTCAGATGTTCATTTAAAGTGCTAACATAATTAAACAATGTGTGTTTGACATATTACTTGATGCACTAAAATAACTAAAAACAACACCTAAAACAACTCAAATAAACCTTTAGAAAAACAGTGTAGATATAAAATTAAAAACTGAAATCAAAAAAATCAAAACCGGAATAAAACCAAATCAGAGTGCTATCAGAAGAACGAAGGCTTTACCTTCTCAATGTTTCCGTAGAGACAGAAGAGGTTAAAGATCCGAGTGCAGTTCATCTTGGCGGGATGCAGGCCACTCACCATGGCAACAGAGCTGGAGGCGTGGCTCATGTATGATGATGTCTGAGGTAGAGGATAGCCCACCACCTCGGGGACATCGTGAGAGCCACGCTTGAAGCGGTTATTACCGGGCAGAGGCAGCAGGGGGCAGTGAGAGCCTGCGCGCACACACACACACACACACACTTCAGGGCTTAGTAAACCTCTCAGACGTTCTATTAGAATACACCGCTGCAGCTCGTTTATTTTGAGCTTGTGTAGAGGGTTAGAGCTTGACTGACCGTATCCGTTATCACTGTATGAGGACGGATGTTCTCCCAGGATGGCCTGCCTCTGTCGGCCTTTCCCGCGCTCTACAGTAAAACATTCAACACACACACAACAGCTGTAAATACACCCACATTTACACAGTACACCACAACACACACATGATCCTGAAGACACTTTAACTTCCCTCACTTCACAGGTTTATTATGATTAGTTTCAATATTTTAATATGTAATGTAATTTATACACACACACACACACACACATATATATAAATACAGGGAAAAAATATTTTTACTTGGAAATTGACAATAAATTACAAAGAAATGAAAAACTGTACATGTTCTACTTTTAATAAAAAAAGTAAAAGATTTTGAAGAAAACTCAAATAGTATTTTCTGTTTGTAAAATATACTCCAATAATCTTTGTTGTATTTTTTGACAGTAAGCCTGATTACTTAATATTAACCAAAAATGTAATAAACTTCAGATGATCAAATATATATTTTTTCCTGCATGAGAAATTCTAGTCATGGGAATATGAGGTTCATGTGCTTCACTGCCATGAAAATAATGTCAAACACAAAACATCTTTATATGAGCACTACTGCACTGTATGTCAAATGTAGCTCTGCATTTCTGTAACAGTAAAGCGCTGGGATCACGAAACCTAGCTAATGACTTCAATTTCTGAATGCAATGCACATCAGTTTGGATAAAAGCATCTGCCAAGTGCACAAATGTAGGTGCAATATATTTTTCTAATTTTGGATGCACATGTTTGATCTGAAAATAAAAGCCGTTGACTAGAGAGACCAATATTATCACTTTCACATGCCACTGAAACAAACAAAACACAAGAGCTGCTGAGCGCCTCGTAAAGGTGAACGGAGGAAATAAAAGTGATTAAAGGTCACAGAAACACTCGTGTACGTAACTGCGAGACAGACAGAGAGAATGAAAGGCTTTGTAAATTAGGCTGGATTCAAGAATAATCCTCTTTAAATGAAGCAGAAAATCAAACATTCAGAAGAAAAACGCTCCCAGGTGCTTTTTACAGCCAAAGAAGCTTAAACAGTTCGCGTCAGAGATCACGCACACAGCAGCACAACATGTGTGTGTGTGTGTGGACAGAAACAGGCAGACAGGGGACTCTCTGTTGGCCTATGGGAGGAACTCATGCGCAGTCATGCTAACTGCTACAAAATGAGCATTTAGTGGCAGGAAGTGTTTGGCACTGCTGGGCTCCGTCTTCAGAGGGGCTGATGGGATTTCAGCTCAATGTGACTTTCAGCCTTCAGCTGAGCAGCAGAACACGTGCCTCTTCACACACTGACAGCAGAGATGAGCACATGAACACGCAAGAGCTGCTCGTTTAGCCCAACAGATGGAGAAGCATCACTACAAAACTCTTCAAGCACTTACTGTGTCTTATGCGGTAAATAAAATATGGGACATTTTAGCAAAAACAAAATTTAAAAAATCACATTTCTGGTAAATAGCATTTTAAATTGGTTTAAATTGGTTTTAGCCAATTTATTTACAACAAATTATTTTTACTTTGAATTCAATATTATGTCAACACTGGCATAGCTGTAAATCTTTTATACACGTCAAGTCAGACAGTAAAATGTGAAACATACAGTACCTGTTGTTTCATTAAGATGAATATGGTTAAAATGTAAACTAACAGATATCACCGTATTTCAGCTGATTAATCACAGCACATCAAGTTTTCTAAAATGTTATGTTTGAACATGCATTCAGAACATAAATCTGAACAATATATGCAGTACAGCGATAAACACTTGAATGTGTGTTTTGGGTGTTTTCTTTTCACTTCATAATACATCTATTAAATGAACTAAGACAGTGCATATTGTTTCTCTACTTTAGGAGCACTTACAGTACATACAGCAAACTTTACAATTCATATTCTGAAGGGTTATAGTGATATCACTCCATAAATCAGAAAACACTGCCAACAGAAAGACAAATTCCCCATGTTTTAGGTGTAAAATGTTGTATAAATCTGTGTGAATGATATATCAACAATCCCCACAGTAAAAACCTTCAGAATATAGAGAGGAATAAACCTGTAAAGTCTGGTGTATGTGAGCGCTGCAGAAGTGCAGGAGAAAACTCTTAAAGATATGTACCGTAATTGAAATCTAACGAAGTAAGAGGTCAAACGTAATAAAAAAAACACATAAATGAATGTTGTGGATGTTTTCTTTGCACTCATTTGAAATGTCATGAAATTAAAATAAGTCAAAATTAACCAGAACATGAACAAACACAGGCTTTTTTGGTAGTGTCTTTCCTTATTACACTTTATCTATTCGTGTCTGTAGATTTCGATTTCGAGTTTTTTCTCCACCGCAGCAGCGCTTACATGCACCAATCTTTACAGTATTATTAATATCTATATTATTAAGATTTTTACTGTGAGGATTTTGGATTTCTGTTTTTATCATTCAATCAAACAGAAAACACTGTCAACAGACAGAAAAAAAACACATGTTGACCATGTTTTTAGGAAAAAATCAGTGAGGAGACTATCTGAACAAACCCATCAGTAAAAACCTTCAGAATATAGAGAGGAATAAGACCGTAAAGTCTGGTGTACGTGAGCGCTGCTGAAGTGCAGGAAAAACTCTTAAAGATATGAATTGTAAGTGAAATCTACAAACACCATTAAAGTGCAATAAAATAAAAATGTGCATTTTGGATGTTTTCTTTTTACTAGTCTAAAAGAAGACATATTATTCTACTAAATTTGATCAATGATTGCAATAACAAAGTCCTCAACTTAAAAAAAGTCATGTTAATATTTATCATTTATTTGGTTTAAAGCTACAGCTGAGATCGATCAGGCTCCGCACGTCTGAAGGAGATCTGAGTTTCTGCCATCAGATTTCTAATTCTACAAAGAGCTGATGGAAAGTACAGAATGCTGAGAGCGCCAGAATAAAGCAAGACAGACAGAGAGAAAAAAAAGAGGAAGAGATGTTTAACACAGAGGTACTGTAGCACGTTCATTAATATTCTGTGATGAATGTCTTCACATTAGCGTGCGAGTTCAGCTCGCGCTCTTATCTTTAGTCAATAACGAAGTAGCTCTGAGAAATGCTGAGCGTCTCTCTTCAGTCTGGAGCCGATCGATGGCTGAACGCTGCTGTTAGCCGCTGATAACACTGTTTACACCGCTTTGAGCCGCCATCCGGCTAATACGCGCACACGCGTGACTAAAGCAACATAATGCCCCACACTGCATTATGGGCCATCTGACGCAGTAAGAACCTCACACAACACCTTAGCAACCACCCAGATGCCCATAGCAACCGCTGAAACCCGTGCACTCACATGATGTGGGAGTTTGAGCTGAAACACGTGATGCCGAGAGTGAATCTCTACAGGTGAAGCTTCTGAAGCACACACTGAAGCGTCACACACCTACACCTGACACAGCAAAACAACCTGAAGAATTATTACAAAGAGCTGCAGCCATTCCTCAGCATAAAACAGACATCAGAGATCCCCGCTGAACACCTGCACTAACCAGGAGAACACAAAACACACACCAGGTCTGCTACTGCTCATAGACAGTCATGACCACTGAAATATCACACATATCTCACCAGATCTTAACAACGTCTAGAACCTGAGTGAAGTTTGTAATCATGTCATAAACCTCAATATGAGTCCTATGTCTCTCCTCATATGATCTGGGTTGCTGTTCACACTAATTATAGAGATCTAGATCAATCAGGGGCCTCGACACACTTACAAGATGAGTGAACATGATTTAACATAAGATAAAATAAATAGTCAAATTAATTAAAACTTTAAAATAAACTCAAAAATCTAGATTTTTTTTTAAAATCTCCCCCCATTTATCTTATATATATTATGCAAACAAAAACTTGGATGGTATTAATAGTATCTTTTAAAAATAACATTTGAATAGGATTTTTAAGTCATGAAAATTAATAACATCTTACTATTGCATATATAAATATATATATATATAATTTTTTTCTTCTTTTTTTTTTTTCATTAAAAGGGTATTAATAAAATGTCATGAAAATAAAAATGCAAATTTTAATGAGAAATCTTAAAAAATGCATGGACATTTCTATAAATAATACATTTATCTAGCTGGCATTTATGTCAAGCTCTCAAAGACTGGAAGAGAAATTGCTGAGAAACTGAGTAAAAAACCTAAACCCATGAACCTTGAATTAACAAAAAAACACAAAACTGATTATTAATAATTATAATAATAACAAAATAATTATTTCAAACTTAAATAAAAAAGAATTCAATCAGTTAAATTAATTGATTGAAACATAAACAAATATAATTATAATGAAATACTTCTATTTAATGAATTTCAGTGCAAACAGTCCTAAACTGGCAGAGCAGGTCAAAGTGTTAACCAGAGTCAAAGTTTCAGGAAGTGTTGATCTCTGACTGTGACTCATTTGGATCTGTTTTCAGTTATTCTGAAGCATTTGACAACACAAGAAAAAGCTGATCACTAAACCTAACTGAGAACTCCTGAGAGTCTCCTAAAGAGCACACACACACACACACACACGCGCGTACCTCGCCGCAGCAGGAAGGGTTTGGTGTAGTCCCAGCTGTCGTTGTCGTTTCTGATGACGTTGAGGCGTGAGGGCTAGAATGAGAGAGCACAACGGCACTGCATGTGTGTTAGATCCAGCGCTGTGTGTGTGTGTGAGTGAGTGTGTGTGTGTGTGTGTGTGTGTGAACGCTGCACATTTACCCGAGCGTATTCGATTTTCAGCGTGCAGCAGCCAGCGTAGATGTCAGCCCCGTTGAGGGCGGCTTTAGCCTTCTGAGCGTTCTGGATGGATTCGAACGTGACGGCCGTCAAGGAAAAACTCCACAGAACACACACTCACAACACAACAACAACAACAACAACACAGCTTGGGCACCCGGAGGGACACACTCATCTCGTTAGAGCCGCGTGTTGCCGGGATACATGCATATTTAATTAGCGTGTGTAACGTGTGTCTGGGGAGAGACAGCACAAGCTGAGTCTAATGTCTTAAAGAAAGGCCATGAAGGTCATGTGAGGTTCAGATATCATCAGCTCATCATCAGACTCCACTTGCGTTTTTTTACATCCTTATATTATTCTTTCAGAGGGTGGTTTATGAATTTTGTTTTTACATCATATTCATGTTATAATTACTAAATTAATGCTTACCTGTCTCTTTTTAAAAAAACGTGCACAAACGTATTAGTTCAGTCTAATGTCCATTTCATTCTTTACTTTTCTTTATTTATAATCATTTCTTTATTTATGAAAAATACCTTAACAAGCTAACAGAAAAAAAGCGGGTATATCTCTTTTTGAAATTTTATACATTTTCAAATAATTTCTGAAATAATTGTATCCTATTTGTTCATTTTTATCTTTTTAAAATCAGTTACTAATTTAGTCATTCTATTCTATTCTGATAAATATCATGTAAAAAAATTCAATATAATATTCATAATATTTAAAAGATAAATTGCATTTTTGCATGTCCTATTTAAATAAAATGGTGTCTCTTTAAATACATTTTAAATAGTGTATGTACATGCAAATATTTAGGTATCCTGAGATCATATACTTAATTATTTGCAGTGCTTCGTTGGAGTGGGCGGAGCTAAAGAGTTATTTTGGTAGAGTTTCAGTTCTCACCTAGATTAAGATTTCTCTGAGGAATCATGGGAAATGTCCTTTTTAACCCCGGGTTCTGCTATTGAACACAACAATTTAGAAAAGAAGTTTGATAATGCTGCCTGACGGCTTCGAGAGGGGCGTCTGGACTCATCACTGCTCTGTGTTTAGCGGTTTATGGTGCAGTTCTGCTTCAGAAGCCACTGGAGGTGTTCGATCTTCAGAAGGATATTCCACCATGGCCTGGATCCCGTTCCTCTTGAAGATCACGATGCGCAGCACGTTTCCGATCGGGTTACAGACTGTGTACAAAACATCCTGAAGAGGAAGAGCAGAAGCTGTTTAGGAAAAGGATGTGGATTTTTTATCAATCCTGGTTTAAATTAACAATCATTGTCTCAAAACACCAGCTTCCTGCAGAATTAAAGGCTTTCTAGTCTAAACATAAGGCTGGTAGCAGGAGTGTAAAGTGAACAGACATGATTATGATAACCGTATCATTATGAGACATAAAGTCTCTGTTTATGGAGCCTTTTTTTACTGTTAAACCAGCGAAGGATTGCAGCCCTGTCCGTGTGTGTTTTGATTTAGTCCACCATCCCAGCTTTACTGGAGACAGGGGTCAGTGAGGAGGCGGTTACCGTGGTGATGGGGTAGAGCGGGTTCTGGATGGACAGCAGCAGCACTTTGTTCCCGCTGTTGGGGTCGTCGGCGTTGGTGGGTCTGGTGATGCGTTTGCTGGTGGAGTAGTTGAAGTAGGCCTGCTGTCCGGCGATGAAGACGGCCTCCTGAGATCCACACGCCACGCAGCGGTCAGCGCTCTGGACCTCCTCGAACTCCACCAGAGCCTGGCGCTTGAATGGCATCATCATCACGTAACTGCAGGAGAGCGAGAGCGTCAGACACACACACAGCTGATCATCATCATCACGAGACAGCCTCTGCTGTAAGTTAATGGTCTATTTCATTCCACCTCATTAACATGCGTGTTTCGTGTCGTGTAGATATCAACTTGAGATAAGCTGATAAGCTACTGCTAAATATAATGTGGAAACCTTACATTTCCTGTAAAACTGCTCCGCAATGATTTGTATACAAATAAACTTGATCTGAAATGTCACTCAATTTAAGGGTGAAAGCACAACAATACAATCTAATTCAAAATATAAAAAAACTAACAATATTTTCAACTAGACTAAACTAAAAACACAAAACACAAAACAATAGCTTTCAATTTAAAGTAAAAACAGTGGATATAAAAATAAATCATCACAATATATAAATATTAACTAAAATAATGCATAGCCAAAACCAAAAAAATACCTAAACAAACTTTAACAGAAACAGAACCTCCCTGGAAGCACTGAAATAACTTGACTAAATAAACAAACAAAACTACAAATAACCATTTATTACCAAAATGACTAAAGCTTTAACTCAAATTACTTTTCGGCAAGAAATGAGTTTGAATTCAGGAAGGAATGGTTTTCCTGAACTAAAGGAGTTCAGTGTTATTTGTGTCACACTCGGTCTGTGGTCATGAGATTCTATAAATACACTCATATGACCTCCATTCGTGTCTCTCACACGCACACACACTTCCTGTTCCTGTGCATCTGATCCATGTCTTTCCTCACACAGCTGAGGTCGAACACACACTAACCTCCCTCACGTGTTGATGAGTTCCCATGATCCTCTCTGAGCTACTGTGAGTGTAAACGTAACGAAAGAATGGAGCGCTTCGGTATTAAGAGGGTTATCGCTCCGCTAACAGACACTTTCATGTGGTTTGATGAGGCTGTGGTGAACGTGAAGCTCTTCGTCTGAGGAGCGACGCCCTCGTTAAAGCCTTCCTCTGTTCATTCATTCTGAGGGAAGAGCACCAAACGACTCTCTCCGCCGCTGAAATCAATCTCTGAATCAGAGAAAATAAAAGCATCACTTTACCAGATGTTTCCGAACTTCTCCAAGGCCTCGACCAGATCTGCCTCCACCACGGATTCACAAAGACCTCGCACGTGAACGACAGGAGACGGAGCGATGCGGTGCGTCTCAGAGCCGCCGTCCTGAGAACAGAGAGACAAAACACGCTCAATCAGTCAGTCATTCAGGAACAAAAAAACATTTTAAAAATGAAAAACAACTAATTAAATTGAATAGTGTTCCGTTCCGATCAGAACATCAAACAGGTTCTCCCCACTCAGTGATGCACCCACTGGGAAACCTGATGAAAGAGCTC
>JAUMHQ010000009.1:2022698-2034790 GCA_032361165.1 Enteromius paludinosus | reverse complement strand
ACACACACACACACACACCCACACACACACACACACACACACACACACACACACAGGCTGGCTGAGCTGCACAGCAATCGTTGGCACACAGTCTCATTTCAGTAAGTTTTGCTGCCAACTTTTTTGATTATAAATGTAAGTTTTCCGTTGACTTCAGCTCAGTCTGGCTGCGGTTTCTGAGAGTGTTTCAGACTCCGAAAGGTCAGGATTCTCCTGACTGAATATTTCAGAGGTCAAGTGAAGGAAAGCCACAGAATCAATGCTAAACCTCTAATGTGAGGCAAATCTGAGTTCATCTCTAACAAGACAGCAGTGTCATTATTCAGCTGCAGTTCAGTGTTGATTCACTTGGGTTCATATGTAAAGATCATCAAATATAAAAGCAGTTCAGTTCAGTGACTCACTAATGAATCCTACACAATGAAGGGCTTTGAATGTAAAAATGCCTGTAGTTTTGTCAAGGGGTACATTCTCATAAAGCAGCTCATTCAGTATCTGACAGTAAAACTGAAACGTTGTCATCTGATCAAATCAAATATTTCACTGTATACAGTAACAGTTCATTATGAAAGCTTTGCACTTTTCCAGTCAATGACCATAAACAGTAAATCATCAGTGGACTTGAGTAAATGATGAAATCAGTAATCCAAAAATCTCATGTCTTTCTCTCAAAACACTAAACACAACCTCTAAAATCCAAGCTACGGTCAAAAAACTTTTGACTTCTGTTGCAAAACCAAACACTTGACCCAAAACTATTTGATCTTTACTCAAAATCAAGCACTACTGTCAAAAACCACACAAAGCCAGCCAATGTGCAAACACAACCTAGCAACGATTACACACTACATACATAAATACAGAACACTGTTAGCGATAGCGCTTAATAATATTTCTTTGTTTATTCTTGTAATCGCATTTAAACAGAAAAGAACTGCAGGAAAGAAAGTTTTATTATATATATATATATGTTCAGTCTCTTTATCTCTCACAGTTTCGCTCAAATAGTAAACTTGTTTCATCCTTATGTTGTTGTGTTGCAGGACATGGTCAATTGATGGCAGACTCACATAGGGCTGGCCGATACATATCGTACGATAAATTATGCGCATCTCGTTAATAAAGCCGGTTCTTTGATTAGCGGTAAATCTCCGTCACCTATCGCCCAGCCCTTTACTCACACTATTTATTCCCTCAATATGTATGTTGTCTTCTGTAATCCGCTGCTGTATTTCACGCGGTCGATTGTATTGGACCATATCCATGTCTCCTGTTGTTGTGAGAACATGCGTGTTGTGGCCATCTTTAGATTCAATTCAATTCAAAACATTTAGTTACAATTATACTTCTATTTATATATACATATACATATACTTTATTCAGTAAATGTTTTCAAACACAGAACCTTGGAAACATTATTTTTCATTGTCCCCTTACTGAGACAAGTATACCAGTTTTCTTCTCTGTAGTAGGGCTGGGTGATTTGGCCTAAAATCTAAATCTCATTTAGTTCGCTGACAAGTCTTGTACAGTAAACATGCTCACATATTACAAGGGAGAGATTTTTGAAAGAAGGCAGCATTACTTGATTTTAAAATAATTGAAGGATCTATGATTATTTATTAAACATCAATGTTGAACAACTGAAATTAAAGCATACAATAAATTATTTTCAATGTTTTTCTTATTAAAAGTAGAAAATAAGCAATATCTCTTCTAAATAAAATAATTTGTATATCCTGTAAATAATATTTTAAACAGTGCTTTTCTTGAATCCTCTGTAAACAAATCTTTTACTGTGCAGTGTATCGATGTACACAACAGATTGTTGTAATGAAAACAGAGCTCTCCTAAACACGGTTGGATGAGGTGATCTTACTGATCTTGTCATGTCTCTATATGAACATGAGTTTACTCAAACTTCTCACTAAGAAACACGAGCATGTTAAACTTTCCAGGTTATGTCTTGTATGTGTCTGGCAGCGCAGGAAAGATGTGATCGTGACGGCACAGAGTATCTTCTGTCGAGGTGTCTAAACCCGCTTCGCTCCACTGTAGCCAAGGGAGTCATATCCTTTGTGATGTACAGAGACAGGAAGCGCCTGACAGAAGCCCCTCCCATGACGTGAATTCGTGTTTGCTGTGAAGAGAATTTCAAGCGCGAATGAAGCGAGTAAACTTAAAATATTCAAGAGTCCGACTACACGTGAATAGCATGATTTATTTGCTCAAGTCGCGTCTGGACGCAGGGTAACGTAACGGAGCGGGTCACGTGACTCCACACGCGGTAGTGTATTTAAAGGGAAAGTCATCAAAATAACCTGGAAATATTTGATCGATTATAGGTTCTGAATTTGATTACTTTTCGATGTATTGCCCAGCCCTACTCTGAAGGTCTGGATTATAGTAGCCACTGAGAACCTGCTTAGGTTTGGTTGCCCTGCCTCCCTCATGGTCATGCCATGCACACGAACATGACCTATGACAGGTGCTCGAATGTCATTTGAAATGACAGATCTTCTTCTTGGTCTTAGTCCTTGCCCACCATCACTGACACAGACTCCTCTTCCTCTTCCTCTTCTATTCTATCGCTCCATTGTTGGATCCACTCAAGCCATTTGCATTTGACTAGGCCTATATACTGTTTACAAATTGGGTTCACTGAACACATGGACACACATGTTTTCAGTTTTGAGTGGTAGTTGTGTTTGACTTCCGTAGCCTGTGTGCACCACACTGCTAAATGTGTTTAGAGGGGTGGTAAACGGGAGATTCAGAGTTGTGTCCTAACCAGATGAATAGTGTTTAAGATTTTGACATCTGTGGGATTGATTTGATGAAAGAGTTTTGGTAGTTAACACTTTAGTTTTTACAACGGGATTTAGTTTACTCACAAAAACTGTAATCAAGTTAATGTCGAATCGTTTCCAGCAAATGTTGAATCAGTTCGAGTAAATGATGACAGGATGATCACTTCCAGACGTGAACGAGCGGCTCGTCTCCAGCAAATTAATATATAAATAATAAAACTTAAATCTTTCATTCAGATTCAGAAACACAAACTTCTTGGTTTCCTGGTAGCTTAGCCGCATCCCAGAGCGCGGCTCACATCTGACCTGATCTCATTCGGGGTTACATCATGTGACAGCGACTTACAAGGAGAGGTGAAGACAGGCCATCTGCAGCGAGAACGAACAACAGAGCGTCCGCGAGGAGAAAGAGCCGGTGCGGCGAGAGCATGCTAATGCCGAGGATCACTGACTGACCAATCACAGACCAGAGACGGAGAACTTCATCATATCCTGCCATGTCCTCTTAGTGTTTCTTTATGAACAGCACAGAGACAAATCTGCATGTCTACTAACACTCAGAGCAGACTAGTTAGGGTTAGTGGAAGTTGACACATACTTGTAAAGTTTCTGATAGTCGGTGTGTAGTATGTTGTGGAGCTGCCAAAATAAAGTGTTAGAAGATATGAAGCAGAAACTCTACTAATACTCGAGATAAAAAGCCCTGGTCACAGCTGAGGAGTCTGTAACGGTCACCGCTGCTGTCCACATGAGAACGATCAACACCCGTCTGTCAAACTCTCCAGGACTGGGAACCCGAGCCGGAGCAGGTTCAGGGAATGTGATGAAAACTCATGCTGATGGCAATTAGAGGAGAAACAATGCAATGTGCTTTATTTATTTATTAGAAGTTTTGAGGACTGCAGAGGAGAAAGTTTCTCTGTAATGAATAATTCAGGTTCCTGCTTCTGTGAGTCTGTAGAAACAAAGCCTGACCTCTGACCCCTGACATCATCATCACAGCCGTCATACACAAATTCATTCATTTTTAAAAGTCTGCGTGGCTTCATATTTTTGAGGAAAGAACAGCATTTACGTAAAATAGAAATCTTTTGCACCGTTATACATGTCTTTATTAATTTAAATCAATTTAATGTGGCCTTGATGGAAAAGGGTATTTCATTCATTTTCCTCTTTTACCTTTCTCACTCTAAACCTGAACGATACAGACTGTAGTCTTCATAAAATCAGAAAGCTTTGTTGAGCAGTAAACCGGTGATTTCTGAAGGATTGTGTGAGTAACTCATGTAGAAAACCCCTGTTTTACACACTAGTACTAGTGCACACTTTTCAGTGGTGAACCGAAGACACGTCTTCCAAAAACATGAAGCGAGTTATTCCAAACTGAATTATTGGGGTGGTAGAGGGTGGTGAATCGTTTTAAAAAGGAATATGAATGATTAAATCCTCTAAACAGGACAAGAGCCCAGCACTGGAAGTGTCCTGTGATCAGTGATGTGCACTAATGAGTGAGAGACTAGTGTGCCGCTGGCTTTGATCAAGACCAACACAAACTAGAGCCGCTCTGAGATCAGAACACTCGCTGAAGAGAGGACATTAAACACAGAAAACACACCTCTGACCTCCAGGGGGTCAAAGGTCAATCAAACAATGTAGTATCTCTCAATAGTCTATTATCTAGAATCTAAATGAAATGATGCCAGTATTATTTTAGCATCCGGATGATCTGAATGAGATTTTATTTGTCCGTTTTCTGCTTTTATGGTTATTTTAGTTCAAACTTCAGCAATATTGTTGTGTTTGGGCATTTTTATTAGTTTTGGAGTTTTGTCCATGTCTTTAGTTTAATTCCTGTTTTAGTTCGTTTCAGTTTTTCATCAAGTTAGGGTTCGAGAAATGAGAAATGTTGTCTTTATTCATTTCTTATTTTTAGTTCTTTTAGGAGAAGTTTAAGGAAAATGAGAAGCTATAACTGGATTATTTTCTGTCAGTTTTTGTTTTTTAATGTTTAGTTTTATTTTATTTTAATACATCGAGTAAAATAAAATATCTTTGAGTTTGTATATTTTGTTACAGTTAACATCCATTTCATGTTCAATGTAATATTTGTTTTAGTTAACTGATGCACAATATCAAGAGAAACGTGTCCCAGAGCGTAACGGGAGATGTTTCTGTGGTTCAGTGATCGTGAAGAGGAGAGCAGCGCAGACTGAGATCTCGGGCTGATAAAGACACTGCTGAGATCTCATCAGAAACAGAGGAGAGAGACGAGCAGATGATGCTGGTCTGAAGGTCACTGGCGTCTGAGAGCCCCAGAGATCCGTCAGGCGTAAGCGAGAAGATGAAGGGCAGACGGAGCCTTCAGGAGACGCACCTCAGCGCTTTCCTCAGCAGCCTCGTCCTTTCAGAGGAAACAGATTGTTTCAGACGACATGTTCTTGTTTTTGTCCTGAGGCCGAATGTCACTTTGGAAGCGATAAACACCAAGCCTTCAGGACGTCTGATTCGCTCTGTGTCTTACTAATGATGCTAACGAACACAACTGAACGGAGACCACGAAACCTCCTGGATTTGAGATGAATGAGAGATAATGCAGGAAGTAGAATTAATAGAGAGATGGAGAGACGGAGAGATAGACAAACCATGTTCATCCTTCACTAACTCCACAGCCCCTAAACTAACTCAAACCACACTAAACCAGTCCTAACTAGCCGTGTCATTCATGAGGGACAGAGCCACAGTGAAACACTAGTTCTTCTCCTCCGTTCTCTCAGTCTCTCTCCCAGAAAACTGGCACCCTTCCCGATTCATTATTAGTTCTTTCAATCAAGAGCGTTGTGACGAATTGCTGCATGGAGAATCATAACCCTGAGGGACGCCGACTGTTTGAGGAGGAAATCCTTGACTAATGGCCGTCTCCTACACGCTGCTTTAATAAGTGTGTGTCTTTCTCTTCCTGAATGGGTCGGTTTAACCGCTCCGCAGTGGGTTTATGAGTCACCGCCTTCACCGGGAAACCCTTCCCAGAACATCCGGCAATACAAATATTACACTCCTTCCCCGCCTTTTGTGTTTTCAGAAGCACTGTCAAGCAATTTTAACCTCGTTAATTAATTAATTAATTATGATTTGCATGATAAGCAATTATGTAATTGCAAATTAATTGCACATCAATTTTAGCGGAGAAATTATCCCCAAAAGATGATTATTAAAAAAAGCATAATAAAATTTAAAAAGGTGAATATGAATATACTAAATATGAAACTTTCACCGAATCCTTCGTTCAAACGATTTGTTCAAATGCTCGATTTATTCCGTTTTTTTTCTTTATGAATCATTGACTCAAAACCAAAAAACACTTTTGCTTTAATAAAGCAAAACTGACAATATGAACAATATTGAGTCACTTTATTAACTTCCTGTTTATTGAACAGCTGTATTAATCAGTTTGAGATTCTCTTCTGCATGAGTGCCATCTGCTGTTGAAAACTACGCTCAGAATCAGGATGCAGTCCGATGATCGATTCACGAACCGCGATGCAATGTCACAGCCCTACCAAATAAATCCGTAAAATCCTCAGCCCTGGTTTTCAGACCTTCGCTCAGGCTTTGATGACCTTCGTGGTGTCTGAGGTCATGCCGTGAGCTGATTTGCACACTGTGTGATGGAGGGCCTTCAGGGGTCTGTGTCAGGCAATGAAACACAACAGCAGTCATACAGTAAATTAAATGTACATAACGCCAGCGATGTTCAATCTCCTCTAGTGCTTCACGCTGCTCCAAATCTCATTTGTATCGACTCCAAATTTATCCCGAGCTCTCATTTACTTCCAGTTCATGTTCCACTTTCCCTCCTTCTGCTGTCACAGCAAGAAACATTGAGTTTTTTACCAGAATTCAGGGAAACCTGCTGAACTGTTACTGCACGGCGAACACACACCACGAGAAGAGACAGGTCTGGTTTCTGTGGGCTTCGTTTGATTCGTCATTGCAGACAAACAAAATCTCTACAATGTTTTTATACCAATTTTACAATTTCATGCCCCTGCTACAATGTAACAGAGGAAAAACATCTTTCTATACAGAAAATGATATATTTTTTCCCCTGATAGACTACAAAAAATCTGCCTCAGTGAAGTTCAGCTGCTGACCTGATTTCAATAAATGATATTAAATAGGCTGAAGAATAACACTGAAGATGACTGCTGGAAAAACATACATTGGCGTGACATACTGA
Organism: Enteromius paludinosus; assembly: GCA_032361165.1. NCBI lineage: Eukaryota > Metazoa > Chordata > Actinopteri > Cypriniformes > Cyprinidae > Enteromius > Enteromius paludinosus. The sequence continues at coordinate 2,027,743 of JAUMHQ010000009.1, read as the reverse complement.
TCTTATTATGACTATTATTTTTTTGCAGTTTGTACCATTCATATCATAAATGATCAGTAACAAACAAGATTTAGTTGACCTTTATTAGCAGTAGTAGTTCAGTTTTGCTTGGTCAGCAAATAATGCTCTCTTTGTAAGAGCCGAGGTACAGTGCTTATCCACATCTGAAGTTTCCCGCTGTCTCTCCTGTGGGTGGGTGTGGCCTAAGCTCTGCCCCGCCCCTTAGGTGGCATCATCAGTCCTAAAACATGACAGGCTACTTCTTTAGTAATGACTTCTTACTAATATGCACTCAAAAAAATAATACTTGTAAGTTCCCTCCTGCTTCACAGACGTAAAGGCACCGAGACTCTTTCAGGATTAAATCCAAGCTTTAGAGTGTGTCTCCCGGCACGATAAAAGTTCCCGCTCTCGATGACGGACGCGGTGGGTTTGATGTCATCAGATGAAACACTCACATAACATGAAAGAGCACATGTGCGTCACTTCAGGCCACAATCACGTACGATAAACACAGTGAAGAAACGTGTGAGGGATTCACCTTGATTCACTGCGAAACGCGCATCATTTATTTACCTCATTATTCTCCAGCACGCGATAGAAGTGCTCTCCCGCGCCGGCTTGTGGAGCTAATCTTTCTCAAGCAGATTGTGTAAATGCAGCACAAAACCCAGGAATCCGTTCAGCACATTTAGCCGACAGGCATTATTTGATGGTGCGAAATATAATCAAATAACTGTGTGTTTCCACAGAAGTACATGAATTACTGCAGTAAAGCAAACAGCTCCAGCAGCCGTCTGAATGCAGGCTTTAATCACAGCCGTCAGACGATGGGTCTAGAATGGGTTCGCAGTCAGGCTCTTTTCATTCGGGGGAACTCCTGAACTCTTTTAAAGTAATTAAGAGGAGACAATGACGTGACCTTGTCAAGAGCATCTGATACCAGCTTTTATAATTCAAGGCTTCGGCCAAATGATGTCGGAAAGTGAGGCTGGAATCCAAAGGCCAGCTGGACTGAAATCCCACGAGTCGATGTACTGAAACAGACGCTTTCCTCGGAGGATCTGGACTCTTGTTTAGCATCTAGTGATCTTTACAGAGCTTCGCTAAAGTGACATTTATGTCAACGCAGTTTCAGTCGTACACACTAATGAAGAGCTCTCCGGCGCTAGATAATGTACCTGAAACAGAGCTGTAAGACAAACTCACTAACCTGCAGTGTTTCTGGAGATATGTGATGAGTCTTACTTTGATTTGTTACTTCCCAACAGGATGTTGGCTGCCTTCCGATTCTTCTACTTCTGAGAGCAAATTTCTCAAAATGAACTAATTGGAGCTTTTGAGGCATGAGCACCAAAATTGGTACAGACCTTCAGACTCGGTTATTTTCTAACCGATCCGACTTCGGGCATTCCCACATCAGACTTTCGAACAGGGCCAAACACTTCCTTGGAGGGGGTGAGAACACTTTAAACAACAGTCTTTAAGCAGTTAACAGTGCGCTAAATCATGTTAGCAATGTTACAACTTGCTAAAAGACATAACTCGCCTAAAACACGCCAGCGTTGTGCAAAAAACATTGTATGGAATTCTCCGAGTAAAAGTAACTTTCAGACCTGGCACTGTCAAACCAGCATCAGAGTTTGTCATCGCACTGTACTCATCTAGTCGTGTTTACAATTAGACGCACAAACAAAAGGTGATTACGATCGTTTAATGCTCGTTAACGCTTCGTTTGTTTGATACGGATGGATAGACGGATATCATGCGCATGTCAGGCTCAGAACGATTCATTATTACTTATATAATCACTCTTCACAAATGACGCAGAGGTGTTTAAAACTGAGATTATATTTAATCACAGCACATTAATTATTGAATAAATAATGAGCTTCCAATCTACTCCAGAACTGTGTAATTAAAGCAAATTAATTATTATACTAATTGATTTCTTGATTAATTCAAAATCTAGTCAGACTCTTGCTCATTGATACATGGAGAAGAAGCAGCTCACGGCATCATGTGACCTGAAAGAAGAGACTGAATTAAACATTTTTTCATTATAATCAACCAGTTTTAAGTGTTTGGGAGCTCAATCGGCCCTGGAATTAACGTAAGAGTCAATGCAAAAATGTAGAAAAGCAATTAACTAATAAACCAGGAAACAGATCCATGCGTCTACACAGACTGAGATCACTGATTAGCATGAGAATCTAGTCCATACACGTCTGTAAGACACCACTCATATCACTCACGTCCCACCCTGAATCTGCTGAAGCCATTGATTTGTGTGTGCTGTATTTCATTATTACAGCAAATAACCTCACGCAGCAGCTTCCTGCCGTTGATCTACCTGCAGCTGTGTGCAGGATTGAGTGGACCGACTCGCATGAACTGTGAGAAAATAAAAAGTCAAATGAATAAATTCATACATTAAAAAAAAAACAATAAAAATACAGATACTGGTTTAAAAGATTTCAAGACCAGAGGATCAGAATGACCTGTAATATAAAATATAATGCGCAAATACAGACAGCGATTTAAAAGATCATTGGACCGGAGGATCTGAATGGCATCCAGTGGCCCATGAGAAAATAACATGAGTTATTACATAAATCATCTGATATTATGGCGTCCGCACATCCCACTCGTGGGGAGCACAATTCAACACTTATATCTGAGTTATTCATACACAGAGCACACACACCGTTTACAATCTTGTGTGTGTGTGTATTTCACAGATGAATGGCAGGTGATGGCAGCACACACTTCAGTTTTAAGCTTTGGCACAATCTGTCAAACTACCAGTGACTTACAGTCACTCTCACACCAGTCCTGGAGAAACGAACCCACACCATCACACTGCTAACTCACACGCTCCTTTCAATTCCTGCAGTGGCCACAACAGATGGAAAGTTGAGCTGGGATTTGAACTGAAATTGGAGCAAGAAGAATTCTAATTCACATCAGGTGATGCATTCTGGGAAATGCAGTTCACTTTTTGGAGCCGGTTTCTGTCTGTAGTTGTGGAAAACGCCGAGAATCCAGATCACAGAGCGAGATCTTTCATGGCTCTTTAGCTCTAGAGCAGTGGCTTGACGGCGTTTCCCGCAGGCGCACTCCGGTCGCCACGTTCCTCAAAAACAGCCCAGAGATGAATGTGAGGTCAGGACCTTCCAAACAGGCGGAGGGGCGCGGATCTCATTATCGCTGAAGCCTCCGGGATATCAAAGCAATTTGGCTCGTCCTCTGTTCCTGGGAAGCAATTAAAATATTAAGCGGAGTTGTAATGGCATTCACACATATTGATATATAGGAGGGGCGCTACGCATGAAATATTGAGAAGTTCCTGCAAACTCTGATAATGAGACCCAAGGCTACTACAGCCAATTTAATAACAAGCGCAATGACTTTATCCGGGTCGCGCCGCTGGATTTCTGCTCTCTCTCTCTCTCTCCTAACCCTCTGGTGTTGTTCGCTTATTTTAGACTCAAAAATTTTTTGCAAATTTTAAAAATCGCTACCTTTGCTAGGAATGGTACAAAACTCCTGAGATTATTATGGCAGTTGTTATGAGATTTCAAATAATTTTGCTCCAGTTAAAATTTTTTAAATCCTGCATTAATTTTTTACTTTTACATTTGATACAATAACTGTCATACCTTATTATTTTAATGCTGTTTTCACTCTTTTTCCTTTTTAGTTGATTTAGTTAACTTTTTAGGTAATAGAGGTTTCATTCTGTTCAGTGTAGTCGTTATCTGGTATTGTCAGTGTTACATTGCAAAAAAAGTTCTTCCTTAACATTTTTGTTTCGTTTTGCGGTAGAAATATTAACAAAATCTTGAATCAGGATGTATTTACTTGACAAGTAAACAACTTAAGATATTGTGGATTCAAATATTAGCCATGTTTTGTTGTTTTAGCTGAAAATCTTCTAATCTGGGTTAGCCATTGGTAGATATATTTACTTGTCTCGAGTCGTCCCTCCTACTTCAAGATTTATTTATTTGTTTATTTATTTTAGATATTTTTACTAGAAAACAAGACAATAAAATGCTAAAATGAATGTATGGTTTGTGTGTTTGGTTTATCTCCATCTGTGGGTTAATTACCTTCATCATCATCATCATCTCGTGTGTTCACTGACACAAAAACCATGACTATAATTTAGATGTTAAGATAATATTAATTATATTAAATTAGCAAAATGAAACGCACTCAAAATGCAAAACATTCAAGAAGAACAGATATAATTGAAAAGAAATATTTCACTAAACTACACAGTTTTGACCAGGAACAACACAAGCGTGAGTTCCAAATGAACAACACCAGAGGGTTAACTGAAGGCTGCTGAGGCCTGCGGCTCTCTGTGACCCAAATCGACTGACTGAGTCTCTTCTCAGAGGACTGGATCTCACTCAAACACGAGGTCTTTCTCTCAGGGAGAACATAAAAATGAGCCTCCCTGGTTTTCTGCTGCAGACCAAGTGACGCTGGTGTAGAGCTCTTCTGGGTCTTCTGTCAAACGCTGCATAATGGCTTCTATACGGAGCCTGCCGCAGACTGCGGGTTATTGATCGCGGAGGCTGAGCAATCAAATGAAACAAGCATTAATTATGTAACGGTGAGCTGTAAAGAGCATGCATCTGAGTCTTTAAATAGCTGCAGGTTTCATCAGCGATCCTGAGTCTCTCAGAGCGTGACCTTCGGCCCTAACTGTGCAAACACTCATCGGTCCTCTGCATTCATGCTCCTTCATCAATAATCATCAGTGTCTGTCATATGCATCATTTTTAATCATGTTATACACATCACCAGTATTGAGATAGTTACTCAAAAAAATTGTTTATCACATTACTAGCTACAGGGATTCTTCTAAAATTATACTAAGAATATATTTATGCTTATTTGTGTCTCTCGAGCACAGAACAAGCAGATCTTATTCCTATTTAGCACCAAACTCTGGAACAATCTACCTAACACTGTTCGGGAGGCGGGCACACTCTGTCAGTTTAAATCTAGATTAAAGACACATCTCTTTA
>JAUMHQ010000009.1:1958915-1981484 GCA_032361165.1 Enteromius paludinosus | reverse complement strand
ACTTCTTTGTATATTTGTACACTATTTTGTATATTTGTATATTATTATTTTATTACATGTGTCTTGTCTTGTCACTGCCATTCTGTTGCACTGCAGAGCTTTGTCACAAAAACAAATTCCTCGTATGTGCGAACATACCTGGCAATAAAGCTAATTCTGATTCTGATTCTGATTTGAAGAACCAGTTTACATCAGTGTTTGGTGCTTTTACTTCAGTATCATTGATCTATCATTATATCTGATTTTAGGCATTACACATGGGTAAGGTTAGGCTTATGTGTAGAGATATGGTCAAGACTAAATGTGTGTGTTTATTATATTTCTTTTCTTGTACTGTAATGATATTGTCTATACTTAAATATACATACCTTTATTATCACTTAATCAATATTCTGGTACTTTAGGGCAGATACATAGAGGTAACAAGGTGGAATTGCAGTGCTCAGTATAGTGGCTGTAGGACTGTACTGCTTTTCCATTATAAGAGCCCTACTGGTAATTTTATTATGCCAGTTGTCGGATTATATTTGTGGTTTAACATGTTATTAAAATGTAAGCATAGCCAACAGTCTTGGGTATTTCACTTCAGTCTTTTTTTGTTCAAGTAGATAGGAGCTGTACTTATATGACTTGGAAATAACTGCCTGGGGACATTGCCAAGATAGCCGCTGAGTGAACTTGCTTGCCTTAAAGGGACATTGGCATCTCATTAAAGTGGAGGAATAATGTAGGTTGGTTTCTTTCTCTCATTCTTTGGCTAAGGCATCAGATATAAACTGCAGTATTACTGACAACATCATTAAATATCATTAAAAGTAACAATGATATTTATGACTATAATTCATAGCTGAGCGAGGAAAATCTGGCACATTTATGAGATTAATCTGAAGGTAATTTTCTTGCAGACCTATATATGAGCTCTTGTACTGCAGATTTGAATGCTCCCACAATGCTCTTCATCCACATACTGTATATGATCTCAGTAATGCCTTTAAATAAAACATTTGAGCCAGAGGTTGTATAAGTTGATTAAGGGAATTGGTATATCGTTACTTCTAGAATATTTTGCAACAGTTTTAATTTTAGTTGCACTAAAAACACATTCAGTTTGATCCAAACAGATCATTCTGAATATGACAATGATATTTCATAATCATGGCAGTTCAGAAATCAAATGTCTGGTGACTGGTTAATACTCTTACACGAAACCTACATGAGATGATAATGCAATCATGTCATTTTAGTCTTTTTTCGTAACTCTGGCTGCATGGACTTCTACCTTTTCATCACAAATACAACACAGTACTAGGTGGGCTACCAAGCAAGTTTGAAAAGCAAGAAAAGCTATTATTTATACGAGTTTACAATTCATGTACTGTGGTAAAAGTATACAAACAATGTGTTTTACAAGGGACTGTGTGAAAATAAGTCTTTGTTGTTCAATAATCTGCCCGTTCAATCATTATTAGTGTAAAATGGAATAAAAATTGAAGGGATGCAAAACTGTGGAGTGAGGCAAGTGGTAAGTTAACCTAGGTTAGAAGAAAGGTGGCTGCCAAATTATAAATGAAACATACAGGTGGCCTTTTGAGGTTTTAAGATATGTGCATTGCTTTAAGCTCTGCAACCCAAGACATTAATGATGGCATGATGCTGTGTTTCTCTGTTTGGTTTTTTTTTTCTTGCGCTGTGGCTTGCCTTAATGCTTTAGTAGTGTTTTATGTCTCCAGCTCTATTATGGAGATTTTATTGCTTGCAGGAGTTTGGGTTTTCTCCCCAACATAGTCCAAGTCTTTGTATTCCAGGGTGTTCCGCCATTGTTCTGGGTGTGGTAGGTGGTGTCATAAGAAAGAAGAAACCAACAGAGATCCATTTAAATCTATTCTCTCAACATGAAATCCAGGTTTAAGACAATTGCCTTGCTTGTTTAGTTTCCATTTAGTCAATTTTCTAATCAACTTCATTTTTGCATTTTGACACAAGCATGTCATAGCATTTAGATGGCCTAAAATTCACAAAAGAGCTCTGTTTTGTACTCGATCAAGCGTAGATAAGACAATTTCAAAACCTCAAACACTGAGGTCATTGTTTTCATGTATTCGTTCAGACTCTTCTAATTGTGCATGCTTAATTATGCAGTTTAACAAGCCGTTTATGCCGTCGAAGTTTTCTATAGAGACATCTTTTTGTGTTCTATAAACACATGCAATGTTGTCTGCCTTGTTTTGTTTGTGGTTCTTTATGATGAAGTATTTATATGATTTTTCCAATTGCGTTTATATGCTGGGAGGTTTGGCGCATTGAAAAAGTGCCAGTCATTATTCTTAATTGAGATTTGCAGGGTTTTATTGCTTGCATTAGCATTAGCACTGGCATACATGCACAAGAACATGCCGCTTTGCCTTTGATGTTGGTGTTCTGGTAGCAGGGAACAGCTGAAATGTCACTGAGATTAAACTATTAAAAATCACAAACTCTAGCACAAGCCTTTCTTCCCTACTGGGTCTTGCCACACACACTTTGTCCTTAGGAAGTAGGCACATGCTGTGCCCACCAAGGCTACTGAACAATCTTTGAGTATAATTATTATATAATTATTTATTTTTTATTAATTTTTGTTTCGTTTAATTACATTCCTTCATGTAAATCTATCCTTTTTCTTGCAAATCTGTTTAAAAAAGGCAACACTCATTTATTTCAACACAACATCTCAATCTCGCAACGCATGTTTTTTTACTTTCTGATGTGCTTTCATTTATCTTGCTTACGGTGACTGCTGACTCTATAATTGCAAGCTTTATCAGGATCAAGTATGATTTGATTTGACCCTCATGACATGGCATTTCAGTTGTGGTTGATCTCTGTTTGTTTACTCTTTAGATGACGGAGATACTCCAGATGAAGTATATTGTTTAACATGTCACCGCACGATACAGCCTCCTCCACCCATTTTAAGATCTCTCTGGTGGGACTGTCGCAACTTCGATTAAAAATGGAGATGGATCATTCTCCTAATGGGAGTTTGGGAGGAGTGCGTAATGATGCTTATAATGGAAACAATCATAAAGGAAATAGCATGTACACGGCTACTTACCTCACTCCTTCCATGGATTCATCCAGCGTAACCTCTCCACCTTAAATCGACATTTTCTTAATTTTCTTTAATGAGTGTAGCCTGTAGATTTTTCATGATCAGAGGATTCATTGTTGTTAGTTTAAACCCATCAAGGACTGATTCATCTGCCGTGCCCTTAAACATAACCTCAGGTTAGTTCAGGACCGGCATTAAGTTGTATAATAATTATACAGTATATTAATGTATGCATTTATACACTGGCGACCAATGGCGGAGAATACTGAACTTGAGTCATTTTGGCCTATCCAGTTGGGAAAAACAAGCTAAACATGGTTACCCTTTCCTGGATGGCTGACAATTGAACTGAAGCCTGAAAGTGTTTTGATAGGAATTACTTTGTGTGTCCTGGGCTAAATTTACATTTACTTGTTTTCACGGTTACTTTACAACATTGTATAAAACGTATACATTCAAACCTATGCATCCAAATTTTGACAACATGATAACTGAAAGAGAGAGATTAATATTTATTTTTTATAAATAGTTCTATCAATAATTTATTAGAAAGTTGCTTTAAAAACAACTTTTACTGAAATATGTGGCTGATTTTTCACTTTTTAAACCTTCAACATGTTCCCTCTGGTTTTCATTCAGACAATTCCATCAGCGTCTCCATTCACCCCTATGGGTCAAAATGGCTAGCATTTCATTATAATTCTGCCCTCCGCTCACTCCATCATTCTTTTGCACTTAAAACAGTCATTTTTATGTTCGACAGTGAGATGACAGAATATTTTTTTAGTCCTGTGGGCAGAGCATGTGCCCGCAAACCAAACCTGTGCCTCCCTTGGACCGAACCCAAACCCTGACGCATAAATGAATCATAACTTAACCCTCCGATGATTTACACATGCATTTGCCTCTGTTTGTCAAGGTTGTTCCATTTGCACTGAATTAAATCAGTGTTTGAACTTGGTCGGATGGGTTTGTTTTTTTCACACCCCCCAGCTCACCCCAGCCCGAGCGTGTTTGTTCCCACAGAACAAGCCAGGATGAGGTCTGGACTGGTCTGAAACACATTGCACAGAACTGTTGAATTAGCAGTGCAGCAGAGAACTCTGGTTTGTGGTTTTATTCAATTAAGATGTATTAAATGAAGGCATTTTTAAACACTGATTCTGTGTGGTGGAGGATCAAAGTGTAGTTTTACATTTGAATCTGTGAGTGAGCGAACTGACACACACACACACACACACACACACACACACACACACACTTAGCGATGGCTCTGTTCCAGCACTCTCGGAAGCATGGTCTATTTGTGCTGGTCTATGGTCAGCGAATTCAACCTCTTCCTTCCACATATAATAGGTAAAAAGTGTAAGAAAAGTTGTGTATAAGAGAGGGAGACCGTCTAGACTACTATATCCTTCTACGGCTTCCAATTATTTGGCACAATTGTCAGTCAAAGTACTAGCTCTTAAATTGTACTCTTAAGTTATTTTATAACTTTATAACTTTATATATTTAATACAGATGGTATAGTGTCTAAGCTTTTGGGCTAGCAGCCAAAACCTGATTGATCCTCACATGATTCTTTGTGTCCTTGATTAAAATATTTGTATTAGTGTGTTGAAATTGCTGGCAAAGTAAATTGCTAGCAATCTTGACGGATTGTGGTGAACGCAGGTACTTATAGGATGATATAAATGAAAATCTTAGGACACCATGTCAAATATGTCAAACCATGAAAATATAGAGAGATTAAATGCATGCTTCAAAGAATCAAGTATATGCAACTATATACTAGGTCTTCTGGATCTAAAATCTGATGTTTGACTGGATTATTCAGTTTCCAAAGCAGAATATTGATGTGATTAATTTGAATTAGTTTGAAAATGTAAACAGCCTTCAATTGTGCTAATGCTGTCTCTCACTATTATTATTATTGTTGTTGTATACTACTTCTATTACTATTTATTGTTATTAATACAAATAAAAACTTCCAGGAATTTAATTTAAATGCCAAAAACTATATATATGTAGCTCAAACAAATCCACGGAGCTTAGCCTTAAGAATGGTACAAGCAATTAATTTTATATTTTTATGTTATTTTTATTTAAATAAGCTTAAGTAAATTATATAAAAACGACAAACAGCTGAAACCTCTCTCTTGAAGGTCGAACACATTTTTATGTCCTCGCCCTGTATACAGGACCTCGGTGATGGTGACTCATAATATTTAATTCTGCCAAATCTGAACGGCTTCAATAAAACTTCACTTCTTATTTTGAAAGTTGACAAAGAGTTTGACCGTCCACGACTCTCATATAAAACCTGTTTTCACAGCTGCAGAAAGAAAATGAGACAAAAAAAAACATCAGAACTTTGGGAAAGATGTATAAACTCTGCTTTGAGTTATTTGGAGCAGTGTGTTTGAGCGGGGATGAAGACCTGTGAATGCTCAAGGTGAGAGGCAGAGGAGAGAACTTTTCTCATATATATGCTAATGAGAGAGACGGGACATCAGCTCTACCGCTGGCTTGTCAGGAGGCTTTTTTTAATGTCATATCTTGTCACAGCATAAGGTTCCTATTGAGGCTGTGAGATTACTACATGTTCTCTCATTAATTCAACCATTTAATCTGTCATACTGTTTGAGGGTGTGTTGTGTGTTGTGTGTGTGTGTGTGTGTGTGTGTGTGCTGTATGTATGGAAAAGTTCTAGAGTGTGTGTCCATCGCTGAAGAATACCTACACTGTAGTTTGCTTTGATTCTGCTCCATATTAAATTTTGGAGCTCAAACCCCCCTCAGTTCTGAAATGATTTGGAATTCCTGGATTTAAATTGAATGTGAATTAAGTTATTAAGCAAACAGGATGTAGAATTAGAACTCACATTTGGGAAAAAGATAGTAAAATGCTTTGATAGGTAGATAGATGCTGGTCCTTTGGTGTTTTTTTCTGGTCACATGCTGGCAAAGGACCAGCAGAAACCAGCAAAGGATCAGCATAAACCAGCAAAAGGACCAACTTAAACCAGCAAAGGATCAGCATAAACCAGCAAAAGGACCAACTTAAACCAGCAAAAGACCAGCATAAACCAGCAAAAGGACCAGCTTAAACCAGCAAAAGGACCAGCTTAAACTAGCATAAATCAGCAATGGACCAGCATAAACCAGCAAAGGATCAGCATAAACCAGCAAAAAGGACCAACTTAAACCAGCAAAAGACCAGCATAAACCAGCAAAAAGGACCAACTTAAACCAGCAAAAGACCAGCATAAACCAGCAAAAGGACCATCTTAAACTAGCATAAACCAGCAATGGACCAGCATAAACCAGCAAAGGACCAGCATAAACCAGCAAAAGGACTAGCATAAACCAGCAAAATGGACCAACTTAAACCAGCAAAGGACCAGCATAAACCAACAAAAGGACCAGCCTAAACTAGCATAAACCAGCAATGGACCAGCATAATCCAGTAATGGACCAGCATACACCAGCAAAAGGACCAGCTTAAACTTGCATAAATCAGCAATGGACCAGCAGAAACCAGCAAAGGATCAGCATAAACCAGCAAAAAGGACCAACTTAAACCAGCAAAAGACCAGCATAAACCAGCAAAAGAACCATCTTAAACTAGCATAAACCAGCAATGGACCAGCATAAACCAGCAAAATGGACCAACTTAAACCAGCAAAAGGACCATCTTAAACTAGCATAAACCAGCAATGGACCAGCATAAACCAGCAAAGGACCAGCATAAACCAGCAAAAGGACTAGCATAAACCAGCAAAATGGGCCAACTTAAACCAGCAAAGGACCAGCATAAACCAGCAAAAGGACCAGCTTAAACAGCATAAACCAGCAAAAGGACCAGCTTAAACAGCATAAACCAGCAAAAAGGACCAACTTAAACCAGCAAAAAGGACCAACTTAAACCAGCAATGGACCAGCTTAAACCAGCAACTTCAAAACCTACAGTACCTAACCAGCATATGCTTTTTCAGCAGGGGAGGTTATATTAGAGGTTAAAAAAGAGGCTCAGAGACGAAAGCTGTTCTTTTCCGGCTATATTCTTTGTTGTGATAGCATGTTAGCATTGACTTAAAAGCTTTGCGTTAAGAAGCCAAGAGAGCTTTTGTGAGCTTTCATCCTCATATAAGTAAGCACCCACTGCTGCAGGTGACAGAGTTTTATTTTAAGTCTTCAGAAAACAGGTATTCCACTGAGAAAACTCCTGAGAGCGGTGTTTATTTTCAAACGCTAATAGCGCTAATGCCTCCTGAGTGATTCGAACGGCTGATGTGATACGTCTTCTTTTATTGGGTACAAATAGAGGCCTGTTCAACAGAACCTCTTAAGCTCTGAGACAGGAGTGACACTTTAACCTCTGCGAATTGAGAAAGAGTACAGGAGGGTTGCCAAATCTCCTAGCACCTGAGTGAAACCAGTACAGGGGACTAATCAGGACCATTAGCGTTGAGACGGACCCAACCGAATTGTGCAAGGAACAATCGCTGCTTTTTACAGTACTTTAGTGAAGGGGGCATGAGGTCTCAGGTTGGACAGAAATAGAGATCCTTTTGTCTGTTTTGGAAGATCACTGGAGGACATATTCAGAGTGAGGGGAGAAAAGTAGGATGTTTCTGAAGGTAAGTTTCATCAAAGATTGTAGTATAAATGTTTCATGCCAGCAGTCAACTGAGGATCTCTGAGCTGAGCACTATATATATATATATATATATATGCATGCACTTTATTTTAAGATCCAATTCTTGCTATTAACAAACCAATGACTAGCTAGTTAATAGTTATTATCTCTAAATTTTTACCCAAAAAATAATAAAGAAAAAATTTGAGTGAATTTTGCATACACACACACACACACACACACACACACATACATATATACTGTATATATGGGTGGGGGGTTCAGCAAGGATGCAGCTGATAGTTATACAAATTATTTAAAAAATGTCTCTTGCTAAAATTATTATTATTATTATTTAGCATATTATGTTGATAAACTTGTATGAATGAACTTATGTTCAGTTGAAAAAAACATCCACAAACTCAAGGTTTTGTCAGATATCCTATAGAGACATTTCTTAGCTACACTTAAATGTACAGCCTATATTAACACAAAAGCTCAGAACTAATGGGTCCACAGTTTTGTACACACACCTCCGCTGTGGGAAAGGTGTCAGGTTATTGACCCCTGAGGTAATCACAGTGTGAACACTTGTGGCTAAAGTACCTGCACCCTTCATTATCACCCACAGTTCACAGATACACAGAAGATACACCTGAAGCCTCTGGGCTTTAGTGCACCACTGGAATGCAGGTCTATTATTTCTATTGCACAAGGTGTCTCAGCATGAGCTCATCATGTCATCCCACTGAAACGTTCAACTGATATTTCTGCAACTGTATTATAGGGTCGAGCCCTTGAGGGAAGATTCGATGTCAATACAGCAAAGCGGATAAAAGACAATAGCACGGTGGAAACAAGTTCAGGGGCTCACTCAGACTCCACATCCAGTCTTGACATCTGAAATGCCTTTTATTTCCACATAAAGGAGAGGGTGAAGGCTTCTGAGACAGCTGTGAAGACCTGCCTCCTCCAGAAGCCCCTCTCTGCCCCACGCTGAAAAGATAAGTTGTCGAAGTTGTCAGAGTTCGCCTGGAGGGAGACAAAGTCAGGCTGCTTTCATTTACAGACATCTTCCATTTGACCTCTGCCAAGTTGTCTTTGAAAACAGTTTTATTGCAGGTCGGCGCGAGACAGGAGGGAGGGGTGAATGCTCCGGCGGTGCTGAAAAGGACAGATTCCCCTTCATTCTCCGGTTCTGTCCATTCAACCTCTTCAGCCCGAGCCCAATCTCACCGGCAGGCTGCATTGTGACTGTAATGTGAATTTTGCGGCGAATGTAGATTAAATAGGAGGCTAATAAAGAATGTGAGCGACAGAAGTGCAGCAACGCAGAGCCTGGAATTAGCTTTTCAAACTTTTTTGACAATAGCGAATGACTTTTCATTAGTCAAAGGTTTTCAAATAACTTCATGACGTGAGAGACAAAGATGTCTATAAAGTCAGTCATGTTGACTTCCCACTTTTTTCTGAACATCCTATAGATTCTGCTGACCAAGAAGGAAGTGGATCTACTGAAAGACTTTGCATAACTGCAGAACTATGGGAAATTTACTACTTGTCTACTGAGTTGGTAATATCTTATATATTGAAAAAAATTTCACTACTAGCTTTAATCACAGAAATAAATGACATAGAATCATATGTGTGTTTGTGTGAGTGTGTTAAAAATATTAAGCAGCCCAATTGTTAACATTGATAATAATAAAAAAAATGTTAAGCAATCTAGAGATCATGTGACACTCAAAAGTAATGACTAAAAATGACATTTTTAATATATTTAAATAGAGAACAGTTATTTTAAGTTGCAATTGCATGCTTAAGCTAAAGAAAAAATGAAAGGTAAGATACATACCACTTAATTTCTCCCAGAGGTTTTCCTAAGCATCCCACGTGGGTTCGACACTCTCTATATCAAGTAGTTTGAATGCTGTAGTGTCACCGTGTTGCTATCACCTTAACCGAGGGAGACAGTCATTTTGAATAGTTGAATGTAGTTAAGTTATGTCACTGCATGTCTTACTTCAAAGTGAGGGAAACTCATTCCTGTCTTTTAGAGACTCTGAGAAAGAAGATGAGTTGCATGCTGTATGTTGCATGTTGTCTGTAAATCTTGCGCAGGTAGTTTTTCAAGCATCGGTATGCCTTTTATCTAAAATCCTGTGTCATGTATTAACACGCAAAACATTTGCTCATTAATACAAGAATGTGTTTCTGCATACAGGCTGAGATGAAGTGACATGCATGTGTGTGTGTGTGCAAATGGCCGTGGATAAATAAAACCTGAGGCTCTCTGAGTGCAATTGCATCGCTTATTTTGTGTTTTTTAAAGAAAGGACATGTTGGGAAAAAAAGCAGCAGAACTGGATGTGATTATTCCAGTGTCAACAAAATTGATTTTCAAAGTTCTCAAGAGTTGCAGTCCTTAAAGGGAAATTTAAAATCTAAATTGCACAATGCTCTCATGTTCTGACCTGTAGACAAATAAAATAGAAATAGATTGATAGATAGCTGCATATACAGTATGCTACTATGAATATGTTCATATAGAAAGAGAAGGATTTCTAGATGTTTCATTTTTATGCTGGTGAATAGGCTATTTCTCTGGGTTGTCTTGTTTTTGAAAGTTCTGTATTGACACAAAAGGCTATTGAATATTTTCACCAATATTTGTCAAGAAAAAGTTATAGAATAACTTTTCACACTCACAAAAAGTGATCAGATGGCCTAATATTTTTTTTTATATATAATTTTGAAGAATGAATAAATAAATAAATAAAAACCACCCTAAAATAAATACACACACAAACGCACACACGCCATGATAACTTGTCCCAAGCCTATTATATTATATTCCTGTCTTTAGGACATAATTCAGCCTTTATTTAAATCGTGTTTTAATGTTTGCTAGTGTGGTTTAATTGGGTTATTCAACAGAAAATATGCAAAATACCGCATTATTTCTCTTTTAAGTGGGTTATGGACTAGATAAAGGCTATACACCATAGCTCACACAATTACACTATATTGTAAAAAGAAAAGGAAAAGAAACTGCACAGATATTGCGTTTCACACAGTAATTGCACATATGTAAGTTCTAGTGAATTCTTATTGAGTTTACTCCACCTAATGAAACATGAATGTAATCGCATTCAGTGTTCCCCAGAGGTCCGCTTGGCCGTGTTGAAGATAATCACAGCAGCTCGCGCTGAAGGGGCGGAACTCCAAGGTAAACTCCCCACCCAGTGGGCGTGTCGTATGCAAATGAGCGAAAATGCATCCACCTGCCAAGCTGTTAGGAAAGCAGTTGAGGCGAGCGAATGAGAGTGGGCAGAAGTGCGCTTGTGTTTGGAGATATTCAGACGGACAGCCGCGGCGCAGAAGCAGTTCGCGGAGTTGTCAGGTGGCTTTACGCTTCTTAGCTCGATATCAAACGGGATTTTACAACAACTGTACCAGATGAACACTATAATAGAGGAGAAGCAGTGCACCGCGCTCAGGTGTTCAAAGAGATAAAGACTGTACCTCACTATACCTGCAGGACCTGGGACATACGAACACAAACCAGAACATACAGACATTTACTGGATTCAGTCTTTTGAGTTGAGCTCAAAGTTGCTTCTGGACAGTTTAGACAGGTAAACATTGGATTGCATGCTTTTCCATGTATTTACACTTAGTATTATTTGAAGACAAATTTTATTGTTATTATCAGTAGCATTTTAGTGCTGTTGGTGGTGTTGTTTAACATTTAAACTTAAAAATTTGGAAGATTTTTAAATGCAGTTTTTGATTTTCTAATTCAGTTGGCTTTCCAATGAATCCTTAAAGCTTCTCTAATAATTATTTCCCTATATAACATTCAGTGTTGGCAGTAATATTTTTCTCTCCATTCTTAAAATGTTTCTTGAATTTATGGATGTGGTTGTTGTTTGGTTGTTTGGTTGTTGTTTGCTGTGTATGTCTAGATTTTAGTTCAAAATGTGCATATAGGTATGAGTAACCACAAGTTAATGGTTATGTCAAATTGATTTTTAAAGGTATAAATATTCTACATGAGTGAGTTATGGTCCTAAACACTGTATGTATAGAATAAGTATAACCGTAAAGTCACAACCCAGGACTCAAAAATCTTCTGCTATTTCATGTTAATGTTGATTAGATTAAGAGCAACGCATTTTCTAAACCTCTATTAGTATGCACACTAAATAACCTTGTAATTATATGTATAATCGTTTATTTCTACTCTCCACTGTGAGACCAAGCTGCTTTACCTTTCTTGCAGTTTCCCAGCATTTTTTTCTGTCACAAGTTAACTATACGCTGAGCTATCCCAGTGCTTCTGTATATATAACAGCACAATAGGCAGTTAAGAGAGTCAAAGTAGTTTATTTTCATTGCTCTGCTGGGCGGCAGGAAAAAGAAACAAAATACAATGTCTCCTGGGGCCAGAGTGCATGTCTTTACAAAACAAACACTGCAAACTAGCAATAAACAAACACAATCAATGCAGATATGGGCTTTACATATTGATACTGTAGTGCCAAATAGGGTAGGAACTTGTAGAAAGAGCTGCATAAAAAATAAACCAGTCAACCTGTTGATCTGTCAGAAGACTTTATGAATGTTAACAACATGCACTTCCAGTAAGGCTGAATTTACAAGCCTTTTTTTTATTTGCTTAAATGAAAAGCCATTATTTTATATTAATCTTATTGGAATTTATTTATTAATATATTAGTTGTTTACGTAGTAATATAGAGGAATTCTTTTTTTTTTTTTTTTTTACACTTAAAACTCATTAGAAGTTCACAAAGTGTCAATTAAGCAGGAGTTGGCTTTAATTAGTTTATAAAAGAATGGTTTTTAAATGCAGCAGCCTGAAGGTTTCTTGCTATCCCACAAATTTTCACATAATATTTATTTTGACTGTTCTCATTAAAAAAAAATGTCAGTTTTAGGGTATGTACTGATCTGTTCTTTCAGTGTTTTTGTGTGACTGTATCCATAATTGCTTGCCTCCGAGTGTCTGTGTGCACTTGTGTTCATATAATTGTTGTTTAATTTCACTGGCTTGTGTGAGGTAAAGAGGCAGAGAATTTAGATAAACAGCCGGACAGTTAACAAATTGCCTGCAAATAGCTGAGGTTTAAACAGCTGCTTCCACTCATAAACGCTCTGCGTCCAGGCAGCGTTTTTTTGGACTGACCGTCTTCCGCTAGCACTACTTTTCTGTTTTTTGAGATGTTTGTTCCTTTTTTTTTTTATTAAAATGACAATATATTATCCATGCATTTGTTATCAGTGTCTATAGCATGTGACTTTGGGAACAGTATCAATTGAGATATATCTGCAAGGATTAGCGTTTTTAGGATTATGTGTCATGCCACCACTGAGCAACATGAGTGCAGCCCCTCTATGGGTGGCAGCCTTGTTCCTGTCCATCTGAAAGAGATGGACTATGTGGCAGCAGTGGGCTTTGTCAACATACTCCCATGGGGAATATCCTTTTGCTGTATGTTTCAAACAAACGTAACCAAACCCTTATTTTTTGGTGAAATGTTTACTGCAGAGGGCCTCTTAGCTTCTCTTATTAAAGCTGGAAGCCCAGAGGTGAAACATATGGAACTTTAAAGTATCTGGAGCACATATGGGCAAACAAGATATCAGATATGACATTGGCTTTTGCTGATGTCAAGAGAATGCATTTAACATGAATTTTCCCTTTTCATTGAATATCTCAATCTATTGTTCTTTATAGGATGGTATTGCAATAAAAATGTACACAAATATGACTTTAAAAATAGTGTGCCATTATAGGTCAAGGTCAGCAGCGGTGAGTTTTGTGAAATAAGGCACAAACAATAATGAACCTAATTTACATAGGAAGGAGGCGTGTTTATGCCTTGAAGAATGAGAGTAACTTAATTTAAATACAACATAGTCCTTTGCGCTGAAATACAGCATGCATAAGAACAGTAAGTGACATGCAATATTATTTACATGATGTATTTTTTCTTACCCTCTACAGCTGTGTCTTTCTGACTACGACGGATACACCATGCTGTTGGACGGTCAATGGTCTGTCCAGGTTCTCCTGGCTCTATCAGTCCTGATATTGGGTTTGGACAGCGAACCTCAGAACGCCCCTCGGGTCTTCTTGTCTTTCAAAGGTAATAGAGCATTTTTGATTGGCTTTCAGTTGATCTGAACCTGGTTTTCTTTCCATTTGTGTGGCCTGTGGTTTGGGTAACCGTGTGAACATTCTGGAATATACTTTTCTCAAGTGCTACCTTCTGGTTTTCATGACTGAATTTGATGAGCTGATAAATGTTGTAGGTTCAGCATGAAATTCACCGCGTAGACGGATTCTCCGGTCTAACCGCACGCCGAATGAGTGAAAACCGTCCGTGCATTTCTAAAGGCTTTCCCGTCAAACGTCTTAGATTTGTCTCAGCCAGCTGCATCCGCTTTCATTCAGTGTCAGAGTAATTAAAAACACAAACAAAGAGTTGAAGAAACAATCATTTTCGAAACTTCAACACAGTTCAGAGACATTTACAGAAAACCGAACATGTCTTTTCAATTATTTCAGTAGTGTGTTTTTAAGCACATTTCTGAAATAATCAATAGCAGATGCAAAACGGGAGATGTGAGATGTAAGTGTGATGAAATAATGGCAGATGAGTCTACTGTTTTAGCACAGGGCCTGAAAATGAAGGAATGAAGTTCCATTCTGTTTTGAAGAACAAGTAACGTACACACTTAAGAAATTGTTTTTAAACTAGCATCTTAATTCCATGTAAAACCTTTAACAAAACTGTTAACTGAGCCACCTTTTGGAATCCTTTTACTTTTTAACCAAAAGGTTCAAAGAGTGAAGCTTATACAGGGAAGAATGGTTCTTGCTGAACCTACAGTAATGTGCTGTAAAAACCATAAAAAAAATCTTTCTTTTTAAGAGTTCAATTGGCCAGGCTGCACATGGGGGTCTAAAAAGCATAGTTAAATTGCCAAGATCAGCTACGCACATCAATATGCCCCAGGTCTACACAGTCTCTTTGAAAGAAGGGACCAAACAATTCCCCTGTTTGCCAAACGCCAGACCAGAATGCACTGGTGGACTTAATTACAAAAGCAGGACGGCACAGTTCGCTATTCAAGGCTTTTTTCCGCTTTAATCAAGATGGATTTAACACTCCACTGAGCGTGTTTGTAGGTCCTGTCGTTTTTGAAGGATTTCAAATATTGCGTTCTCGGGAATTGCTTTACTTCATAAAGCAGTACAATGGTAGAACCCCATCCCTTTACATGACCCACATTCTTTGATTAGCTCCATGATGTCTAAATCGTTCATTTAATAAATTGGGACCAGCAGGATGCAGTGTGGTTCTGGTTGAAAAGGTTATCAATTTGCCATTTCGTTCTTTTAGGAAAAAGCTGAATCGTTTCTTATTGGCTTGCCCTGTCAAGCTGGGCGCAGCAGTATTTGGATTCTGCAGTTGCAGAACTCCTCCAGCCAAACTCACATTTAGCACTTTTAATTGGTTTTGGAGAGCGACTGCAAACCTCATCATAAGATAGCACCTGCCGTCCACCCCAAACCGCAGGCCTACTGTTTTCAGGCCTGTAACGCCTCACAGCACACACAGGAATTTGCTAATTATTGTCAAACCAACGCCCATTTTAAGACTTATAAACCTCCATTCTTCTTTGAGTTCGGTCCGGGTGTGTGATATGATCACTGAAGCGTTTCTCTAAAACTTGAATAGTTCTCAAACCTTTGAAGATCTAAAACCCAACCCTTCTGTGTTTAAGTTAGCCGTGTCAATACGTCAACCACTCTTAGATATGTTACCAGTTTTCTATTTTACAGTGCTATTATTATCAGGTACTCCCTGGCAGAAGTATACCTAGCCAAACTGAACAAGTCGAGGCTCATAAAACTAAAACGTACGACTGTCTAAGATGCCTAAAATCGATTTACTGTGTCAAGCCACATTCGAGGTCAAGAGTTGCGACCCCCACTCGCTCGAGAGCAGCTCGCTTTTCTAGTAAAGCTGTTCCACCCCACTTGGAGAGTAAATCAAAAACATCTTAATTGTTCCTTGAGCTTTGCAACTTCCTTCCCTTTTTGTTGATGAACTTCATCAAGGTCGTTTCCCCCGGGAAAGTCTCCCATGATGCCAACGGTGAGGGTTCTTTAACCAGTGGCAGATGTGGTACCTTTTCCATATCAGATTTAGGAGAAACCCAGTCTTGTTTGGTCTGGTGTGGAAATGGATTGTCTTGGTAAATGAAATGACACTGATTCAGTGCTGATCAATCAAACCTTTGACTGCATCCAGACGTCATGTTGTATGCGTTTGAATCTGCAGGGTGTTATCGACCACAATCACAGCTCATTTAATGCAAATCGATGCTGTTTGAATGTGTGATTTAATTCTACGACTCGTCCCCACCGTTGAAAGGTGACCCAGCATGCACAATTGATTTAGAGCTGTAGGAGTCTGTGTCGCCAGCCTCTCTCCAGGGGGGTTCTGACCCCCTTTGACTACACACACATATGGACACACACACACCCACTGGGTGTTTAGACTAGTGTTGGCTTAACTTGTCGCTCTCATGCTGAACTGATGCTGCGTTTCTGAAAGTGTCCAGCACTGATAAGGGGACTGTAAGTCAACGTGGCTCTGGATAAGCGTAAAGGGATAACGCACCTGGACGTTTTTGTGCTTGGAGGAGAATTCATAGGCAGCAACTTTGAGCTTGTTGCTGTTGTGAAGCAATACTAGAGCTCAAAGTTGACTTAACAGATTTTAATGACATGCACGTGAAATATGCTTCTTGTTCCGGTTTGGCTTGGCTTGGGGAATGTTTTTGTAACCCTCTTTAGATCTGTTTATGCCATGCATAATATTGTTTAATTTTACATTTTTATTTAAAGAGATTGAGAACCTTTACATTTTTTGCAGTTGCTTGTTATTGGGACAATACTTTTAAAAGAATGTATACTTTAGATCGCTATATTTTGAAAACCTGGTTTATTTGTGCTTATAATTGAGACTGATATTAAATGCATGACTTGGTCCTTGCATTTATCTTTGACATCAAGCAAATAGTTCTAAAATATTTAACAGAATTTTTGTCTATGGGTGGCATAGTTTACTAAATTCACAAAATACCCACTCTTTTCTACATTTAACATGCAAAGTGACAAGTTACTTTTAAGAAGTAACACTTTTAAAGTTAATCAAACCTTGGAAACTGGATAAAACCCCATACCAGCCTCAGTTTATTTTTACTTTTGTGGTTAACCTCTATATGCCAAACTTGTGGCATTCATAGTTGCCCGTAGATATAATTTTTAATTTCGTAATAAAACTACTGTTGGTTTTAAGGTGTCGGTTTTGGCCAGAGTGTTGGTGAACATTACACGTCTCATTGACTATTACACCCAATACAGCAATAACAAATACAGCCATAATACACTATAATTAATGTGCTACGGCCATTATGCATGTGCCTGCCAGCACTTATGTGATGAGAACACAACCGCAAATGGACAGGTTATGGGCAAGTGGGAATGGTAATGGGTTGGCAGCAGACCCGTATATCTAAGTAGCCTACATAATTTTATGTTTTAGGTCTTTTTCCAGCTAATGCACATATAGATTCTCCAGTATTTTTCTAGCTCTTTTAATTAAAAGATGGCACTTCATTTCTGCAGCTGCCTTATTGAGCATTCATTTTTATTTGAGTGGACCGTGATCTCCCTCTTATAATGTCTCTGATGTCATCTGATCTCTATAAACAGTTCTGTGCTGTCATGTAAAATCAGGTCATTTAAAATGAAGTCAGTCGAGAGTGATTTGTTCTCCAGGCCTCTTAAGTATCCACTTTTATAGGAGGAACACTGGACGTATTGTGTTAGAGCGGGTAATGATCATTCAAACCTGGCATTGCGACCACATGAGGATCTCAAGAGAAGATCTGATAAGGATGAATAGACAGATGGATGATAAGGGGAAAAGAGCCTTTTGGAAGAGTCTCTCTTTCTTATTCTCTAGCTCCTTTTTCTTTCTTTCCATCTAAGCCGTTTCCTCAGAGGCTGTTCAGATTTCAGGAAAACACTCTCTTGCGACACTGGAGGCTCCAATTCGCTTTGAGGGCCTTTGGCATTCGAGACTGTGAGACCGTTAACCCTGTGAGGGTGTTCCTGCCCTCCATGTACAAAATGGGCCAGGTCATAGACCTGTATTAAAATAGAAGCTCTGGGTAAAGATAAGTAGTGTGGACTTGCTGGCCCCTAAACGGGAATTGTTCCAATCGCACAAAGGGCTCAACACTTTAGGTTTATCGAATCAATGTTTTTTTTGTTAGATGCATTTGCTTTAGAAGTGGTTGACTGATCTATAAGTGCTGTGTTGTTCATGCACTTACTTTTAAGGATGATAAGTTTCCTAAAAGGTGTGTTAATTTATCCCTTGTCTTGCAGTTTGCACATATTAAAATGTTTCAATTAAATTTTTTGAGAAAACAGTAGCAAAAATGGCTTTAAAGAGCTTTACTGTCATATAAATATAAATATATATATATATATATATATATATATATATATCCATCCATCATGCTGCTATCTGCTACAAATGAACCTGAACAAAGAATCTCACCTGCACAGATCTGCTCTAAAACTGGGAAAATGACTTACAATTTTGGTCGTTTGACACCGTTGACCCACATTCAACCGCCTTATCAGTGTATCTGACTGCACAGGCCAAAATGGTTCAGTAATCTGGAGTGATATGATGATGTCTTTTGTGCTCTGCATTCCCAACCACTGCTCTAATCTGTGCAGCTGCATTGTAATGCAACCTGTTTGCATCTCATCAGGACATAAGCAGCAGCTGGGCCTCAAAAAAAAAAAAAAAACACCCCTCACAAACCGGAGCATGCACTGCAAGCGCTCGGAGTGAGGTCAGCGGATTATCGCGCCCTTTCACACCAGTTTCAGGTCAGCCGGTTCAGCATGAGTGTGTGGATAGAGGGAGAAGCTTCTGAGTGCTGTAATGTGATGAATCTCTCAGCCAAAGGCATGAAGTCTATAATAAAATTAATAGTAGTTCTTTTAATTCGTATGGGTTTGGAATATCATGGGGTGAGTAAATGATAATAGAAATTTCCTTTTGGGAGGACTGTTCTTTTATGATTTAAGCACTTTCGACTTGATCAACCAAACAGCCTGTGAAATCACTGTCACGTGAGGGAAAAGCACAAAGGGACCGAAGGTCAGTGAACTATTACTGTGAGAGAAAAACTTCTTGTTTATTGGTACTGGATGTTTCTAGTCATATCGTTCAGTCAGTTGTGTCCAACGCTGGAGATTTAAATGTGCGTCTGCGTATCAGAACTCGCACGGGTGGCCCTCGTTTCTCATTTTGGGAAATGGATTGTATATGGGTCTGTTTGTGTGTTCCACGGGATTTACTGCTGGTCTGTCCGCAGATGCTGGAGATTGATGTTTATGTGGACACCTGGTGAAGATGAAGTGTCTCTTGCAGTTACACACACATGGACAACTCCATGTCAGTTATCCCTTGATGATGTGTTTATTCATTGGAGAGGTCAGAAATGTTAGATGACTAAATGTTCACTATCAAACAAGGCTGTTTGCAATACTCTAACTTTGATTGGTCATTCTTGGCATTCTGAGGCAAAACATTTTTGTCAATTGTCCGAGGCAACCAGGTTCCTACACAGCTGTGCTAGTTTTGTTCTCGCATTATAAAATACTTAAAAGTCAAACTTTTAGTATTTGATATTTCAATCAGTTTTGTTTATTTGGTTAGTAGCCATGAAATAAGATTGATTCCAGTCAACTGGTCATTATCACAAAATAAACCCCTTCAGCGCGATATAAGTCATGTTTATTTGGCGATAATGGCCATCTCACTGAACATTAGCTCTTATGTATTTTTCTTCTCTCATTCTGACCTAGGTTTGCTCTGTTACTTTCTTTTTCTTTTTTCTCTTCTCTCTCTGATCCGTCGACACGGGGGAATCTCAGTGAGGCCGAATACTCTGAATTCTTGGGGCGGCAGCAGTGCACACTTTTAGCTCCCACATGAAGAGTGATGTTAGGTTTACCGTGGCCTCCCTTCTGGACTCTCACCTGTGCGCTACTGGGAGTTTTGGGTTTCGCCGTCTGTCAGAGCTCAGCTGTGATTAAAACTGGGATCTTTCCTCTGCAGGAACACTCAGATGCCACCCCACACTTTATTTCATTCCATCTGTTGTATTTGCAACACTGGAGAGCGACAAAGGAAATCTCATTCATGTTTTACTTGTCCTAGTAACTGAGTGGATTATTTTATTAATTGTAATCATGATAATACCCTGGGAATATCTGGGTATCTGTCAAAAAAAATAAAGATGTTAATTAAGATTTTGCAAGTACAATTAAGCACCCTGGTTTTTCATACTGCAATGAGAAAAATAAATATGTCTTTTAATAGGTGTAGTTATATGTACATATTGGGGGAATATACTGTATGTTGTGTATATTAATTTACAGATGCTTTCAAATAGGAAGTCCAGAAAACTTCTGTCCACTAACAATGGGAAATGACCAAATATTGAAAGTGCGAAACTCAATGACCTAGAAAACTGACTCAGGCTTGTCTTTATGTACAGTGCCTCTGGCTCTGAATTCAGCCATAGATTTAAATGGGGGTATATTTAGATCTAATGCTACCATTCTCAGATTAAAGTGTCGGATAGAATGATGGTCTTGTGGGATTAAGAGTGTGTGATTATTACTGACACGTGTTTGTTACATGGTGGAATACCAGTGGAAAATAAGATGAGATTGCACCGTGGGGGGTGAGAGGTGATTTTTAGCTAGCCTTAATTAGGTCTTGACCAGGGGATTGTCTCTCATATCCAGTCTTAGCCAGCATTTGACCAATGTCAGTGAGTTTGAGCGGCTGTTCTCCCATTGGCCAAAATAAAAAGTTAAATTGTGATTAACCATTGTAAACAACATCATTGTGTTTATAATGATTAGACCTTCATAATATGAGCAGTAGAGAATTTTTAAAGATTTTTATTAATTCAGTCAAAGTCATTTTAAGGCACAGATGGATTTTTATGAATGTCGCAAGACGCTACATGTGCTGTTATAGCATCTACAGTTCGGGAGCATTCAGAGTTTGGTATATTTTCCCAGAACGTCCTCCTGTGAAGTTTTGGAGAAGGTCTGACCCCTCTGTGGGATGGGGTCAAGAGCACGCTCTATTTAATGAGCTTGGCGTCATTAATCACCACACTGTCTGTCATTCACTATCTGCACATCTCAAATGCTTTCAAATTAAGATTTAGATTCTAGAGATGATCTGGATTCACTTCAGTTTGCTCATTTATAGTGTGAACGACTAAAATAAAGTCATTCTCATCTCTTACTGGATTAAATCATGCAAAATGTAGAAGCTTGTTTAATTATTCCCAAAATAATGAGTCAATAGGAACTACAATGACCATGTTCGTGAAATAATTGGGTCAAACCAATAATAACATGTTATAGGTTCTATAGATTTATTAAATGTCCAACTCTTAAAACTAGTGATTTTGCTCATATTTTCTAAAGAAAAGAGATGTTTTCTACACCCTCCTGCTTTCTTTAATGTTCCCCTTCATCAGTCCTCCACCTTTTCAACCAATAGTGAAGAGGACACAAAATTTGTGAAGTGTTGATCTCAGCGTCCGCCCCTGCATCAGGAGCCTTTGATGCCTTCATTGAGATGCTGATTCGCGTTCTTCAGTCACCCGACACTGCGTGTTTTTCGAGTGGGTGGCAATTGTCATGGAAGAAGATGAGCTCTCATCTGCTCTCATTGAAGCCATGCCAGACCCTCCCTCTCCACCGTTGACCCTCCACCCACAATCCACCCCTCTTCCTGGTGGGAAGTGGGTGGAGGCATAGCTTTGTGAGAAGATCAACTTTTCCTGTGGATTGTGGATTTGGCCAGGAGTTGAGGGCGTATTGCAGTCCTAGGGGTGCAGAGGGATGGAATGAAAAAGGGGTGGGGCTTCACACATCCCTTGCTGTTGTTGTTGATGTTTTTGTTGTTTCGTCTCGCCTCCACATTCATCCATAAGAAGGGCGAGCAGGCGGGCGGGCGTGAGTGGTGAGAGGGCATTTGTGTGGGTTCATCGTTCCATTCACAGCAGTTCATTCACGTTCTGGGAGATCTGGGGGTGGGCTTGTGACTGGCACTGGGCCTTTATTTTCCATCAATGAGTGCCTTCCACACTCTGCCACAGAACAACACACTTTATACACACACACACATTAGCCTCTAACTTATAGAAATATAGAAGGGCAGCTGAATTTGTTTTAAAAAATACATTTTTTTTTTTGACATTAATTATTTATAAATTAATTGATCATAAAAATCTGAATATGAATAGCTCTTATGTGTGGCAGGAATATGTGAAGTCAAAGTTAATCCAAGTATAATTTCCTAATAAATGATCACTGATCTTAAGTAATGATTTAGTACCATTTAAGTTATTAAATAAGCATATTAATTTTAATTTAGTTATGGTATTGCTCATTACATATAGTATTTTAAATGTCACATTTTGAAAGTCAAATTCTGAATAAGGTTGATTTACAAGGTAATTTGAATCAAGACAACATACATACAATTCAAATTTAATTGATAATTATTTAATTGATAATTAGCAAAACATTATTTTTAGGGCTGTCCCCGACTATGAATTTCCATAGTCGAATCAGAATTTTCGAATCTTTCTATAGTCGACCGATAGTCGAA
>JAUMHQ010000009.1:1941209-1958815 GCA_032361165.1 Enteromius paludinosus | reverse complement strand
GACTCCAACCCAACTTTGGGAAGAGATTAACGGCGATATTTTTTTTATCGCGCGATAAGAGTCTCGCGTTAACGCAGCGCGTTAACACCGATAACGGCCCACAACTAATTATTATTCATTTTTAGTTGAATAGTGACACTAAATAAGATGAGTTTTCAGTTGTTGCATGAAAATTGTCAGCAATTCAGCATTCCAGATGGTGATGGGAAGATCATTCCACCAGCCAGGAACTTGTTTTTCAAGTATATTGTGCCTCTCTGTGATGGTACCACGAGGTGTTGCTCACTTACAGATCGCAGACTTCTGGAGGGGATGTAGATTCATAAGTGAGTAGAGGTCGTGCTGAGTCTGTAGCTGTTCTATTTGCAAGCTTTAATATTTTGAACTTGATGCAGACTGCAGCTGGTTGCCAGTGCAGGGAGATGAAGAGGGATTTGAGGTGGGCCCTTTTAGGCTTGTTAAAGGACTTATTGTGCTGCTGCATCCTGAATCATTTGCAGAAGTTTGATAGTGTATGATGGAAGTTCAGTCAAAAGAGCAATTTGTGCAGTATTACCCATTAAGATGGATCTTTCTGATGTTATGCTATTCAAACCTGCAAGATGGAAAGCTTTAAAAGTGGTCTTTTAAAGTCAGCTGTTCATCAAAGATTACTTGTTGATAAGCTTAACTGAATGGTGAATTCATGCTGTAGATTTGGAGGTGCATGGAAGACATGAAGCTCAGTCTTTGCAAGGTTGAGGTGCAGGTGATGTTCTTTCATCCATGCCGAGATGTCCACCAGGATGCCGTTCATCTGGTTGAAATGAAAAAGCTGTGTGTCATCAGCATAACAATGGTGGGAAAAACCATGTGCCTGTATGATGGGTCCCAGTGAGGTAGTGTATATGAAGAAGAGGAGTGGTCCAAGAACTGATCCCTGAGGAACACCAGTTACCAGCTGATGTTTTTTGAATAGATTCTCTCCCCAGGAAACCCTGAAAGCAGAATCCCTGTGATGTCCAGTGATGAGAGGGCAAATAGAAGGATCTCAGGGTCAAAAGTGACAGATAGATCCAGCAGGATAAGAACAGTTGATCTGGTAACGACTTTCGCAATCCGTAAGGCTTCAGTGACTGACAGTAGCACAGTCTCAGTTGAATGGCCACTCCTGAAACCTGATTGGTTAGTGTCCAGCTGGTTACTGGAAATGAAAATAACCAAGAAATAAATTTAATTTCTTGAAAAAAAAATTCAATTAAAGTAAAATGTGAGTTCTAAAAAGGATCAGTTCCCTTCATACATTTTTTTTTAATTTATATGTATTGAATACTTTAATTTTGTATTAACTGTATTAATGTATAAACTAATGTAATGTAGAAAAATCTTTAGTGAAACAAGTACAACTAAATTTGCGACGAATTGATAGCAAGCCCAAACTTATAAAATAAATATCATTTTTCGTAGCACACTATAATTGCCATTCAATACCCCATATCAACTTGTGTCAAACCCAAAAAATATAGGGAAAATGTAATGTTTCTAATTTTAAGACAACCCTGCAGGAGCTGCCAGTGTCAGTTAGTTTCTGCAGTGTTGATTTTAATAATGGTTGAAAGGGAATCTGTTAATGCTGGACAACTCTGAATATTTTGACAGCCGTTCTGCTCTCCTTTAAATTAATGTTGATAGATAAGATTAGAAATGTCCTGCACTCCTCCGTCTCCTCCTGTGTCTGTAGAAGAACATTTTGGGTTACAAAACTATGGATCTGGCTCATGGTGAGTCTTCGGGGCATGTCGGCACACGCTCATGGCAGTTCCTAAATCGCACATCCAAATACCTGTCAGTCAGTGTTTCTACATCATGCCTGAGGGATTCTGGGATGGGCCGGTGTCAGTAAGCCATTCCGCCACGCTCACGATGCAGGATTAGACAGGTGTTAGCAGGCTACAGATGAGCAGAAAAGTTTGGATAGTGAAACTTTCTATCTGCACATTGTATTCATAGATCTGTCTTTGAGATTATTTAAATTTGTGCTTTTGCTTTTCTCTTTCCACCTGTGCATCCTTGCCGTTACATGTCTAACCTTGTTAACTAAATCTGGATTTGAGGACATATGCAAAGCGTTCCTACAGAATTATTGACTGAAAGACAAAGAGAGATGATCTTTAATTTCAATTTTCCTTTCAGGAATACATCTTCCATCTGGAGCCCGGCAAAGAGGATTCTGGGAAGGGAAAGTGCCCATATGATCCAAAACTGAACAGTGTCTCTGCTTTGATTAGTAAGTCCTTTCAGCGATTCCATTTAAAACTGCAAACATATTTCCACATGAGAAGGGTCAATTTTTTTGAATTAGTGACAATTAAATTGAATTAAATGGAGAAATCACTGCATTATTGGTTGTGTGTATCGGAAAAGTCCAAACCATGATTTCTGAGTAACGCATAATGGAGAACTCAGATGGCAGTAAAAGCCTTTTAAATTGAAACATGTGAATCAAGCAAGCGAACGGAGTGTTTTAACAAGTCCTCTAATGATGCTTCTCACTGCAAGTCTTCATGCGCTAGCAAACCTGATGGTTTGTACATCATTGGTAACGGGTCATTTCAGAATAGTGTTTGAGGCAAAAAAATCTTTTTACATTCAGAAAGGTGAATTATGCTCCATGTTCACAGAGAAACAGTCAACATCCAACTTTTATTATTGCAATCGAAAAGCGTAGTAGTAGTACTGTAGTAGTCATTCTTTTTTGCAATTTATTATTTTTTCCTTTAAAATTATGCAGCCCTAAATAAAAACATGCAAGTTTAGGTTCCTCTGGCTACATAATCTTGATTTCGCTCATCACTGCAAGATCTACAGTATTTTGTGACTAATTCGTTGTAAATGTGTTGTACTGTAGCTTTTGCCTGACTAAACAGTTCCCAAACTAGCACGTCATCAGCCGAGTCCAAAGAACAACGCGAAGCCCCAATTTAGCAGGGCTAATTCAGCAGGTAATTCAGCAAAACCCTTGACTAGGAAAACAACCGGCTGAACCATCTAATCGGCACAGCTTAGCAAAGCCCACAACTAGCAAAACCACTTAGCTAAGCCAGTAAAACAATTTATCACAGTCTTACACGAAGTGCGACCTTAAAAGCCACAAACAAACACGACAAGGAAGCTTTTGCAAACAATTTGGCATGCTATTTGTCGAAAGAATGCTTTAGTGCTTGCCTGTCTGGTTGTATTTAACTACCACCTCATATATTAGAGTTGTTTGGCTGAATTTACAAGGCGTTCTGACAGGTTGGCACCTAGACTTCCCCTGAGAATCAACAGTTTTGATATGCCATCGGAAAAACTGCTGCCGGGCAGAACAAATAGACTGTCAACAATCAGATTCTACATCCAGCATGCTTCCTCTACAAACTCCTCCGATTGAACTCGTATCTCCCGCTGTACATAGAAGCAAGTGTGGGCAAAAACGGGCAGGCCCTGTGTTCTGGATTCCTCAGAGAGAGAATTAATCTTGTGAGTCGCTCATGACAGCGCTCCGCCTGGCCCTGGTTCTGCGGCCCCTCCTTAACAGCCGTGGCCTCTGCCAACTACACGCTGAGACACCTGCTCAAATGGCCTGCAACTGGGTTCTGCACACTTACACACACCCGCACACACACACACACTTGACCTCCACACTACTTAACAAGGAACAAATTACTCCAGAGGCAATAATAACCCCTCACATGCACACGCATAATGACCAGCGCATATGAGACCCAGTGGGCATTAATCTTGTGCAGTGTGTAATGCAAGTTGGCAGTTGCCACCAAGCCAAGCTTTATGCTGTTGTACAGTGTGATGGTCAAATTCTTAACGTATGCATAATTAATGTATTATTGTTAAAAATAATAATAATTATTCATCAAATAAAAACAAAGTTTATATATATACTTGTGAAAAAGGATTCTCTCTGTAATCTGATCAGTTAAATGTTTTTGATGATCTCTTGGCAGTAATCCATCATCATGGGTGTGGCTGATGTTTCATTAAAAAAAAAAAAAAGCTTATAAATTGAATATTGCATTCTTTCACATTCAGACATTTACAGTCGAACTTTTTTTGTATCTTTCTGTTTTTGTTACTCTTAGATGGAGAACTGTACGCAGGGGTGTATATTGATTTCATGGGAACAGACTCTGCTATTTTCCGAACATTGGGGAAAAATGCCATCATGCGCACTGACCAATACAACTCAAGATGGCTAAATGGTAAATAAGTGGATATGGTGGTTTATATAATTTAGTTTTTATTTTATTTAGTTTTTGCTTGTTTTGTTTGGTTTAGGTTTTAGCGTATGGGTTTTTGTGTTTATATATATTTACATTATTTTATATTTTGTAACCTACAGTTGAGGTAAATTAGGAGACACTTTGTCATTCATTTAATAATAAAAAAAATGAATTTATCTCATTTCATTTTCTCTCCATTTGTACTTTTCCATTTTTTACATTTATTCAGATAACTTAAATATTTCGAATTATTTAACGTATATTTTTAATTGTGCAAAATGAACATTTTCTCTCCCTCTCTGTTTATTTTTATTTTTAGACCCCTCATTTGTCCATGTGCAACTCATCCCTGACAGCAATGAAAAAAATGATGACAAACTCTACTTTTTCTTCCGTGAGAAGTTTTCTGAGATGGGCCAGAGCCCCAAATCACAGTCACGCATCGGCCGAATCTGCCTGGTGAGCTACAATCTCTAACCTAAAATATGTGATAAATATGAGCCAAAGTTTGAGACATTCCGTACAGTTCAGCATTTCTGAAAGAGATTCTAGCTACAGCCGAGAGCGAATGAGCAAGCCGTGGATGTAGGATACTTGACTGTGCCATTACTGTTTGCTTGCCGCTGACGTGCCGAAATCCACACATATTTGACCTCCCTGCTTACAATACGTCTCTCTATCCATGTGACCCCTGAACCTGTGACCTTTTGACCTGTCAGGTCAGCCGCTCTGCGTATGACAGAGTTTCTTCACCACAGCTTGCAGTGGAAAGGATGGCTT
The DNA here is from genome assembly GCA_032361165.1 of Enteromius paludinosus. Lineage (NCBI taxonomy): Eukaryota > Metazoa > Chordata > Actinopteri > Cypriniformes > Cyprinidae > Enteromius > Enteromius paludinosus. Next base: position 1,953,776 of record JAUMHQ010000009.1, on the reverse strand, counting down.
ATTTACTAGCGCCACAGCAATATTTCCCGAGAGTGGAGCTCAACCACAAGTTCTTAATGAAAATAGCGCCAGACCACAACTGCAAATTGAGCAGGGCAATGAAAACAAACATGGAATGGCAGGCTTGAGCCACAGGGGTAAACTCCACAGGGTTTGTGGTGCATCTTCCTGGGCTCAATGTAAGCTTGTGGGTGTGTTTGTGTTTAGCTGTACTTGGAGGGATAAAAAATGAAAAGTTCATAACAAGCCATATAAAACCCACAAAATTTAGTCAACATTATATATATAATATAATATAATATAATATAATATAAAAATTGTTTTATAATATAAATGTATTTATGTATAACATACTATCTATTATATAATATCTAAAAATGCTGCATTGTAGCTTAAAAAAATAAATAAAATTATATATATATATATAATTTTCTTTTTTTTAAAGCTAAAATGCAGCATTTTTAGATTTATATAATAGATAGTTTGTTTTAAAGATGTTTTTACATTTGTTTTCCTGTGTCAGGTTTCAAAATAGGGCAGAAAACCTTCATAATTACTCCATATTTGCCCATATGTAATATTGTCCATTATTTTTATCATTATTATTTCAATGTAAAGTCATTGGTTTGCATATGATGCATATTTTCAGGGTTTCACTGATGAAGAGAAAACTAAAAAATTAAATGATTTGAAATACACATTTTTTCTAAAAAAAAAAATAAAATAGAAATGCACTCCCTTTTGATGGATTTAATGTATTCTTACACAATAAAAACATTTAGAATATTAGCAGATATACAGTGCAAAAGGTTTGTGTGCGCCTTCGTGAATGCATTTGTTCTTGTGTATTTTTTGTGACATGCATGTGTTCATTGAGCTGTTTCATATGTGGAACCACATGGTGGTATATGACATTGCATGTGTGTTTGTGTGGGTGGCTGGGTTTTTGTGTTTATCCGCTTTCTGTTTTGTGTTTATACGAGTGCGTGGTCTCTGTCGTGCAGCCCCCCCAGATCTTTGTTTATGAGTCGGGGTCATGTAGTGACCTATCACGCAAACACACCCCTGCGCTCAGGGCTTTATAGATCACCCTCCGGAGAACCAGCCCTTCTACATCTCGCATCTGAACCCATCTGGTCACCATCCACCCTCTCTCACAAAGATCTTTAGCTTCTTTTAATAACAATGAGTCATGCGATCAAAGATGAAACGTGCAGGGAGAGCCTGGGGTATGATAATTCATATAATACAGTATATACAATTTGTCGTATATAACTATTTTAGCTGCATCTGTTACTCATGTCATTCCCCAAAAGACATGGCTTGCTTTCTTCTGGAGAGCACAAAGGGTGATTTTTGAATAATTATCACTGAGGAGTGTGAATGTCTATTTTTTTTATTTTTGGGTGAACTTTCCCTTCATGCCTCCAAACGAGTAGGCTGGGACTGAAGTCAGATGATAAATCAGGATTCCTCAACCACCTCTCCCTGAAATTTGGCCGGCCATCAGACCAGATGGGTGTGTTTTGTGAATCAGACGAGACACTATTTGCAATCTTGTCTTCTCACAGCTAACTTTTCCTTGCTGTTTGTTCCTCTCTCTCCCGCTGCGGAGGGGCTTGCCATGAATTAAATGCAGCTATTTCACCTCTCTTTGATTTCGACTCAAACCGACGGTTCTCAACGTGTGTGTGTTTACAGAACGATGATGGCGGTCACTGCTGCTTGGTCAACAAGTGGAGCACCTTCCTGAAAGCCCGTCTCATCTGCTCGGTCCCAGGAGCTGACGGAATTGAAACGCATTTCGACGATCTCAGTAAGTCTCTGTTTCTGTCTCACTCTGTTCATCTCCAACAGATAAAGTCGTCAGTTGAAAGGCCCCATCTCGGCTCTTAAGTGGTTTGCTTTGGCCCGAGGCCAGTCAGGGATCACTTTAGCTGTGTGTGAACGAGAAAGATCCTCTCCTGGTTAGTCAGGTTTCAGTGGTCCTGTCCAATGTCGCCCACACCCTACTACAAAACCACATGCAAACCCTCCATCCACCCACAACATCCTGGATCCCCTAACAGGGGCCTCCAGGTCTGCATTTACACCGGGCCAGGTGACGTACCTTACCCTCCCTGCCATATGGCACAAGAATCCCCCCCTACGTCCATATGCTGAGATGGAGCCATGTTACAGAAATACACCCTCTTTTTCTGAACAAAAGGCTCTTTTGAGAAAACTGAAGGTGTGGGAGATGTGCCCTGAGCTGTGGAGAGACTTGAAGGGAGTTCGGATGGCGTCCAGAGAGAAGGCCATGCCCTGTGGACGGATCAGGTGGACCGACAGGAACGCGGGGTCCACTAAGGGTCTCTCTCTTGCACTTACAGTCATTTCCAGACTAATTGGCCCCAGTGATGTAGGGAAACGGCAGACTATGATCATGCTGGAATTTATTGCTGTTGCTCATATTAAAAGAGCAGATTTGGGCTCCCGAGCACAGTCGCTCAAGGCTTATAAACATGTTTGGCTCTTAATAAGTGGGGTGGATGTTTACACAGGCTCATGGAGAGGTGATGATATAGTTGTGTGTGTTGAAGGACTGATGTCCAGGCATTTATTTTTAATAAGGCAAAAAAGCTGTAGCAAGATACTAATGAACAGGATTAAGCTTGTATTATGATACAGATGGGAGTATGTGTCATAGTAGTATGATTATAATTACACATTAACATGCTTTGGAAATCAGATCTATTATATATACACAAATAAGAAGTCTTTTATTTGATAGAATAATACAGTAAAAACTATAATATTCTGAAATATTATTACAATTAAATTTTTTTTTACATTTTAATATATTTTAAAATAGGATTTATTTATGTGATGCAAAGCTGTTTAAGATAAGTACCTGTCACTTTTGATGGATTCAATGCATCCTTGCTGATTAAAAAATTAAATATAGCATAATATCATAGCATAAGTTTAAGCAATCCAATGAATTGTTGATGCATAAAAAGTCAAATACCATTCTATTTTACTTTCTGTTGTAGATTTTTGCTCTTAAGTAGTTCGCATAAGTTGTTAATAAATGCTGTTTTATGTTTAGAATGAACTTTTCTGCCTTTTGGAATGAATGTAGAATGATTTTAACGTAGATTCTATACAGCTGCTGTGCTCATGTGACTCTGGGTTTGCATTTACGGGAGTTCAGACAGTTGGAAGATGTTAGGAATTTGGCAAATTCGTCCCAGATGGCCAAATGTTTGTTAAAAAAAAATGCTGTCATTTTAAAAGTATGTGTGTTCATCCTTGTTGAAGATCCTTAGATATACGCCATTAACTCCAGTTCTCCTGTTGTGAAGGAAAAAGGGGGAGGAAATTTGCCTCAGGTTGGCAATTGTAGTCCTTAAAGTGCTATTAGTCATAAGCATAAGAAAAATAAGAGGAATGGAGGTGTTGCAGAGTCAATTTAAACCTGCATCTCTGACATGTATCTGGAACATGCGCATTATCTATTTTCATTTACTGTATAAGATCATGTGTTTCTAGCACTGTGAATGAGTTATGAATGAATTTGTCATATAAGCCCATGTCTTTGATCCATACACGCATAATGCTTCACCTGCACTATACATACAGTTACTAGGATATAGCGGTTGACAGGATGTGTGTGTGAGACAATAGGAACCATATGCTCTGCTATCCTCATCCTTATTATCCTACGAGTTCTCCCTAAGGAGCACTTCAGAGGTCTTTAAACACACTCACTTATTCCCTTACACACACACACACACACACACACACTCATATGCGCACATAAGTGTTTATGCAAGCCAGCTCAGCAAGTTTAAAAGAAAAGTGATGACATGCAATGTCTTTTGCCTGAACACTGACTCTCTGCTAAACATTATTTGCTGTCCAGTTATCTTATTTACCCAAGCGCAATCTCTTTCTGAAAAACAGTTTGTATGTTTAGATTGAATTGTGTCTCAGTGTTGCTGTTGTTAAAAAAAAAAAACTCTAAAAATAATTGTCTAAACATTCTCATTGCTTCAGAGAAATGCAGTGAGAAACTCTGAGTCACAGGAAGTTTGTCCCAACATTCATTAAACGTGCTTGATTTATGCACTGCAAATATTAGCAAAGTGTTCTCCAGCTTTGTCACTGCAATGCTTCTCTGTGTTTGTGTCTTTTAGGGGATGTGTACATACAGCCCACACAGGACACTAAAAATCCCGTCATCTATGGGGTCTTCTCTGTATCTGGGTGAGTTTGAATATACCAGACAAGGTCTTCCTCCGTCTGGAAACTGTAGTGAACACTGGAAGTGCTTGTTTAGCATGGATGGTTGTCACATTTGCATCAGTTTTTTTTCCATGTACACTTTTATCTATTAATAGCTCTATATGAGCTTTATAACAAAAACTGTCACATTTTCCCCACAGCTCTGTATTTAAAGGCTCAGCGGTCTGCGTCTACTCCATGGCGGACATTCGGATGGTGTTCAATGGACCTTTTGCCCACAAAGAAGGTCCCAATTATCAGTGGGTGGCCTACACTGGAAAAATCCCCTACCCTCGTCCAGGAACAGTGAGTTTCCTCTTCTTATGAACCAGACTACCAATAATAAGATGAATTATTGGCATACCTATTAAGAAATATTAATCTAAACCTGCTGTTGAAGGTTACAACAACATGTTTACACTTAACCAAGCCTCAAACCAGGCTGAAAGAAGTTTAGAAGTTAGGCTTTATGTTAGGAGAATACACAGATCTCATCGATTAAGTTTGGTCCCCTTTACCCATGTTTGCTAGTGTCCTGGTGGGACTTTCACCCCTAGCATGAAGTCCACAAAAGACTACCCTGACGAGGTCATCAACTTCATGCGGAACCATCCCACCATGTACAACGCTGTGTATCCGGTGCACAAGCGCCCCCTGGTGGTCAGGACCAACGTGGACTATGAGTTCACCACCATCACTGTAGACCAGGTGACCGCAGCCGACGGCAACTATGAAGTGCTCTTCCTGGGTACAGGTGAGTTTGGAAACTTGCCTGATTTTTGCATATTTAGGTTTTTGTTAACCTATCATGTTATATGCAGTAAAATATGCATGCAGAGTTTTTATTTACTTTAATTTCAATTTAGATTTTTTTTATAGTTCTGTAAAAATAAATGGTTATATTTATTGTTAGGTTTAATTTGAGGTTTAGTATTTTTAAGGCTACAAGATATAATGAGATATCTATTGTAATAGAAAAATGTTTTTAATAGCAGCATTAAAATTCTCCATTCAATCTAATGTTGTTGCTATCCAATGCCTTTTTTTTTTCATTTTAGTAAAAAAAAAAAAAAAAACAGGCCTCACTGTTCATTTGGTGGTCTTTAGTACTTGCATTTATTTAAATAATTTGATATAACTACATGTAACTACTTAAGAGTAAGGTAACTTGCATGTAATTATGCATAATTTATTGTTATCATAATAGTAAGTACATGTAATGTGTAACAAGGACACCTTAAAATAAAGTGTTCCCTTGTTTTGCAATACAATACAAACTTATTTTATTGTGCATTTACATAGTAGTTAGTATTAGCACACCTAATTTAAAGTAGGACCAAAAAACATGTTATTTTTCATTATCAATGTAACACTGGAATAGAAGTTTGGGTTTTTTTAGGTACAGTAATTGTCATCTTACCTTGTCAAGACACTGAAATTGCTGCAGGATAAAGGGAAATAGTCTGTTTCATTATCAGTCTACTGTACATTAATCAGAGGAGGTGAAAGCATCTGACTCTACTTACTCTCTTTCTGTTCTTGATATAAAAACTGAATGCAGCATATTAAGGCTGAAGGGTCACTTCATAGGGATCCACCAACCTACAACAGCTGAGCTAACTCTCACCTCCTTTCTTTTAACCTAAAAGTGTCAAAATGACATAATTCTTTGGTCTCGTCTTGCTGTAGATTATCTCTTTTATGTCTGCTTTTCTTGCTTTGTGAGTCTGAGAGTCTAATGGGCTTTTGAATCAACTCTGCGCGGCCCATTGCACCTACAAGCACTCACAGGAGCGTCCCTGGCTTTAAGCTCGCCTGCATTCAAAGCTCAGGTTAGATGTATTGCTCCGGTTGCAATAAATCTCTGGTGACGTGCACAGAGGAATGCAATGGCCCACTTAAATCAAACAAGCATTTCGCTAGGACACAACCACTCAAATACCACAGCTTTCCAGTAGAGACGGAGCCTGACAGGGTACAGCCGAGCTGAAAGATGAGTGTGCCGTGAAAACAAAAGAGGGATTTTTAAAGGAAGAGATGGTGTGTGGAAAATGTGAAGGGTCTACACGGTAGATGGGATGGAGAGAAAGAGTACCTTAAGTGTTTCTGTACTCTGTGAAATATAATAATCATGATTTTATCAGGGCATAAGCTGCAAAGACAAGAAAGGCTGGAAAAATGGAAAAACAAAGTTGTCAGAGAAATATCATGGTGCTTTTATTTATTTTTTTGTTAGGGACTTGTTGTTAGATCTGACTGTCTTTCTTCTGGCCTGCAGACAAAGGTACAGTGCAGAAGGTGATTGTCCTGCCCAGAGATGACCTGCAGACAGAGGAACTGGTGCTGGAGGAAGTGGAGGTTTTTAAGGTGAGGGATGCACCCTGGATCTCCTGTTGTACACTAACTTAATAATATTACACAGCTCTTTGAAATACTTGATTCTGATTGGTCTCTTCAAGGCTGCATTTATTTGATTAAAATACAGTGATATTGTTAAATATGATTCTAGTTTACAAAAGCTGTTTTCTATTTTAATATATTTTAAAATATATAATTTATTCCCGTGATGGTAAAGCTGAGTTTACAGCATCATTACTCCTGTCTTCAGTATCACATGATCCTTCAGAAATAATTCTAATGTGCTGATTTACTGCTCAAGACACATTTATTATTGTAGTTATTATTTTTACCAATGTTGAAACCATGAATATTTTTGTGGAAAATATAATTTTCTTTAGAGAATATAGAGTTCAAAAGGGTAGCATTTATTTAAAAGAGATTTATTACACTATTGTAAATGTCTTTACTGTTACTTTTTAATACATTCAAGGCATCCTTGCTAATTTAATGTCTTTCAAAACAAATCCTTTGCATGGTAGTGTATATATTATAAGGCATACACAATAAATGTACATCTTTCACTTTCAGGTCCCTACTCCTATTACAACTATGAAGATTTCTTCAAAACGGGTAAGAATTTGCTGTCCATTAAACCTAATGATGATGTTCACCAAAATGTGCAATATAAATACTGGAGGAATTCATGAACCCATGAAGAGGACAACAATAAACTCACTTAAGCTAGATGTGCAACTGCTATCTGTCTCTCTAATCCATAAGCCGCTTTCATACGGGGATAACAATTTTACAGATGCATGGAGATAATATGTTAAATTTCATTTGAGTTTTATTCTTTCATCACAATTGGGATTGTTGGCAGATGTGGCATGACATCATTACTTGGCTGTAATTTAAACCCTAGTCCTCCCAGAAAAGCTGATTTAAAACAGCTGATCCTAAAAACAGAAATGTCAAGTGTCTAAGTGCTGAAGGTTGAAAACCTGCACATACCTGCAGTCACGTGTGGGTTCCTTCTTTCCAAAGAGATTTTGAAAATAGTAAATGATGCACTTTGGAGTTTCAGGATCAAATTATATATCGAAAAGCAGAGAGAAAAAGACTGTCACTCTGCATAACAATGTGTTTTCATTTTGTTGCAGCAACAACTATATGTGGCGTCTGAGGTTGGAGTGACTCATTTGGCCCTGCACAGGTGTGACGTCTATGGTGAGGCATGCGCAGACTGCTGTTTGGCCCGGGACCCTTATTGTGCCTGGGATGGCAAGTCCTGCTCTCGGTACTCCGCCTCACAGAAGAGGTAAATATGCCAAAGACATTTACACACAGTGTTAGTCAGCATCTTTAGATATGTACAGTAACACAGTGAGAACATTTGCTTTTGAAAGAACAATAGCCTAGTGCTTAGTCCGTTAGACACACAGACATGCAGATTTAATTCTATTTCTTTCTTTGGCTCTTTTTTTTTTACTAAAGGGTTAATTCACCCAAAAATGAAAATAGCATGTGTTTTACTCGCCCTCAAGCCATCCTATGCGTGTATGATGTTCTTTCAGGTGAATCCGATTGGAGTTGGCACTCCTTCCCTTTAACAGTCCAATAAAATGTGCACTAATGTAATAAAATGTCCCTTACGCAGCTTCAGGGAGTGGATAATGGCCTCTTGTATTGAATGCATGCGTTCAGTTGGTTGTCGTAGGATGAGATAGAAATGTATTTTTTTTCTTGAGAAAAGTACAGTAGGCCTTCATTCACCCTCCGGAGCCATGTGAGGCACGTTTTATTACATTTGCATGTGCTTTATTAAATGTGTTTTGGACCGTTAGAGGGAAACACCCGCCCACTACAACTATTTTAATATAACTCAGATCGGATTCATTTGAAAGAAGACATATACACCTAGTATGGCTTGAATGCCAGTAAAACATTTTTGGGTGAACTAACCCTTTAACACTGATAGGAAATAATCATAAAATAGTCATAAAACCTCACTAAACACATAATTCCAAAAACTCTTATTCGTCAAAGCTCATATTCCAGTCATGTGAGCATACAATTCTCATTTACAGTCACAGCCTCCTGATTTCAGGAAGTTTTGTTCATTAGATGTTGCAACTAAAGATGTTTTGCTTTTATGCAGTCAGATGCATTAGTCATATCGGACAATTTCGGGGAATAATTACAGCTTTCTTTTGAATGCGTCTCAGAACACATACATTTACATTTATTTGAGATAAACAGGTGTCCGTATGGATCTTATTTAGTGAAGGGCAAGTATTATTATTGTGAAACGAGACGGGACTTTCCCTAAAATTGCAGAAAGATGAAATCCCAGAGAGACGGATTAATCTTGTCTTTCTTTTCCTGAACTTTATGCTTGTTCAGACTGCCAGCGTTCATCCCAGCTGACCGTCATATCTTTTTTTGAATAATATAATCAGATGAGCTGTCTACTGAAAATTGCCTTATACAGTATGTGTGCAGTCAATAAATTTCTTATTTTGTCACATTGGCTTCCTTTCAGGCGCAGTCGGCGGCAGGATGTGAAGTACGGGAACCCCATACGGCAGTGCAGAGGATACAATTCCAACAGTAAGCTAACTCTACTACATATTTGTAAATATGTAAACTAATTATGCATATCATTAAAAAGATTTCTGCCTGTTTTTTTTTAAATGCATCGGTCTGATAAATGTTTTGTTTGCACAACTAATTAGTTGCAAAATTATTCACAGCTAATATTTGTTTGCATTGCATGACACATTGATCAGCATCATCAGTTCATGAGTTCAGCGTATATGTCATGCTTTCATTATGCACCCATAATTAGCTGTTAACCGAAAACATCATTGTGCTGTGATCTGAGTTTATTTACATTACTGTAGTCTGACTGACACGACTCTTACATTCTGCTGGCTCTGCTCTAATAGTTCATGGCCAGCGCTCGTTCTCGCTCCAGTGCTGTGCTGATGTCAATAAGAAATGACATGTTGTTTGTTCTTGTTGTCCAGCCAATAAGAACACTCTAGAGACAGTGCAGTACGGGGTGGAGGGCAGCAGCACGTTTTTGGAGTGCCAGGCCAGATCGCCCCACGCCGCTATCAAATGGCACCTCCACCGAGACAACAGCGACAGGAGGAGAGAGGTGAGGACACACCATTACATATGTATGCCAAGCAAATGGTATGGATTCAGTATGATCCTTTTTTTTAGGCATAGTTGATGCCAATAATATGAAAGCTGATATGGACATACTTTAAAAACTATTTTTAATATATATATATTTTTTTAAATATATGTTAAATTACGTTTTATGTGGAGTATAAATAAACATGTAATAATTTAATTATAATTTAAATGCTATATAATATTTGTGTTATTTTGTAATATAGTGTAATTATAAATAGTATGTATACATATACACACACAGTCAATTACATTTTGTCATTTCATATTATTTTCTAATTTACATACGTTTGTAATATAGTGTACATATATATATAGTATATTACATTTTTTTCTGTTATTAGTACATTCAGCAGATTTTATCCACGTGGAAAATGCATCTAGTTAAAAATAAAGTCCTATATGGAACATCAATAGTAAAATTCATTGCTTTATTTCGCATGTCTGTTTTTGTATGTTTCTTCAGGTCCGTACCGATGGGCGAGTGATGAAGACAGATCAAGGCTTGCTACTACGTTCTCTCCAGTCCTCAGACTCTGGCATCTACGTCTGCACAGCCACAGAGAAGAACTTCAAGCACACCTTAGTCAAACTCCAGCTGTTGGTCTTGACCAACCAGGCCGTCAACAACATCCTGGTGGAATCGGGCCGTCCAGCGACGTCTTCGCTCCAGTCCAGCCCCTGGACCCCCAGCGCTGGACAATACAAAGACCTTCTGACCATCCTCAGTCAGCCTGAGATGGGCCTCATAAACCAGTACTGCCAGGACTATTGGCAATATGGAGACCCACTGACAGGGGTCATCAAAGCCAAAGACCTCAAAGAGCTAAAGGAACAGAAGAAACCGCGGAATCGCAGACATCACGGGGATGAGGAGGAGACATGAGGGGGTTTCTGTCCCCCCCCAGCTTTATAAGAAAGACTTCTAAAAGAGGAAAACCTGGGGGGAAAAAGAAAAACTTCCATCAAATGAAACCGAACTTTGCAAGCAACAAACGGAATTCCCTTTTAACACACAAAGATGATATCTTACACAGTATTTATTGTAGGTTGTATATAGTACCATTCTGTGGATTTCTTTGTACTTAAATAGAAAAATGAATGCTCTTTGTGTATAAGTACCTAACGGGCAAATATTATTGTTATATTATTTTTATTGTCACAACTACAAACAAAAGAAAAGAAAATCTCCAATTTCCATCTTCCGGGCATTGACGACTCGTATATATTGACATAAACTCATAGACTATGTTGAACTTGAGAGGAGAGAGCGAACGGGGAGAAATCTTTCCCCTTGGACTCTTTGCGCGGAAAGACATTCGGCAAAGGCGGGGCAGAAGACGCTGACATCATAATGCACCTCACCACTAGTCCCACCCCTAAGTGCATTCTGGTCCGTCGTTGGTAACAATGATACACCAGCTCATATTGTCTTCCTAATGTCACTCTGTATGCACAACGCATCTGTTTCATTGCACAAATGTTTAAGGTAATCAAGTTCCATGGCACAATTTTTTGTGTAATGTAAAACAGCTGCTGAGGGCTCTTAGTAAGCTTTTATTGTTTTTTTTTATGCCACTTTTGAAAAGGCTTAAAGCACAAACCAACTTATAACGCGATGATGTCATGAATGCCTAAATAGGAAAACACATCCAGGTCATATTTCACCCATTTAAAAAAAAAAAGTACATTAAGCCATTCTTTTAAATCATAATTTTCATATAATGAAATATAGTAAAAATGGCATTTTTTTATGATATGATGATTACATTTGAAGGGGTAATGTCACAAGGACTTGTTTTTAAGCAACAATTACATATATTCCTTTTGATTTTGGGATGAAATATGATTTGCTACTGTTTTTTTTTTTAGGATTCAGCTAATTATGGCACATAGCCTGAATTTAAATAAACTGGGGAAGGCTACAATACTATTAAAGTTACATCCTGATATATGACAACCTACATTCATTTTCAAAATGTGTTCACACTGTATAGAGCATTTCATCACAGTTAAACTACTCGAGGTCTTGGGAAGCTGGCTTTTCATTGTGTGCATGATTTATGTAGTGGTATTGTAGTTACAAAATTAAAGATAGCTATGTCGCGGTTCTTTCTGTTCATATATTTTTTATGGTCAGGTCAGTGTTGGTCCTTTTCTGAGCGGCAAAACACAGGGCAACTATTAAAACGTTGACTAACTGTTTCCTCAACAGTTGATGGTATTGTTACGGTTCCTGCAAAGCACCACACAGTCCCAAATCCAGTATGAAGCAGTGTTTTACAGCGAGAGAATACGGTTGTACAATTTCTTGGTATTTTTAAGACGTGTCTTTAGAAATGTTTGTGTTTTTATTTTGTCATCCGTTTGAGACTAAATGCACAGGTGATGTTACTGTGATAAATGTGTAAATGATTTTCTTTTCCCTCTTGCCGTTGCTAACTAATAAATTAAAGCTCTATATTTTATAGTAATTCAGACGTTTATTTATTTTTTTCTTCATCCGCTGATATGTTTTAGAAAGTAAAGCTTTCATTAAAGGGATAGTTTACCCAAAAATGAAAATTGGCTGTTTATTTGCTTACCCCCAGGGCATCCAAGATGTAGGTGACTTTGTTTCCGCAGCAGAACACAAACGAAGATTTTTAACTTTAACCGTGGCAGTCTGGTAGTCATGTAATGGAAGTGGATGGGCACCAGACCTTTCAAAGTAAAAAAACATTCACAGACAAATCCAGATTACACCCCGCGGCT
>JAUMHQ010000009.1:1916101-1928308 GCA_032361165.1 Enteromius paludinosus | reverse complement strand
GGGGAGTCATAATCTGGCAGGGGGTCAAAATTCGGCACTACACCGGCTCAGCATCATGATGTCTATCGGCCATCGGCGATATCTCAAATTATCTCATTTTGTTCCAAACCTATTTGACTATTCTTCTTTTTTATTCTTTCCATTGCATGACATATGGTTAGCTGACAAATAAAAATTGGACTGTGTCCTAAAGTGTGGCAGCAAAAATTAAAACACACATGGATTATTAAGTAGCATAAGAAAAATGTATCTTAATTCTTAGTTCCAACAAGGGTGAGTGATTTACCTGCAACCTTAGAGTATTTTATTTTAATTTTTTTGTGTATTTTTCTGTAACACCATATATACATTTATTTCATACCATAGAAAGGAAGTCAAAAGAAACCCATACAGGTTTGAAATTGTCATGAAACTTTAATTCAAACTCTTCATTGCTTGTTGTTCATCGGGAAACATAATACGAGGTCATGTTTTTATTTTAAGGTAGTGGCAGACCAGCATACAGTTCACGTGAGCAGACACCACTCCCATCATGCATCATAACTGCACCATGCCATTTTTAGCAAAGCCCCTAGTGTTCATAAACAGAGCACCTCATACTAGTGCTCCAGAATTAACAAAGAAACTCTCTGAGGGGGTCTTACTGAGGTCAGGCGACGAGCTGTGCAAAGAGGAAACACTTGAGCATGCTTTTATTACAGAGAAAAGTCAGAGGTGATCTACTAATTAAGTTACTTTTCTTCAGTGGAATTGGAAGAATTCCCCTCAGGTCCTTGAAAAATGAAAGAATCAGATAACGATGTTCTTTTTGCACGCTTTGCCATTGTGGTGACCAATGCAACTCAATTGTATTTAAACATGTAAACAAAAAAACCTTGAATCCAGCCTACAGTGACACATAACTGACAGAATTGGTCCTCTGAATTAGCTTAGGTCGTACAAATAAAGTGTGTTCTAGTTTTAGTGTGTTCACACAATGAGCTTTAACACTATAGGACCTTGAGCCCCTTTAACCTTTGACCTCCTGGTCTTTCACCTCAGCCTGTTATCCTTTCTCTAAACTCTCCCCACTTTATTCAATGACTGTTGATGAGGACCTTTTTTATTGTATGAGCCAAAATGAGATTGGTTGAAAAACTATGTTGATATGGTTCTGCTAATGTTTTTTTAGTTCTGTGCTCAATTTTAAGGAATAGTTCACCCTAAAATTGAAAATTTCACAAGACAACAACTTGACTTCTTTCAGTTCTCTTTTAAAATAAATCAACAAGGATGTAATTGTTTAGAAGTGACAGAAAAGTTTGGACTTTTTCAAATATATTGTGATTTCCAGATAAAATATTAAAGAACACAACTGTTTTCAACAGTAATAATAAAAATCAGCATATAATCCATGTGACACAGAAGACTGGTGTTATGAAATATATTAAAATATAAGCAGTTAGAGACATTTGTAACAATAATTAAAAAAAAATATATATTTATTTCACAATACTGTTTTTATTGTAGCTATATGATCAAATAAATGCAGCCTTGATGAGCATGATGAAATGGTACTGTATATACTGTAAATTATGTATATATTAAGTAAACTAATAATGAAATGCCTTTAACTGAAATGTTAGTGTTTAATCTTGTCATTATACATTAGTGACAGTCTATGCTCCAATGTTATACTGTTAAGTGCTTTGACACAATCTGTATTGTAATCTAAATAAAGGTGACTTGACTCTGAACTGTCACTTTAAGTCTGTTTGCGTTCTGCACTTATTACCATTGACTTTTTTAAAAGTACATTTCATCTGGTTGCAGGCGAAAGTTTACCTTCAAAAATACATGATTTGAAGCTCTTTCAAGGATTTTCCACACAAACCGAGACCCCATTGTCTTCCTTATAAAAACACTCATTGGTCATCCGAATAAAAAAAGAATACGCCTAAGCAAGCAAGGTCTGCTATTTATATCACGTCTATCTTGTCTCTCTCACTGTCTCTCTCCCAAGTTCTGTTAGTCTGACTTCCTTGGCAACCCACTCTTTGTTTTCGGTGGCACTTATTCAAGTGGGGAGTGTGAGGAGCCTACGTCCTGGAGGTTATCAGACATAGAGACGGCTGTAGCCCAACAAAGAAACTCCTCAGTTTGGAGCCGTTCACAGTTCCTGAGGAACAGGAGCTACAGTACATAGCAGTGCAGCCAAGAGCAACTAAGCAAGGTGTCTTGTATTGCTGTGTCATCACAGCCAGGTAAAGGTCTTTTTTTGGAGCTTAAGACTTATACCATGTCCTACCAAATGAGCTTAGATTTTTCGGACAGAAAACCTAGCATTAAAATCGCAAGCTTAAAATTCCCATTCATATCAGTGCTAGTTGCAGAACTAGCAAGAGCCAATCATCTATGCCATAAAAGCCATGTGACTAATCAGTCAGGCACAAGGAAATTAAATAAAAAATGTTAATTTCTAGATTACACCATTAGAACCGAATAATAAAAAAAAAACCCATAAATTTGATTATTACAACATTATTTATATATTTTATATTTAGCTATCAAGAAACACTTCCAGTCCAAAAATAAAGAGTATAATTTAATTAATTCATACATTTTTTATTATAATTTTTTTTTTAGTTGTTTAGATTATAAATTGAATTATTCCAAGCAAATAACTGCATGACAGGACAAGAGGACATACAAAATATTAAGACGTTTTTCAGTTCAACTCTAAATCTTATACATTAAAATATAATTTATATTGAAATAAATTTGTTTTCACTTCTCGTTTTCATAAGTATTATATTGTGAGAGTCTACTTTTCAATAGAATGACTCTTTCACTTTCAACCACTTTTATTTATATAGCGCTTTTAACAATACAGATTGTAGCAAAGCACTGAACATTATCAAGTAGAAGAACAGAGTGATGGTAATGTATAATGACGAGAATTAAACTTTATTTATCAAAAGCAGAGGCGGTCTCTGTAATTAAGATGACGATAGTCACTAGAAATCAGGTGTCCCTAAACTAGGTGACAGCGGCAAGGAACCAAATCCCCATCCATGAGAGAATGGAATTTCCAGTTAAATTTTAGGCACAAGTTAGATTGTGTAAAGGACTTATAGTGTGTGTGTGTGTGTGTGTGTGTGTGTTTTCTTTATACTATTTTAGCCAGATCACTTTATTTCTCTTCATCCATGTAGAGGTGGTGTGTATTTGTCTTTAAGCCGCTCTAGTGTTGGCCATTACTGCAATGCAATGTGTCCTCCAGTGCTTTCTCATGTTTATGTGGCAAGGCCTTTGCATCTTACTTTAGAAGATCATCCTGCCGTGTTTGTCACTGGTCTAATGCACCAACAGGAAACACAACCCGAACACAACATAACCAAGCTAGAGCCGGCTTAGCTAGACTTAACAGGTCAGGGCGAGCTACAGTATTTCATAAGACTGGAATAAATATACAAGACACAGAGGCATGGCGTAACCAGATTTAACCAGTCTTTGTTTTATTTGTTCATAAACTCTATAGCAAAGCCGGTAACAGACCTTTGTGATAAAACAAGACTGGCTAAATGCCAATGTGTTGCTTTTTGAGTGTAATCCAATCACTGATCTGTAATCTAGAGAGTTGTACGGTTTAAGTTAAGGGTGATTATTTTCCATGTGTAAATGTTTTCTTTTATCCCTGAGTAATATGCTGACTAGTAATTAAGCGAAAGTTGCTCTTTTTTTCATACTTGGTTGGAATGCTGTTTTGATCAGTCGGGAACTGTTTTTTAATTCATGTGTTTAAAGGTTTAAGAACTTTTCACAAAAGTGTTGGGGCATCAGCTCGCATTTCACAACTGTGCATGAACGTTGCTTATTCTCATGCAGTGAACACTTGCCCAAGCTTGCTTCAACTAGTGTGAAAACACCCTCATTTGCCTTCTATCAGACAACAAAATGTGAAAAAATATGTTTTTAATCTACTAGTTTCTCTCTTTTTTTAAATGTAGATGCAAATAGAAAAACAGAGCGGCAAAATTGCAAACAAATGTGAACGCCTAATGGAATTTGTCTGGTAAGGAACACATAAAAGCTTTGTGATACCTGTTTTCATGCATCAAACATTTTAAATGGCCTCTTTTCAAAAATCCATTAAGCATCCATCCAGTTTTTTTAAACACTTTAATGTTGCTTTTACCATAGCTTTTAAAAAAACAGGAGACCTGCACATAGCATTACTGGCTGATAGCAGCATTGACCCCGAGGTCCTGAGACGACTCTTCCTGTTACGGTTAGTTAGATCTTCCTCTGCTGTCTATAAATAAACCCTTCAGTCTCACCCAGTAACTGTGGCTGAAGTTCAGCTTTATTTTAAGGTCCTTTAATACTCCAGTGTTCTTTTTAGAAGTGCTCCTTTGTAATTGTTCAAAGGACAAGATGCCCCGTTGCATTTTAGCTGTACTGACACATGTGCGGTATTTTGAAAACTTAATACAGGGGAGATGTTATTAATGCATTAACACCAAGCTATTTACAGGGCCGGGTTCTTCACACGCAGCTACTGTGCTAAAAGTTGTGAAAAGGAAAGGCTATTAATGTCCTAGCATGAAAAGAAACCCAGCTGCGTCGGTTTAATCCAACATACAAATCTTACAGCTCTTATAATCGAAAACCACATTGAATCTTAACTTACATATCAGTTATAAATATACATTTATAATGTTGGTCATTTAATGTGCTGATTCAAACAGATTTCGGAGCTCTGATTCAACTACAGTTATAGAAATGATGTAAATATGTAAATAAAATATTCTGTAAAACCTTGTGTCAAGATTTAAAATATATATATTTCTGAGCATTTTTATAAATACTATTTTTATTGTAGTTCATCATTTTAGCATATGCATAACACAATCAATATATAACGAAAGATGAACTATTTTCAAAGCCGCTTATCTTAGCTCTGTAAGTCAGCATCACTGATGTTCAGTTCTGTCGGGTCTTAGTTTGAGTGTTGACTAAATGACGCTTAGTGTGTTAATGACACACTCAACCTTGAGGAGCTCTCCTGGCAGTATTGTGAGTCTGACACCAGTGAAGATGTGCTGTTCACAACACCTGTATGCTGTCAGGGTTATTCATTTGTCAAAACCTATCACTTGTTTATAACGGCGCACCAGTTCCACGGTTGTTGTTTTTTTTTCAGAGTCAGACTGGTGCTGAGTCTGATGCAAGTCTAGTGCAAGAGACACTCTTTGCATTCTCATTATGCCAGCAGCCTCTCTCCATTGGCTAGAGGTTTTGTTTGCCTTCTCGGTTGCTAGGCAGACGTATTGTAGTCTTTGTGCTTACTGTATGAGATCATCGTTGTTATTTTATAATATTGAATATAATATTACATTGTGTATATACAGGTAACTATGGAAATAGGTAACACTTTACAATAAGGTTTCATTTGTTAACATTAGTGAAGTATTAACTAACATGAACAAACAATGAACAATTGCTTACTTTTCTAAATTAGTTAATTTACTAAATGAATAACTCCCCAATGATAGATGGATGGATAGATACATATGTTTACATTGAAATAGCCATGGGTAAAGGTTTTGTTGCAACCTGATGCTGGTGTAAGTGAATAATCTTGCTCTTTGTTCTCTGTTGTGTTCACATGTCTTTATCAGAAGCACTAATAGCTTCTCAGGCTGCACTGCTCTCAGAGAGCGCATGAGCCCGCCGGCATTCTGCTGACAGTGGATCTGAAAGAGAGAATGAGGATAGTGATATATTCCTTTATTACAGTCCATCCATCTTTTTAATTTAAAGGATAACGATTTGTGAAATGATTTAAATAAATCTGGACTCATTAAAGCTTAGTTCCGTTTTACATGTTAATGACTCATTTAAATCAAAGGGCACTCAAAAGGGACCTTGCAATGCTTAAAACACACCTCATTTTCTTCTGCAAAGAATTTAGCAGGTAGTCAAGCTCTGACGGTTAAGCTTTGTCTTAGTCGACACAAAAGTCACACTGGGCAGAGTGCATGGTCCTAATGTTAAGCCAAGGTTGTCCTTGTCCTAGAGAGAAGTCACAGTTAATCAAGATTACAGGTGGAAATGCATCCCAGCAGCAGGAGGTGCTTCGTTCCATCGCACACCGGCCAAATCAGCTCACCTCATTCATTCGTCATGCCTGAGCACTGACCCAATGTCTTGTGGTAAAAGAGTATCTGCACATTGTGAAAGCGAATACTTAAAAATCCAGTTATGATTCTCAGAACCTGTCTTCCTTTTAAAAGTGACATTTACAATTAGTGACGGTCACAATAGCTTCGTTCTTCGTGCATTCATGTTTGACAGTCATCCGTCATGTGATCTGCTAAGTCTGACAGTGCAGCATATAAAAGATTAATGACTCAAATTCCTCTTTTGATTTAGTAAAATGTGGCCTTTGACCTTGCTGGTGCTTAAAATGGACATTTAAGGCACAGATATGAAGTGTTTACAAGGTTAACTTGTAACTGTTGAGTCATTTTTTAAGAAAGTGTTAAGGGGTTTGGCGGGCTGCTGTTGCTATGACTGGCCTATCACTGAGCCATGTTGAATCTAGAGAGATGAAGAGACATGCCTGACTAGGGCTACTTAGAAACTGGGACGTCAGAGTTGATGTTTACTTTAAAATATCTTTTTTAAGCTACATCTGTATAAAGGGATAGTGCACCACACAAAGAAAATCTGTTTATAGTTGACTCACTCTCAGGCCATCCAAGGTGTAGATGAATTTGTTTCTTCTTTTGTGACAGATTTGGAGAAATTTAGCGTAACATCACTTAATGATCAATGTATTCTGAATGGGTGGTTAGAATCAAACAGTTGATAAAAAGCTGTTTGGACTCTCATTCTGATGGCACCCATTCATTACAGAGGATCCACTGATGACAAAGTGATGTAATATGTCTGGATAAGGAAACAAACTCACTTACATATTTAATGACCTGAGCAAATTTCATTCATCAGCTTCTCCACAACGTATTGAATGAATGTCCAAATGAATGAACATGCTTTAAATTGCCCAGATCTAAGCGCACAGATAAGTGGAAGTCACTGGTAAGAGATTAGAGCTTTGAGAAGCTATGATCTGATTCATAGTACTAAGTTTAGACTCTATTTCTCGGCTCAGGGAGACTTTTGGAAGCCAGAGTGGGATTTGAAAGCTGTGATCTTCAAAGGGTTCATTTTCACCTCTGAGCACTGAAAGTGCATCAGGAATATCAAAGTGCTATATGAGAAAATATAGACCAGAAAAAATCTATCCTAGTAACAAATTCTAAGAAAAAAAAATTTTTTCTCTTAAAATGAAAGAAAAGATACTAGTAAATTAATTCAGAAAGCATTTTAACCCTTAAAAGAGGTCTTAAGGTCCGGAGTATGGATGAGGACTTTTAAGAGGCTTAATAGTTTGCTAAAATTGACGAAACATGAAGAGTTTCTGGAAATGTGTTGAACACAATGCATGACAGTGAGTCAAAAATGCGCTACACATTAGATCATGTTTGTGACCGATCTTATTAGAGACATGCTAACATCTCTGACACTGTTAGAAATGGAAGGAATGACTTCATTAATATATTTAGCAACTGGAAAATGTACCTGTGCAGCAGTGGTGATTTGCATCTGTCACATGCTTCTATAAGTGGTCACACAAACAATTACAGCACTTTCAGGACCTTGTTTTGTCGCTGTTCATTTACTTAAAATACTTTAAGTATGACATGGTAAAAAATAAAGAATACATAATGTGTGTGTGTGAGAGAGAGCGAGAAAGTACGGTAAAACGGGAAAAATTACGCCTGTAATTTCACAGCTTATAAAGACCCTACTCTTAAAAGCGCTCTTTTATTTTCTTCTTGAACAACCAACCAATCATAAAGATAGCCTCGCCTCCTTACTAAGTTAAAAGTCTTTTTCTTGCTTAGAGTTGCTCTCGGATTGGTCCTGAATCACTTTTAAGCTAAGACTCTTTATCAGAAAATTTGAAGCTAAATTAGGGGCTCTCTGAGAGGTTTTTTTAGACTCTCAGGGGCCAGGAACCTGAAACTCCAATGACAACACATATCAAATGCGACCTGTTTCACACTGCATGCAAATGAAGCCAAAGTGCTTGCTGCAGCATACAGTAACTACAACAGCAGGTAAGTGTAGCGCTTTTACACTGACAGCGTTTCTGCTGACAGAAAACGGCAGCTCTATGCATAAAATACACTGATTTCTGGGTGTTGAGGTTTTTCTGTTGATCGATTACACAAAAGAAAAAACATGTGCAGCTTACAGTATATGTACAATGTGAAACAGTTTTCCAGTGTAAAAACGGCATTATATATGATAAAAATTTAAATAATATGAATGAATAAACCTGACTATATTTGGGTATGCATAAAGTATTTAGCATTTATTATGTGTGCTCTGTTTTATATTTCCATCCCTTGAGTTGCTTTTTTTTTATACATGACCAATCATCATTACTCCAACCAGTATTTGCTTTCCTCACTGCATTAAAAAATGTACTCCATATACTGACTGCAATTCACTCAGGTCATTCTCTGCGGGCCTTAATTCAGCACACATACCTGTATGTTACTTAATAAAGTTTGGTGTGATGATAATTCTGCTGTCAGAAATTTTTTAAAGCCACTTTATTTTATCTTCAAAAACTGCACAGTGATCCTTAAGCAACACTGACTGTAGTTGATATACTGTTTTAGAAGTGAACTTAAGCTACCGGCATTAGAGTTATGAAAGTATACTTTCACGACCTACTTGTCCTTATATTTATATATAATGAATCCTCCAAACCTCAAGGACAAGTAGGTCATGGAAGTTCACTTTCAGAACTCTAAAATAAAATTAATCTTCTAAACTTCAAACCCCATATGCTGTATGGTTCTGCTTCAAGAACCTTGGACTGAATATATAATAAAATCTGATTCTGAGTGCTGTCATATTTAGCCGTTGCAAAGATCTGACAATCAATTGGAACTTGGAACTAAATCATATTTCACAATGCTTGTCACACATCCTTCTTGAACTTTATGACACTGATAACAATGTCCAAGATAAGTCAGATAAGTGAGGAACTCTGTGTTGTTATGGGTGTATGTTGAAAAATGTTTTGCGAGTGAGTCATACTACAGTAGTTAACATTAGGATGAATCATTTAAGTGAGGTTTTCTGAAAACCCCATTAATATCCAATACCACACTCATGCCATTGGTTTGCAGTATATGCCACAAAACCACACACTGTAAAAATTATTTTAGCTGTAAAAAAAATTTGAAAATGCTACGGTAAAAACCTGTTAATGGTATATTCCTGTAAAATTTACAGGAGAAACCCGTAAACTGACACTCCCAGAATATGTAATATTGTTACAGTAAATTAATGTTTATTACATATTTCAGTTTAACGGGTTTCACCGTAATGGTGTTTAGTGTTTGTGTGAATGACACTAAGCTGCTTCTATTTATGTTCATATTTAAAAGCTACTTGTGATGGGTTTTGGTTCATTATGTGACTTTCTCATCACCACCTGCATTTGGTGCTTATCAGTGTATTTCAAAGGTATAAAACAGATTTCAGCACTTCAAAAGGCATGTTAACATTATATCAGTTAATGACATTACGGTATTTAACTGTAAATTTAACTTAAAACTGTAAAAGCTAAAGTGTTGTTACTTAATTTTTTATGGTCGAAATATAGCTGCTGTTTTTTTAGAATTTTTTTTTTTTCGGTGCGCTTCTAGAGGTTAAAATGTCAGTATTAGGGTGAATGTTAAAGGGGTCATACGGTGGTACATGCACTTTTACAAGCTGTTTGGACTGAAATGTGTGTTGGGAGTGTGTGTGTATACAACCACCCTACAATGATAAAGATCCACAGGTAGTTTTCTTTTAATTTAATAAAAATAAGTTGCTCTTTCTAAAATCAAGCCATTCTCAAATGCATGTTGACAGAGGCCACTCCCACAATAGTTGATTGACAGCAGCGTGTCACACAGACTGAACTGGTGTCTTACCTCAGACCTGCCCTGAGTGAGCCGCAGAGACAAGCAAGACTCCTGAGAGACCAGTGCCGTGCAGAGACCTTTACGGGGGCGGGTGCCCAACATGATAAAAAGGAGCAAATAGCAGGCTATACTAAACAATTACTTGTCAAATTCAATAAAAAAAAAAAAAAGTATCCTCTGAGAGCGACTCGGAAAAGAGGGGCGGAGTCAGAGGAGCTCGTGAAGATTTAAAGGGGAAGTACACAGAACAGGGTGATTTCTAAAGAGCTGTTTTTGACGGTGTAAAAAGTTTTTACACTATCTTTGAGAAATTTTAAAACAAACTATATTACAAACTTTCCATTAAGACCCTAAAGAATCATATTAGCTAGTGGAAAACTGGGTTTGTATGTCTCCTTTAAGTAACTTACATGTTAATGTTAGAGTTGAATCGGTCAAGAATGTTGATTTGAAATTTGATAAAGCGTGATTATAAATTAAAGATAGCTGCAGAACTGTGGCATTAATGTTATAAAAGTTAGAGTTGAATTAATTAAATGAATATATTTCACGATGTAAATAAGCGTTTCTCCATAAAACAAATTCTAATAATGATAATTTAAAAAAAACGATAATTCTGAAACCTGTAAATACATTGTCTCTAGGGGAAATTCATAAAAAAAATTAAACAATTAATTGATAGGCAACTGTATAAAATTTAACTCACTACCATTTAAATCCATTCTATTAAAGTGTGGAAAAAATTCATTCAAATAAAAAAGCATCTTCACTTGTATATTTATTAATGATTTTTATTATTCAAAAAGAACAAATAGCTTTTATCTATAAATCTAATTATATGAAAAAAAATGTCAGATTAAATTGAATTTGAATTACAATTCTGTGTCCTGTTTGCTCAATTTAAAGGGCTAGTTCACCCAAAACTGAAAATTATCCTGTCTTTTACTTACCTTTTTTGCTTCGAAGGCGAGTAAAAATTTTGCATGAACTAACCCTTTAAATTTCAGATTCATTACTGAATTGCATACAACCTTCCTAGAGGTAACATATGAATCCCTATAACCTTTAAAAAAGATAGACCTTTCACTTCTGCGTCTTTTGGTGGTTTGGAAGATTTTAGATGTCAGAATATACTCTTTAATTACTGCACCCCTGCATGTACAGACCTGCACATCAAACAAGCCAAGCCTTTGACTCAGTGTCTCTTTTTGCTGTTGTTTTATTGTAAATCTCTGTTTTGATGTTTCATCAGTCTGCCAATAGATTTTTTTTGTGAAAGGCAGATTTATTCACAAAAAGCATCTCTTGGCTCTTTTACAGTCAGTCTTGAGGACATCGATTCGGTGCGATACGGCCGTCAGACCGAAGGCCTGCAGAAGTACACCGACTCCTCAGTGGATGACCGCTGCCTCTCCATCATCTTCAAAGGTCGACGGAAGAATCTGGACTTGATCGCTTCATCTGAAGAAGAGGCCAAGCAGTGGGTCAGCAGTCTGGAGAAGGTCATGAATAGAATGCACAGCCTCAACCGACAGCAGAACAGTGAACAGTATCCTTGAACGTCCATTCCTCAGAGCCTGCTCTCTGAACACATTTGTCAACACTGATGTTATTAAAGGAAAACATTGATCTAACATATTTAGGTTACACGTCATTTCAAAGGGACATATTAAATGTAAGCTTAAGGTTAGGTTTCAGTCAAAGGATGGTTGCTTTATAGTTAATAATAAAATTGTATGTATGATTTACTTTAATTATTACATATTACATTACGAATAAAGGTAATGTGTGTCAATGTCACCTAAAAGCTCAGTGTGTAAGGTGTGCCGTGTATATTTAGTGTGTGTGTGTAGTAGAACCTGATTCTGCTGAGTTCGACGTGTTCCTAGGTCAGCATCTTTGTTGACCCTGGAGCAACATTTGTGATTAGCCAATCAAGAACCAGTTTATAGCTTCAGTGTCATTCATCTATCATTAAATCTGATTTTAGACCGAATCGAACATTGAACTCAGCAAAATCAGGACATACACATGCATGTATAATATAAAAATTTTTTTAAAGGTGCCATAGAATGGAAAACTGAATAGACCTTGGCATGGTTGAATAATAACAGTTCAGTACATGAACATAACATACTGTGAGTCTCAAACACCATCGTTTCCT
>JAUMHQ010000009.1:1860656-1874304 GCA_032361165.1 Enteromius paludinosus | reverse complement strand
CTTGTTATTTTGTCAGCACAGATCCCTGCGTTTTTGTTCAGCTTGTTTGCACCTTTTGACTATTAAATTTCCTTGCAATTAAGTCAGTTCTGCCTGCCGTGTTTCTGTTCGCTGAAGAGGCGGGATTGCGACATAAGAATCGCAGCAGCCTAACGCCGAACATTACACATGGACTGAGATCAAAAGGTGCTCTTTTTGCAGACAATATCATGTCACAATTAAGTTTATAATTATCAACAAAAAGAATAGGATTGGGCTCAGTAAGATGTTTTTAATACTATTTTATTCAGCAAAAATGCATAGAATTGATCAAAACATAAAGTAAAAACTTTTATAATTTTAAAAAGCATATATTGTCTTGGACTTTGTATTCATACACTAACACATTATTATTATTGTTGTTATTATTATATGTCTGAAACATACAGTATGTTCAAAAGTTTCAGCAACAATATTAAACTGGATATTATGGACCAGTCACCGAAGATTAGCATCGGATAAGGGAGGGGCTTAGAAAAAATTATTGTTGAGCAAATAAGGTAAAATTAAAAACATGGTATAAGACAATAAGTGTTTTTGATCTTGCATGCTTGTCAACCTGTTGTTGGCGACTCCCAAAACCAAAATATGAACCTCTTATTATCCATAAAAGCAGAACAACATTACAACTCAACATTGATAATACTCAAATAATAAATGCAACACATCAGCATCTTAATGATTTCTGAACGATCATGTGACACTGAAGACTAGAGTAATGATGCTGAATAGTAGGTTGCTAATGACAAAATTTGAAAAAATATCACATCCATATCCATCCATTTAAAATCGAATAGCAAATAAATAGCCAGGTTTGGTTTCCTGGAGCAATCAGTGACATCAAGAGGTTTAAAAGCGATTAAACCTGCCGTTTTGAATCAGTTTCCACTGGACTGAATCTAGACCCGCAGTAGCTAATGCAGGACACGTTTGTGCACATGACCCCCTCCGACCCCACTCAAGACATCCCATATTCATTATGCATTGATTACAGCCTCCTGTTTAATAGACTCATTTACCTCTGTCCCCCTAAAGGACTGTATTGATTTTTATGAAAAGGAATTAAATGGGCTGTATTGGTTGCGCCCTGTGGCAGAATGAAGGGTTTGCAGAATTAAATGGTTCACAATCGCACAATTATGGGAATGACAATTATCTCGCTACATCCATATATTCAAACTTGTTTGCCCTCTGGGTAGAAACAATAGATTACTTCATTAGGGCACGGAAGAGAACTGGCACAAGGGCAGTGACTGTTTTTTTTTTTTTTTTTTACCCGGTGAAGGTTACATACATTCTCTCATTCTGACTTTTATCTGAGTTTTATCTGTCTCTACGAGGTCTATGGTTTGGCTGCAAAGGCCTCTAATGTATTAAATGAGTCATTTAGTAATGCGGAAGAGGATCATGGTGATTCATTCTAATGTATTCAACCTCAGAGATGTCCTTGTTGTGTGAGGAATTATCGCTGTCTCAGGGATACATAAAGGCATTTGTTCCGCACCTGATTTAATCCATGCAGCCGATGTAATTATTAGGTGTTGAACTGCTTCAAACAACTTCACTGATGAATACCAGGGTTCCAGTGCTGCATTCGGCACAATGGCTTCAAATTACATCAGATGATCAAAGTTTAAAAATAAATGTATGACTTTTAATTATTAGGTGCATTAAGTGAAGGAACATTTTTACACCTACATGTAGTCGTTGAACTGGGGTATGCCTTTTCTTCTTTCACTTTTTCTGAAATGCTCATTGTTCTTTTATTGTGAAAAATAAAACAATTGTGAGAGAGCTTTAAAAAAGAGTCACATTGTGAAATATAACGTCACAATTGAGTATTGTTTTATGTCGTGTTGCACATATATTTAACAATATATGTCTCAGCATTATCTATTCAGGTGCTGGTCATACAATTAGAATGTCTTCAAAAAGTTGATTTATTTCACTAATTCCAATCAAGAAGTGAAACTTGTGTAATGTACTGTATACATTCATTCCAAACAGACTGATATATTTCAAGTGTTAATTTCTTTTAATTTTGATGATTATAACAACTAATGAAAACCCCAAATTCAGTCTCTCAGGAATTTTGAATATTATAAGACCAATGCAAAAAGACTTTTAGAAATCTTGGAAAACTGAAAAGTATGAAAATGAAAAGTATGAGCATGTACAACGATCAATACTGTACTTAGTTGGGTCTCCTTTTGGCTGAATTACTGCAGCAATGCGGCGTGGCGTGGAGTCGATCGGTCTTTGGCACTGCTGAGGTGTTATGAGAGCCCAGGATGCTCTGATAGTGGCCTTCAGCTCTTCTGCATTGTTGGGTCTGGCATATCGCATCTTCCTCTTCACAATACCCCATAGATTTTCTGTGGAGTTGCGAGATTTTCTGGCGAGTTTGCTGGCCAATTAAGAATAGGGATACCATGGTCCTTAAAACAGGTACTGGTGGCTTTGGCACTGTGTGCAGCTGCCAAGTCCTGTTGGAAAATGAAATCTTCATCTCCATAAAGTTGGTCAGCAGCAGGAAGCATGAAGTGCTATAAAACGTCCTGGTATACAGCTGCATTGACCTTGGACCTCAGAAAACGCAGTAGACCAACACCAGTAGATGACATGGCACCCCAAACCATCACTAACTGTGAAAACTTCACACTGGACCTCAAGCAACGTGGATTGTGTGCCCCTTCTCTCTTCCTCCAGACTCTGGGACCCTAATTTCCAAAGAAAATGCAAAATTTACTTTCATCCGAGAACATAACTTTGGACCACTCAGCAGCAGTACAGTCCTTTTTGTCTTTAGCCCAGGCGAGATGCTTCTGACGCTGTCTGTTGTTCAAGAGTGGCTTGACACAAGGAATGCGACAGCTGGAACCCATGTCTTGCATACGTCTGTGCGTAGTGATTCTTGAAGCACTCTTTGTGAATCTCCCCCACATTTTCGAATGGGTTTTGTTACACAAATCTCTCCAGGGTGCGGTTATCCCTATTGCTTGTACACGTTTTTTTCTACCACATCTTTTCCTTCCCTTCCCCTCTCTATTAATGTGATTGGATGCAGAGCTCTGTGAACAGCCAGCCTCTTTGTGTGTCAATGGTCGTCTTTTGGACAACTGTCAAAACCAGCAGTCTTCCCCATGATTGTGTAGCCAACAGAACTGTGCTGCGTCCGAAATCACATAGTGCTTAAGTAGGTACTACATTTAAAATTTAACATACTACCCGACCATTAAACAGTACGTTCTATATAGTATGAATATGGGTAGTATGAATGGAATTCTCCATCAGCCATATTGTTGTTGTCACGTGTCATGCGTCGCCACAACAGCGCGGAAATGTAAAGTTTTACATTTAGATTAGATTTATTTAGATTGTGTTAAACAAGTGTAATTTAATCAAATTCAATTTTTTTTTTTTTTCCTGAGGTACTTGAGCCGCGTCATATTTTTTGAATATGACACCCCCTCTCTCGAGCCTCATGGGATAGGAAAATGACCATGGTATGTGTACTACAGAATTTGGGCGGAAGCAGTAGGTCATCCAGGTACTTCTCGCCTACTGATAATTTTGAATACTATGAATTCGGACATACTACTCGCCTCACATACTGTTTTTTGCATAATATATAGTAGGGAAGTAAGCGATTTCGGACGCAGCAATAGACTGAGAGATCATTTAAAAGCCTGTACAGGTGTTTTGAGTTAATTAGCTGATTAGAATGTGGCACCAGGTGTCTTCAATAGTGAACCTTTTCACAAAGTTCTAATTTTCTGACATAATGAATTTGGGGTTTTCATTTGTTGTCAGTTATAATCATCAAAATTAAAAGAAACAAACAAGAAAAATATCACTCTGTGTGGAATCAATGTATACATAGTACAAGTTTCACTTCTTGAATGGAATTAGTGAAATAAATCAATAAATCATTATATGACCAGCACTTGTGTGTGTGTATATATGTGTATAATATATATATATATATATATATATCCAGAAATTCTTGTGAAAGCAATGAAAAGTATGTTCAATGAGTCATGTAGCCTATCCAATTTTGGAATGTGTTTAATTAAGCTATAAACAATGGTTGTAGAAATGATAGTTTAGAATAGAATTACATTCACCTTGCAATGGCTAATTTATAGCTATCATTAGATGTGTATGCGTTTCATTTAAGTTAGTTTTTCACATTGTTTCTGAACAACAGCCACGGGTGTTTAAATATATCTAATAAAATAAAATCATCTTTAAACATTAGATGAAGCTGATACCAATTCAAAGACCCCATTTTTGACATATGCCACAACGTCATCCCGCTGCAGAGCTTTTTAGATGTATTGATTCAATTAAGACTGCCATATTACCCCTGGGTACGCATAATATGTTTAATATTCACATGGGAGAGGGGGCGTATGATAAACAATACGTCAAACACGTGTGCAAGGTTTCTCGTGCTCCCACACACACCTAATTTCAAGTATGATCAGTTTAAAGAGAGATGCGTTCATAACCAACAGTAGCCCGCAGCCAAATCTTGACAATCCATATGAGAATACGCCCGCATTCGATATTTACAGTGCACGACTAAGGTGTTTGGGGCTGTCAGCTGAGTTACCTGAAGATGTTTAATGCTCGTGACAGTCCAATTAGTCAACAGCGAGCAGGAATATAATTGCTTTTTTGAGCCTTATCAAATTAAGTTCTCTCCTAATCTCTTCGGCTGTATTGATTGCACTGAGCAGGAACAAACAGGCAGCCAATGGTGAACTACTCTGCAGCAGGAAAAGGTGCTTGTTCCTCCAGCACCCATAGCGCCTGTCTGGCCCGCGCTGATTTCTATCTTTCCAACAACAGATAAACCCCAAGGCCTCTCGAAATGGAGAGAGAGAAAGTGAAAACTTGTACTGACGCCCAGACCTCCAAAGGGCAAAACAACATCTAGGAGTTTGAGAGCCTCACCTGTGCTTCAGCGTTTAGTCTCGTACTGTATTTTTAACAGTTGTTTACCCCGCTACCCTCGAGCGATCTCCGTCTTAACGGCGTACAACTTGCCACCCGCTGACATTCAGCATCCGAAGATCGTATCTCATGTAAATATTCATGTAGTCTCATGTGTGTACAATAATCACCATATTCATGCACAATTAAAGGGTCTTGTTGTTGAGATAAACCTGATCAGGTGCGTACATGACCAGATATCTCAATTGGTCAGCATTATTCATTATTTTGAGTTATTCACATGGACGGAGAAGATTTTTCCAGCAGACACAAGTACCCTATTAATACACAATCTTCACCCACACTTAATAAACATGATATTTGAGTTGTCCTCCATCTCCACTTAATGCATTACCCACATTTCCTGTTTTCAAGACAAATCACTCATTCGTAACCCATTCGTGACCTATCGCTGACATTGTAATCCTCGGATTGCAGAAATTCATTAATAGTGTCTGTAACTAATGCAGAGTGCCCTAATGCCGAATAAATCGCAGGGAAATGAGAAACCAGTGGCGGAGAAGGTTCAAAGACAATTAGTGGGTGTCAAAGCAACGAGGCGGTGGCACATGACAAGCGAGGTGAGGGTGAATCACCTTTGATGGTTTTTTTTTCTCATTTAATGCACTTTTTGAAGCCCTCTCGTCTGGACCCTCCTCTTCACGTGTTCTTTTGAAGAAATACAGCAATTAAAAAAAAAACATTTATCTGAGCTTAATACGTAGATGCAACAGTTGTAGGTTAATTAAAAAATAAAAAAAAAACACCAAGTGTTTTTTTTCATTCTGTTTGAGTATTCTGACCAGCAAGAATGACAAAAAAAAAAAAAAGAAAAAAAAAACAACCTTTGAAAAAGCTTCTGCTTTGAACAAATGCCATGAACTTTGCAGACAAGTTGGAGATTTCAAGAGGAAGCTGAGAGGATGGATGAAGAGAAACACAAAGCAAAAAATTATAAATTTAGAAGGGTATAATAAAAAGAACTCACTGTATTAGTACACTGTCTTCTGTCTCCACTCTCTTTAATCTTTTTTTTTTTTTTCATCAAATGTTTTGCTTATAATTTCTCTGACCTTTTATCCATTTGCAGAACCCGTAGCAAATTCACTAGCACACATACTCAAGTTGTTTAATAAAACTGCAGCAACTTTATGATAAAAGACAGAGTAGGATCTCCAAGGCCTTTTGCGTGAAGCCAGTTTTGATTTTTACCCATGTAAGTTAGCATTTAGTTTGAGCAAAAAATTTGGGGGTTAAGGAAAGTGGGTTGGTTTTGAGTGGGTTTTGTCGCCATGATAGCTTAGATTTGTGCAAAGTGACACATATCTGATGCAGTAAAGCCACTCCCTCATACCACTTGTTTCAAATTAAAGCAGTTACAGCAAAATAATTTTATAGACAAAGTTGACCTGCTAGTTATTTATTATATTAATTTTGTGAATTTTAATTGTTTATTATTCATATAATATATTCAAATAATTACAAACTGGCAACTAATGTTACACATTGCATTAAATTATTTTAAAGTTTATAAGGTCTAATATATAAAGCTTTTACTAAACTTGATTAAACTTTTGACTAAACTTGTTTACTTCTGAGCTCTTTGTGAAACGATATTAATTATTCAATTCAGTTGATTCATTTGCATAGTCAGATATTTCCTTCCAGCTGCCTTCGCTTTTTTATTTGCTGCAGCAACGGTGTTTATTCCTTCCTTGTAAATGCATTTTAATTTAGTATATTTTTTAATAACAACATCTCTTAATCTGCAGCAGAGAAGTGCATTGCACAGACTCTCGCAATAAGTAAATCAATTGGCTACTTTAAATCTAGACCAATGGATATGGCTTGCACTTATAAAGATATAGTTCTAACATCTACCAGAAAGAAGAACTTATTATGCTCTCTCTCTCTCTCTCTCTCTCTCTCTCTCTGTGTGTGTGTGTCTCTTGTTATTCGGTGGGATGAACTGACACATACACATACTAAGAGGCGATGTGAGTGTCTGTATTTGTGTCTCCTTGGGTGATATATGAATGCAGTGGTGCAGATCAAAACAATTATTTCCTTGGTCAGGCTACGCTTGACATAAAAAAAGCGTCAGAAGATTCATTCAGTCTGCGTAATTAATAATGCTGTGAAAAAAGAGGTGACTCCTGAACCCTGTTGTCCTATGGGAGAGGGGCGTTAATAATTTTTCTCCTTAATTAGTGGTCTGGAATTGTATCTGATTAACTTGCAAAACATCCCATTGGCTCATTAAATTTGGACTCCGATCTGCAGCGATCTTAATACATTGCACCAGTGACCAATCACTGAATAATTTACAATATTAAACAAGAATGACAAGCCCTGATATCAGTTGGTGTAAATGTATTTCCCTGCCATCTGACTGATGTACCAGTGATTCAGCACTGGGATTTTATATTGGCCTGCCAATGGCAATTTACTCCACAATGTAGATGCAGTGGTTGTTAAACATGCAGAGAATGTGAAACACTGTCACAAACTGTTTACACTTTTGGAGCTTTGCTGTGAACAGATGTCAGTGCCAAAACTTATTTTTTTTTTTTTTGGTTAATTATTCAAAAGAGCATTTTGCAAGAGGTCACCACATGTTCTGTGCATCTCTTGCCAGGTTCGAAATGTCCTAATAGGTTTATATGAGTTTTAGCACACATTTTACTCAAAAAGTTTTTTTTTTTCCTTCCAGCAGTAGTAACATCTAAATTAATGCCTTTAAAATGCAGTATTATTGAGCAAAAGACAAAACAATGCCTGATGCAATATACTTGTACATTTTCTTTACATTTGTATTGGTTTTTATAGCTACCCAATGAAAATTCTGCTCAATAAATGTCTATTTTTTCTTTCTATATCTTCATACAATCAGCTTACATGGTTTCCATTTTCTAGCCTAAGACTTCGGTTTTCTTTTTTTTTTTGGAGGCCTGTGAAGTCAGTTAGTTCACCATTTAAATACCAGCCACAAGATGATTCGTCAAACTGAAGAGCTAATTTTACGTCCCCCGTGCCTTAATTGTGTTTACACACGTTCTGCTGTCTTTCAGCTGAAGATATACAGTGGTGAAGGGAGGGAAAAAAGCAGCCCTTTTCAAAGCACATTGATTTTTGGATCTTTGGAGACGGCCCCTTTCGGCCGCTCTTTAAACGGCTCGTGCTCACTTTCAAGTCTCTCTTCGCCGCTGAGAGGGATATGCGATGCTTCTACCCAGCATTCCCGCTTTCCGTCTCACCTCAGAAAGGCAGGTTCAAAACCATTTCGCAGCGAGAGAGGGGGTTAATGGCATGGCTCTCAGCTCGTCTCTCAGGGCAGACACTGAATGGCTCAGTTGACACAACTCTCATCTCTCCCAAGTGGCTGAAACAATCTGCTGGGAGGATATTTGAGGGCTAAATCAAGTTATCATTGTGCTGCCGCTTCTTGGTAAAAATTGGGCGGCGTGAAGTTAAAATGGCAGATTTTAGCAGGGGCTGGTGGGGCAGAGAGGTCTTGAGGTGTTTCTCTGCGGGTACAAGGAGTTATACCGGCACTGAGTGAACTTCAGACATCTATTTGTCCAGGCTAGAGTGATGAGAGGATTGGCTGTGTGAGGGAGGAGAAGAAACGGCTTTCAAATCTATTTACCTCTAGGTGTGAAAAATAAATGGAAGTGAGAGACAAAGGAGAGAAAGGCAGCGTGATGTGTGAATGAATTTGAAACGTAACGTGCATTTAGGAGTAAGAAAACCCGCTGCAAGTACAGAGAGCATCCAACACATTATGAAAGTAATGAATCATTTAGAATGATTGTGAATTAGTTCTTGGTAATAGAGTGGAATTTCAGATAGGAAAGGCACCTTGGACTTTTTCTTATTTGTCATCATTTCAGGAGCCTTTTTGGGGAACTCAAGAACCATAGAAGAATAATTCTTGAATAAATGAATTTGTGTCATTTTGTAAAAAAAAAATACAAATAAATCTGACTCATTTATTTTCATTTTCAGTTAAACTTATCCATTCATCCCTTTAAGATATGTTGCAGTCTATCTTTCCAGCTCTGTTCACACAAGAGCATCCTGCTCTCTAGATCAGCTTTATTAAATATAACTCATATAATTCATTTTCCTTTAATAAAGTGCTTGCTGATTATGTGCATTTTTATTAGTATTTTATCTTCTCCAAAATAAATCCAGAAATTTAATTTGGCTTTTTTTGTCCCTGTAGAGCTTAAATCAGTGACAAAAATCCTACATTTATTGACAGAGGAGTATTGTGGCAGCTAGTAGATTGTCATGGCAATATGAGTCTTTCTGGTTTTCATCTGGTTTTCTCTCTTTTTCCAGTCAAAGAAAAGAACAAATCTAAGATGACATCTTCTTAATATTACTGTCTCAAAAAGTCTTACAACTGTGATAAAAGAAATTCTTAAAATAGTCTGGATTAGGCACTGTGCTGAGTGTGAATAAAGAATGAGAATGACGATGAAGGATTTCTTTCATATCGCAGATCTGGGATGGAAGAAGAGTGATGGCGGGTCAGGGTGGGTGTTTTGAGTGTAATAGAGACAGACTTTTGACCGCTTCAGGGATCTGGGGCCGTTATTGGAAGAATGGCGGCAGGTCACAGTCACCTCGACTCTTATAAGAGAGCTTTATGAAAAAAGAGCAATGCCAGAGGAACCTCTCTCCAAAGAGGTTAAAGACATAAGACAGAACACTGATTATTGTTCTTTTTTATCATTTTGAAGATCATTTAGAAGCTATACTATCAAAAACTTTTACAAATCAGCGTCATTCTTGAATACATACTTCTGTGTTTCATAGTGTGTAGCTCTAATGCTTTTAAATATATGCATTTTATGTTTCAGATTTACAGAATTTATCAGAATGGTTATACATTTCAACATATTGTTAAATGATAAATAAAGTGACAACATCGTTGCAAGGATGCAGTAAATTGATCAACAATGAAAGACTTTTACATTTTTAGAAACTAAATTCTATTACAAATTTTCTATTCAATATATTCCATTTTAACATTACATTTTATCTAACTCAAAACTTCTGTTTTTATTTAAAGCCATTAATTTTCTTTCAACTTTAAGGCAATTTGTGTTGAATCCTGCAACACTATTTGACATTTGGCTTGTTTTGTTCTGTTATTTCACTTTTTATAGGATAGTGACATATTAAATTATATAATTTATTGAACATGAACTTAAACACTAATAAACAAAATATGATAAACTATATGCAAATGAATAAAATACAATCCTTTGCAGAAATAATATTAAAGGCTTAATTCACACTAAATCTGGTCATTTACTATCCTTTGTGTATTTCTAGTCCTGTAGGCCAGAAAAGGAGATGTCAAAAGAAAAAGATGGATGAGAGGATGGCAATTTTGTCTCCAAGAAAAACCATAAAAGTAGTCTACACTAATATAACTTCAGTCAGTAGAACAATTACAAAACACAAATCATCTGCTATCAAGATGGTTTGTAATTTGTTGTCTTCCGTCTCGACCACACTCCGCACTCCAAGTCTCTCTTCTGTGCATAGCTGAGGAAAGATGATAAAATATGCTTTACATGGCCTCCAAAGCGGCTTTTATGTTTGGCAAGGATGAAATGCCCTGTTCTTGTTCACCCTCCTCTGAGTTCAGGATCCACAATCAAATGAGAAGATGTTCTCTTTAAAGGTATAGGGGATTAAATTCTTGTCTTTGCATTCTACTAGCTCTCCTCTTTGTCACACTACATTGCTTTGTTACATATGCAGTGTTTCATCTCTTGGCTATGGTTCAGGTCCTTTGGAGTATTACGTGCTTCTTCCATTAACATAAGAAAAATCACAGGTGTTTGGTTTGATAACTAACAATGGTGGAATGAAAATAAGAATGCTTTGCAACAGCTGTAGTGCGATTCAGTCAGATCTGTTATGTAACTACATATACAAACTTTTCTTTGATTAATGCATACTATCCATAACATCCTTCACTGTTTGCATTTCATTTGGCAGATTTTATCCAAAGCCACTTTCACAGGCCCTGAAGACATTGCTCCAGGTTAGACATCAGTACCTGTAATTAATTTCTGATTCCAGAAAAGTTTTATATATAGTTATATACAAAACATTTAATGATACTTTGTAGCTTTTGCAGAAGAATAGTTTGAGTCGGTGCACAAATACTTTCACTAACAAAAAAAAAAAAAAAAAAAAAAGCAGCCAGAACATGCTAAAAAATAACTCTAAATTTGTTCCACAGATTTCATAATTCTCATAAAGAGTTTTAAACAGTGAATTAGTGTAAGTTTAGTGTTATTTACTATTAAAGAATTCATATATGAAGAGTTCAGATGCCTCTGAGTCTCTAAGTGCCATCTGAAGTGTTCTCAAATTAGCATTTTTCTTAGGCTCCTATATTTATATTCAGTTATGTCAATTTGAATGGCAATGAAAAGAATGTATTCATTGCTGTTAAAGTTAAATTACTGAACTTACACACGGGAGCCAGAGGAATTTTTTTCTTTTAGAAGAAATTTCAAGATGGCACTTAGAGGCTTTTGCATCTGAACTCTTCATATATTTAGCTTGTATAATTCATATTTCATATACACAGTACTGTGCAAAAGCAAAAATCAGTTTTTTTTTTTTTTTTTAATCTTTTGCACTAGTGTGTGAGTTGGGAACATCAGTTTACATTTCCAAACATTATTTTTGTCATTAATTGTAATAATGCTGTGAAATTATTGTCTGCACAAGGAGTATGACAACAGCCAGAGCTCCACACACAGATCTGATCTGATCATCATCCAGTCTGTCTGAAACGACATGAAGTAACAGAACAAAAACTGAGACAGACTCAATCCAGATGAACTGTGGCAACATCTCCAAGATGCTTTAAAAAACCTATCTGCAAAGCTCCCTAAACTACGGGCAAGTGTACCTCGGAACAGAAGCTGTTCCCTTTCAGTCAGTCACTCCGAGTCACGTCGGTGATCAATAGGAATAGGAATCTCGCTTCAAGATGACCAATCTACTCTGCGTGTATGAAAACGCACTGATTAACATCCAGCTGTATCTGATTGCAGTGTGAGTATAAATAGGCAGCGGATTAAGCACTCATTAGCTTTTCGCTTCGGAGCTGAGCTTCACATGAAGTTGCTGTTCCTGAGAAGAAGACCTTCTACCATGAGTGATGGTGTTGGTGCCTGGCGTCACGGCTTTGTAGCGGCAGTGGTTCCAGTTGAGTGGATGGCCACAACAGTTTGCACTACCCACTGTTGTGTGAAGGCGGCCATCTCCCCTGTGTGCTTCAGCCTTAAATCTGAAGAGCAAGCTCACGGGTGGTTCGTCTTTGAAAAGATGCATCCTTTTAAGTATGTCATACCACCGGTGTGTTCTTGGATGCGGTCATTACCTGGTGCTGGGCAATGGTCACGATCGCTGCCTCACATGTCTGAGATGGCCAAAACACTGGGGGCTTGGGAGACTCCCACACGATGCTGGAAGGGGCAGCTTCCATGGCGTTTTGGTAGGGATCTCTATCCGTCGGTCACCGATGTGACTTTAGAATGACTGAGTGAAAGGAGTTACATATGTAACCCTTGTTCCCTGAAGAAGGGAACAGAGACGTCGCGTCTCATCACCATGGGGCTGTACCACCGCTAGGGGGCCGTGTCACCGGCTTTGCTC
This sequence comes from Enteromius paludinosus, assembly GCA_032361165.1. Taxonomy (NCBI): domain Eukaryota; kingdom Metazoa; phylum Chordata; class Actinopteri; order Cypriniformes; family Cyprinidae; genus Enteromius; species Enteromius paludinosus. The sequence continues at coordinate 1,861,563 of JAUMHQ010000009.1, read as the reverse complement.
CTCAGCGAAGAACTAATGAGTGCTTTATCCGCTGCCTACTTATACTCGCGCTGCAATCAGATGCAGCTGGATTTTAATCAGCGCATGCCAATTTCATTGTGTTTTCATACACGCAGAGTAGATTGGTCATCTCAAAGCGAGATTCCTATTCATGGGTCATCGACGTGACGTCTCTTCTACAGGGAACGAGGGTTACATATATAACCGAGACGTTTTACCAAAAGATGTAATAACAAATATTTATTTGATACAGTTAATAGAAGTTAATTGATAAATTAAATCTATTTATTGAATTATTTTGAAAGGATTCTCATTTTACTATGTTTTTACATAAGTCTAAAACTTTGAACAGTACTGTAGCTTTGACGTTGCCACAGTTCCTCTGGATTGTCTCAGTTTGTTGTGTTACTTCATGTGATTCCAGACAGACTGGATGATGATCAGATCAAATCTCTGTGTGGAGCACAGGCTTTTGTCAGACTCCTTGTGCAGACAATAATCACACTGCATTATTACAATTAATGACAAAAATAATGTTTGGAAAAGTAAACTGATATTTTCCACCTGATATGCTTCCGCAAAAGATAGAAATAACCGACTTTAAATCATTTATTGTTAGTGAAAATACTCATGGCCTAAGACATTTGCACAGTACTGTATATGTATATATATATATTGTGGCGAGGCAGCCGCCTCCCCGGCCAATCATCGCCTCCCCGCCTCTTCTCCGCCCTCCGTTAGGAGCTACGACAGGAGTGGGCGGATGAGAGGAGGTGCGCAGGACTGGACAGGTCTGGTGGCGTGTGATGAGGCGCACCTGAAGTGAATGAAGCCTCATCACCGCCGCCATTAAAGGATCAAGCGCGCCTCTCCTCGAGAGACCGGTCTCTTCCCCGTGCATGCACAC
>JAUMHQ010000009.1:1833071-1860556 GCA_032361165.1 Enteromius paludinosus | reverse complement strand
TCAAAGGGGAATTGAAACACCCCTACCCCTTCACGTGAACGCGCCAAATGGAGGGGTAGGGGTAAGTGTAGGGGTAAGGGGTAGAATTGGTATTGGGCCTTAGTTTAGTCATCGGTCCTTGTGCATTTAGTTCATGTCCTTTTCAGTTGTGTTGGTCCGTGAATAATATTGTATAGTATGTAAATGTCAAGTGTGTGTTGATGCCTAGTAAAATTACGTTCTTTACTTACTCCTTATGCAAGTCTCTTGATTCCACAACCACCGAACGTTACAATTATATGGAAACGTGATTAAAAAAAGAGGATATAAATTGGAAATATGTGGGATGTGACTTTATTTAGTCAATTATGTATACAAGAAGTCAGCATTTAATAAAAAAACTGATCTTGAATGTGAGAATTTTAGGTGGACTTTTAAACTAGGACATTAAGGTCAGGGGTCAGCCTTAAGATATTCCAATGATCTTGATATTGTTGTTACTGCCTTAACCTTCAATAAAGATGATTTTCATCTTCTGCAATGGATGCGACAGTAGTTTACGCTTCTTTTGGCATTTGTTGCTCTTGAACACTGAGTGGTGCTATGACTAGACATTAACAAAATTGGCTCTGACCAGCAGGTTATTAACATTAACTGATATTACCGTACATTATTAGAAGGATTTTAGAAAAGCTGCATTACTTGTTGGTTTACGTTGACTTTTTTTAAAATATGAAAGTCATTTTAGAGGTGGAACAAGTTATTATATTTTGATGAAAGATTACAAAGACTAATATTTTTCTTCTTTGAAACGACGTGAATCAATGAATAATGCAGAACAAATCCAGGAATGGACATTACGAAAGTAAATACTGCCCATTTTGATTCACATTGACTTTAATTCAAGGTTTCTCTTGGGGGGGATTGTATTAAAATGTACTGTAAGTCACTTTAGATAAGAAATTGTCTGCGAAATGAAGAATAATGTAATGTACCGTTCAATTTTAAACCCTCCTGCTCTATTGTGACGCGTCCTCAAACTGAATACCAAATTCGCTGTAGCATCCACACTCTGGTTTTTGGACTTTTCATAAAGATTAAGCTTTGCAAATGGCTCTGTGAGTGTCTGTTTAAGCAGAGGATGTTGAATGAAAGGTAATCAGAGGAATACAAAATGGTCTGTGCCATATTTCAAGCGTACAGAAAATTACTATCGTAATTTTCGCCCAGACACAGATAAAACTTCTTCGCTCCAGAATAAATAAAGTGCCTCAAGAAGGTTCTGGACGATTTGTAATGTCCTTACCGTACTCTGTTGTGACCCTGGCTCATTCTGTCAATCTCACAATCCCCTCTGGCTCCCTCATTAGTGTCCACCCTCTGCCCCCTCCACCGGACTGTCAGCAGGAAAGATGGACTGCTTTATGAGAGGGAGTTGATGTGGCCCCAACTACCCTAATTGAACCAGGAAGATGTATCTGTTGTGTTTTCACCATGGCAGACTTGAAAAGTCAAACAATCAACCTGCCTCCTCAAGGGAGGAAAGACAGAGGGAGTGAGATCTTTGAGACGTGTCCCTCTCAGTGTTGGAGGACGTCCGTGGGACACGGGAAATCAGCTCATCCCAAGCAACATTCTGCTATTCTGATGAATAAGTGTGTCAGGTAAAAATGGATGTTTCAAGTTAAAGTGGACAGAAAATACAGTTTAGAATAGCGGACCAGAGGAAAGAGCCCATAAAATGGACGATCCATCATAGTGTCTGAGCAGTAGTGCTGGGGACAGAGTAATACTCCTTTCACTGACTCCTCTTATATGCGGTAAAAGCCCATATGAAAGCGCTCCAAATTATCCACATCCGGACAAAATACAATCATCTTTCTCTGACTTCTGAACCTATTTATCAACAAGACATGAATGAAAACACATCCATTTCGGGTGAAATGTACAGTGTGGGTGCATTTTGTAAAGAAAAGCAAATGTTTGAAGGTTCCCGTCACATATCCAAAAACATACACGAATGAGATGATATTTGCTTTACAGTATATCATATTGTACACTGTACCAGGCCTCTTCAACTCGACTCCTGGTGGGCCTGTGTCCTGCAGAGTTTCAGTGATCTGCATAATTTACTTCCAGACCTGGTCAAGCTAATGAAAGTATGCAGGACTATTTAACAATGGCGTGATGTGTTGGTGTGTTGAATAAGGGTTAGAAGTGAACTATGCAGACTTCATAGTGTATTGAGTACATTTACAGTGACTACACTTACATGGACAACAGTAATCTAATTATTTACCTTATGCTGAATAAGACAATATTATGCTGTTAACATGCTTTTAGAATAGTATAATTTATTAATATTTCAGATGATGTATAAAGTTTAAAAATCTGTAAAAAAAAAGATTAACCCTTTACTGGATTTGTGGTCCAGGGTCACATGTTATACTTTTTAATTTACTTCTGGTACGTCATTACATGCTGTGATGACAGCAAGAAGTTGGGGTCAAACCTTATCAAACACTTAATTTGTGTAAGCAAAATATATCAATGATTTTTTTTTTGTTGTTGTTTAATCAGACATTGACCCCCCAGTATATATATATATATATATATTAATATGCACTATCAAATAATGCTTGAGCTCGTAGCAACAAGAAGACAAATGGATAATTTAGGGTCTCATATTTAGACTCAAGTTGTTTTCCACAATTTTAATGTATTCCTACCTCTAGAGATCCATGTTCCCGTCCATAATTGCCACACTTGTGTAGACTTATGTTTTTGATGGCTGTTATGCGATGTTTGGATGCTTTTGTGAAGTCCACTAGGCCACAAGGAGTCCTATTTATCATTGTACCTCAGGTTTTAAGAGAGCGTCCCACTTCTCACATGCACCTTGGATGTGGCACCTTTTGCCTTTACCTTTTGACAAGCCTACAATAACTTGTATTTTATTCAGGTTCCCTGACATTGGGCAGTCTATAAGACATTGCATCACCAAAATGGGCACTCAGAGGAGGACCACTGGACTTAGGGAGGCATTTGGGACAGAGCCCGTGTTTGCATTGGCCAGACATGACATCATAACGACTGGTACATTCCCACTAGCCCCAATGGCCTTAAATGATGCGATTTACCGCTCCCACCCCTGCCTCTGACATTTACTGTGTCTTATACTATAGTGATCCTTTTTTCTAGGTTTAGCTTCTGCCTCTCACCTCCTTCCTTGCTTTTCTGCTCGGCTGTAAAATCAGCATTTAATGTGTTCAATAAACAGTGAGGAAAATTAAAGCCTGAACCTGAGTAACATTTCCCTTTTTTTCGGTCTTTCTGTCTCTATCTCACTCACTTGGCTCATACTGTATATGGTTTATTCTACAATATACCTCACAGTTTGTTGTTGTTGTTTTTTTACTCCGAGAAAATGTATTTAGTTAAGTGCATCTTTCAAATCAAAGGGTATTGATCACTTAAAAATGTTGACTAAACGGTTGCTCCATGTTGCTCCATCCTGCATCCCCATTTCATTCCACAGTCCATTTGAACTAGTTTATCTCTGCTGTTTTTGGCGGATTTACTGTATTGTTTCTATTGAACTGCATTCTAAAACAACAGACAGTGTGTGCAAATAAGTATTGCTAGCAGTAGACCTGATTGATTTTTATTGAATCCTGCCTGAATACACAGCATCATTGCCATTTCAAGATCCAAAAGAACCACAGTGAATACATAACACAAAGTACTGCTTCAAAAAAGAAAGAAAGAATCTGTTTAATGTAGGACGGAAATCAGCAGCGGGAAGGACAAATAAGAAATCTTTGAAAGTGTAATCCTGCAAAATTTTTAAATGTTTTCATTATAACTCAAAGCATTTAGAGTGAAATTGAAAATGATTGACTTTGAAATTTGCACATGATTTCTAACAAGATTGAAGCTTTTTTTTTTTTTTTGTTGCAGCAAAACAGTGAAGACTGAAGTAATATTTGTGAGAATTCAGCATCTTAGGAATATAAACTATGCCTATATTAAAGGAATAGTTCACTCAAAAATTTTAATTACAGCATATTTTACTCACTCCCAAGCCATCTGCAGCTTACGTCATATGCATGAGGCCGCTGCCGGAAATCAGTTATTAAAGTTATAATTTAAAGACTAAAAATGTTTTGCAACAAAAATCCATCGATCTGTTTTAGAGGACATGTGATAACCCCTCTGAGGCGTATAGGTTAGTTTTACATCACAGTACTTGAGGATATATCTGATTTACGGAGCTTCACATTAATGGCCGTTATTCACTAGCATTACCAAGCTTAGAAGAGCCAGGATAAAAAAAAAAAAAAGTGTTCCTCTAAAAGAAGAACGTCTTATACACCTGGGGCCAGTTGCATAAACTTAGCCTCCATGTGTCTTAAGAGCTAGTCTGACCAACTAGCAGTTGTAATCAATAGTATTCTGTTTTTTTTTTTTTGTTTGTTTGTTTTTTTTTATTTAACTGGATTATCCATTTTTATGTAACTAAATAATAATAAAAAAAAAACTGTGACCAGTCTTAAAGAAAAAATTAACTGACTAACTTTTAAAACTAGTCTTAACCTTTTATGCAACCTGCCGCTGGCTTGGGGTTGAGTAAAATATGGTGTGATGTAATTTTCATTTTTTTAAATAAAATAAATAAATAATAATAATAATAATAATAATAATAATTACATTTAACAACAAAAAAAGGTACCTTTTATTTATTTATGATTTTTGTGTACTCTACTTGGGCTTTGCTAAAATTGGCAGGTGATATAAATATACAGTAAATAGCTTAAGGTTACTACTTATTTTGTAGTGAACTTGACTGCAGTTTAACATTCATATTTTTTCAGCAGTTAGTTTGCTATGACTATGTGAATATTTAAAAAATCTTTCCCTTGTTTTTGCCATGCACATTAGGGTGATGAATCATCCTTGAACTTTGTTCTCATAATATATGCTTGTGTGTGTGTGTGTATGTGTGTGTGTCGATGAAGACAGCATGCTGAATGCTTACACTTGTGCATTTTCCACAAGAACGACTCTTAAAATTTCCCACATGCAGACATCTTCACATATGTCCATTATCGAATGTCACTGCAATATAGTGGTAGATGATTGACAAATTGTGTTCACCTCGCCCATCATTGATGGATGAAATTAAGTAATTACATACATCTTAAATGGAGCTGAGCCTCTTGGGATCTTTGGAGGGAGGAGAGGAGAGCTATACCAGAGCTTTTTTTTTTGTCTTTTTTTTTAATCCATTACAAATCCATTGCACTGTCAAGTTGATTTATGTGGCGCCAGGCCTGTGTCTCTTTCAATGTCATGCACATAAAAAATAAAGAAGACGTCCTTATCATATACGATGATATCTGCTCTCCCATTCAGCCTCCTTAAAGTTTGAACAAGGAAGAAAAACGTACCTTTAGTCCCAGCACAGACGGCAGTGAGTACACTCACGCACAGGGTAGTTTGGGTGACTGCTTATTGTAATAAAAACTTCAAAGCTTTTAGGGTCACAGGGTTTAAAAATAACACTTGCGAAGAGCCATCTGCAGGTAAAAATTGGCTTTGGTGAGTAAATAAAACTGTTAGTGGCCACTTGACCAGAGTTACAGCATAATTCAGAGTCTAAATCAAAGAGGTCTTTATTACCTGGAGAAATCGAAATGTTAGCATTCTCATTCATCTCGGTGGCAGTCGTTTGGCTGGCATTCATAATATTTTGAATGATGTGTGGTTTTAGATGCTAGCTGCAAAATACTTTTGAATAGCTATCATTGGAGACTTGGAGAATCTGGTTCTCAAATCTGATGGGTTGAGAACTGTGATATATTGTATCGGTTTCGCTTCATCAATGTCCTTTCACATTTTGAATCACTCCGATGTTCTAGCCGAGTCTATGTTTTGTTAATAGTGTCATGGTGGATGCTTAAGTCCACTATAATTTTATAAATAATACTGTAACAGAATACAGTTTTAAGAGGTTTTTTTTTTTTATGGTGGGGATGTGCTTGCTTGGATTTCAAATATGTAGTTTGATGATGATGTTTAAAAATTTGCTTCAGCTTTTTCGGAGACGAAGATCCATTGGTTCAGCTGCTGTTCAGCTCGCAATACACCCACAGAGAGCACCTCACCATGGCCAGATCTTCTGGAATTTACCGCTGGCTCTGATGTCTCTCTAGTGGTTATAGATATATTTTGTGTCAGGTAAACCTAACGACCAGTCTTTGGTCTCATTCAACTATTTTTTTGTTCCAGAGCATTGTTTGGGCCAAATCCTATCATGTTTGTTTAAATTCAATGCTGTATATCTTGCTGCCATTGTACAGTGGACAGTGGACTGCTTGGGCTCGGCTGTTAAACTGTCAACTTTTAGATTTAAATGTGGGGAAGGAAGTAGTTAGCACAGGAGGGCTTTTAAAGATACTTCGTTCTTGTTACAAATTTATTTACACACTTGTTCCGTCAAACTGTTGTATAAACGCAATATGACTTGAGCGATATCGGCTCCATATCAGCGGCTGCGATTGCCTCCGGCCAATATCGCTCTTGTACTCGAGTGATATTACTCATATACACAGTATACAGTATATATGTACAGTACATAATATACTGGAGTTATTAAAGTTGTAATAAAGTGATTTGATTAATTGACTGATTTTATCCATTTATAATTTTCATTTATTTATATAAGAAATTAACAATTTTTTTTTAAATAAATTACAACAACAATAATAATAATAATAATAATAAATGTTGTTCTAATAAACATTGAAATGTTCTAAATTCTCAAATTTCTCACAATTTACACAAAATACAGTACAGCTGTTTTCAACAATCAGAATTTTTTTTGACCTCCAAATCAGTATATTATAATGATTTCTAACGCATCATGTGATACTGAAGACTGGAGTCATGATCAGCATCCAAAAATAAATTATTTTATAATATAATAAACAGAAAAGTTATTTTAAATTGTAATATTAAATCACAATATTAAAATAATAGTTTTATATTGTATAAATTCAGCCTTGGTAAAGACTTAGTATTGCACCAATTTACTGTTTTTACTGTGTTTTCAATCAATTGAATAAGAGACTTTTGCTCAAAAACATAAAACATATGTTATTATTCATTTATTTATTAACTTTATTTCATTTGAATAGAGTAATGCTCTCAATTCACTTCTTTTTGTCAGCTGTGGTAAAATGTTTGGACTTGGATACAGCGGCTTACTGTAAATGAAGATAAAGTGCCATAATGAAGACTTGCTGTGTCAAAAAGTAAATAGCTTCTGGTTTGACCTCTATATTCGTTCGCGGATGAGAGAATGTTGTTGCTGATTGTTTTTGATATCAGCATATCAAATTAAGTGCTGATGAGCATGCGTTTTACAGAAGGGCCTTTAATAGGTAACCTTGTCCCTCCAGCCGTCAGGGGAATTCTGTGAACAAAAACAGTCCTCCTGGCCTTCTTTCGCAAATCTCTCTCTCTCTCTCTCTCTCTAGATCTGTGGGACACTGTTCTAGTGTCCTTGAGGTCTGTCATGTTGGCATCTTAATTTTTCCTTTTTTTTGTGTTTCTTTTTTGTTTCTCTCTGTTGTTTGTCAACATTGTTTTGTATTCGTTTTGGTGCATGGTTGTAGGGCACCCCACTTGACAGTCATCTCTACAGGAAGAAGCAGGGTAGGTTCATGCAAGGTGAGATTTTAGGTCACTTGTCACTTAAGCTGACAGAAGATAGAGAGAGAAAGAGCTCGTTTGACGAAGTCTAGTGTTACGAAGCTGTTTGACTAGGCTCGGAGGGCAAGTTGTGTTAAATGACAGCTACTGTCCTTCTCCTCCTCTTGTGCTGCATGCTGTTAGGCTGAACTCTGATGGACTGACTGGAACAAACTGCTTCCTATTCAGCTCAGGCTATTGTTGTTTTTTTTAACATTGTGTTAGTGTTTGCTCTAAATGCCCTGTTGTCATCTATGGTTATTTGGTTGTTTGCTCTAGGACTGGCAATTTATTTATAATTTAAATCAATTTAATTACTTGATTATATTAAATTACAATATATATTGTATCATTAATTACATGTTATTTTAAATAATGTATATTATATTATACCTGTATAATTTTCATTTTGTATGTGATATTTATTCTTTGAAATTTTGGTAACACTTTGCAACAAGTTTAAAATTTTACATTTGTTAACATTAGTTAATGATTTAACTAACATGAATAAACAAATGCAACAAACAATGCAATGATCATTGATTACATTATTTATTAGTCGTTGTTAATGTTAGTTAATGAAAATGCAGTTTGTTGTTCATTCATTCATTCAGAAGTATGTTAGCTTTGTTTATCATAATCCCCTCATGGTTTTCTATTTCTACAGAAGATCCCATGGCTCTAACTCATGCCGGTGAATAACAACGCCTATGGCTGATGACTTGCTGTGAATGAAACCATAACGGATGTCTGTTTTTAAATGAATGGTGGTGTGTTGGATGAAGCTCAACATCCTGTCTTGGTTGCAATAGGCCCACATTCACTGGCAACCCATAACATGAAAGAATTAGCCAGGCAAACATAAGCAGTCAGCCCAGAAACCTAAACCAGAGCATTGATGGAGCAGTCACGTTATAGTGGACATTGCTGGTCAGCACCTCCTTGCTGGAGACCATATGGAAAGGCATTTAATTTCATTGTCTCTCTCTCTTTCTCACTCTCTGTTGTTATCCTGAGGCCTAGGACTAATTAAGTTGTCAAAGACTGCAACAAGTCCGCTCAGGACTAAAGTAATAATAATAATACATGTGATCATTATAATAATAAAAACAACAGTAACAATACATTGACCTGTACCTCTTTCCCAGGGTTGACGATAGCTACACTAACTAAAGGAGCTGTGTGTGTGTGTGTGTGTGTGTGATCATCAGTGAGGCTAATGATGTCCCCGGGTCCCCTCTGAAGCTGTTGGGGACTTACACAACACTTCACAATCATGTTTGATTAGCATATCTCTCATTCTTACACACATAATATACTTTCTCAAAATCTCTATCTATCTATCTATCTATCTATCTATCTATCTATCTATCTATCTATCTATCTATCTATCTATCTATCTATCTATCTCAATATATCCATATGTCTGTATATCTATCCAGCTCTCTTTCTGTAAGAGAAAGAGAGTTTGACAGCTGTTTCTCCTACTAAATAATCTGTCTTTCTGTACATGTCTACCAGTCTCTCTGTCCAATTGTCGTTCTGTGCATGTATATCACTTATCTTTCGGTTTATTTGTTTGCCTTGATTCTGCACCTTGCTATGTCCGCTATTATCTCCATTTTTTGCTGTATGTTTGCAACGTGGATGAGCTCCTTTTTTTAGAACAACAATGTCATATTTTACCATATACATCATTTATACTGTGTTCTGACCTGTATATGCGATGTGACCTCTGCTGCGTCACACCGTAAACGCTTCTAATGGATTCCAGTCATAAATCTATGTCTCCATATTCTGCTCGACAGTCCTGACACAAGAGTACAGACTGTACGTGTGAAGGTACTGTATGATAAAGGAGCTCAAAGTGCAGGAAGTTGACAGTTAAACTGAACGGAAAGGGCAGAGTCAATCTGTTTTTGATACTGATATTGATATATTCTCGAGTCAAGAAAATGACATCTTTGCGTCTCGCACACACCTCGCATTGAAGTAAGCACATCTCTTTGACAGTTTGGCGACAAACGCCGGTGTGACCTGACTTTGACGGAGAGGCCAGTTGGGATCAGTGTAATTTCGAAGGGCTATTTTAAGTGTGAAACAGATGCCTCATTTACGTAGATCAATAGAACAGATCTCGGGGGCGGAGTGGGCCGGATTGACACTGGGGAGGCCCATGTGACTCTCACTAGAGGCCTGCTATATATATCACAGCCTCTCACTGGGTGTCATATTGCCACAGTTACCGACGTGCCCGACGCGCCAGCACCTGACTCGAGGTGGTGAGGGGACTCGCTGAGATGGATAATGAGATGAGTCAGCCATGACACGGCAGAGCAATGGAAAGGAAAGTGTAGGACAAAAAAGGGTGGGGATAAGAGTCGAATAGGAAGGTAACAGAACGAGATGCACCGATTAGAGGTCTTTACAGTACATCACCAGGCTCTGCATTTGCTGAGTCATGGTTTGATGAAGTGCATTTTCTCTCTAATAAAGCCATGATTCAAAAAATTAATCACCCGAAGATCAATTTCTAATTAATTAGTGCAGCTAAAGATGTTTTTGTTGTTTTTTATGAATGGCACATTTTTTATTCATATCAAAATCTCCAAAGACTGAGGAGGTCAGGGTGAGTTTAGGATGAGGGATTGAGATGCTTTTGATAAAATGGGATGATATACGCTTATGGTGTTTTTATTGTTGCCATTTAATCAGCCTTAGCTCTTCTCTGCATGCTTTTGAGATAATATTCAGTTCTTGGGTTAATGTTTTTTTCAACAGTTGATCCAATTCACCAAACTGGTATGAATGAGTTGTTTATGTATCGATTCTTGCTTTCTCCTTACTTACTCCGGTTTCAGTGATTTATCGGTCCTCTGAAGTGGAGAATTATCAGTGAATAAAGGCTTGCATTTCATTTGTTCCTCACACAAAGATATTGTATGGCTTAGGAAGACTTGGAATACAGTGTGTGAGTCATATGCTTTCATGGTGCTTTGGTGTCCTTTTTTGATGCTTTAAAGCTTCAGTCCCAATTCAGTGTCGTTTAGTATCCTTCACACAACATATAAGGCTAACTTTCATGCTTTTTATAGCTTTCACACAGTGCCGGTCCTGCATCATTTGGCACTCTAGGCATCGCCTATGTCACTTAATGGCTTAGACCGGCCCTGCTGTCACATGTCAGAGCCAACTAAACTGCAATGTAACTGAAAAACTATTTTTTTTTATTTATTTATTTATTTTATGAGATTTTTATTTCAGTTTTACATTTGTATTTCAGTTCTCTTAGTATAGTGCTCAAGATTGAATAATTATTAAGTCATTATATAGAGAACTAACATATAGATAACATATCTTTTTAGTATCATTAGTGCTTCAAAATATTCTGCTTACATTGTTGTAATATAAATATGTTTCTATTTTATTTAGTGTTAGTTCATTCTTTTTTCTTTTTTTTTAGTATTAGCTTCAGTCAATAATAGTAACCAATATCTATAACCGATTTAGTCATTTTAGTGCTCAAGATGTTCTGTTTGCATTTTTGTATCCTAAATCTATTAATTAACTTACATTTAATTTTTTTTTATTTTTCACTGTTAATAATGCTTTAATGGAATGAGTTTAAGTTAACAATAAACCCAAGATCATTATGCCTCTTAAAAAAAAAGGAAAAATAACATTTTAAACATAAATGGTCATTTTATTTGTGCTCCCTTTCAACAGACAGAATGAGAGATTTTTTTTCTCCTCAAAATGTAGTCACATGTTTCACCTCATGGGTGTTCTCATCTTATCTAGCAACTGATGTGTTATATGTTAATATGTTCACACTGAGACGGCAGTAAAATAAGCCGAATGTTTGTTCACATCTTTCTGGTGTGATATCATTGTGACATGCAATTGCTTGACATCTTGCACCATACTTACTCTTGAAGCAAAACGGAAAATAGATTGATGTCACCTTGAAATATTATAAAATTAGTAGCTCTTTCACACAGTCTCTTACTTAGTTTGTTTTTCTGTACCACTTAAGTGAAACAGTTTGCCTCCTGTATCTCCTCCTATATAACAGTTAGCACTATTAGCACCTTAGCATCACTACCCATGTGCTGTGCTGTTTGATGAGATCCATAAATTAGTGAAGGGCTTTACACCAAGCACATATCTGAAGTGACACCTCTTAATTTTTCCCTGAACCTCATCAGCCTTTTCCCACCGGTGCGCTGTTCGAGTGGCTTTACTCCATCAACCCCTAAAGCTAGTTTGGAGAGTTGTGTGTCAGTGCTTGACTGTTGTATCAGTACTTAACGGCTGCAAAGTCAAGCAGCGGTTTGGACTCAGCTCTCTCTCCCTCGAAGATGACTGCACAGAGACATGCCCTTCTCAATTAAACTCTCACGGCTTTTCCGCTTTTTCGAATTTCCTGTGTCTTCTTAAACAATGAAAGGATAGGGTTTAAACCCAATGCTAGTACTCCGTTTTAGTAATCAGTCCCTGTAGCCTTGAATCAAAGACTCATCTGGATGGCTCAGCTCACATGCTGGTTTCACAGAGGTTGAGGAGGTCACATTCTGACATCTATAACTTCCACGTCATAACAAACAGGCAAAGCATGAAGCCGCGGTCAGTCGCCTTTAGCTCCTGTTCGTGTAGCGTAGTAGTTCGGTGAGACCTGCGGGAGAAGGACATCATTAATCTTCATTCTACACCTTTCAGTTCATATTAAGCAACACAATACCAATGGGACTGTTTGAAAGAATGCCTGAATTATTACTATGAAGCATCTGTCCCCGTGGCATTAACTAATATAGACTGCACATTACTCGCTTTAAAAGTCATTTTTAACACTGCGGCTAATGAATGTTAGCCTGAACGCTGAGGTAAACATTAAATGTGACAAATGGTGAATGTGAAAATGGAAAGAAAGAAGAACAACAACAAAAGACTGATGAGGTAATCATCACAAAGCATGCACACAGCATTACAAGTTTATGCAACCACTTTTTTTTTTTTTTTTTTGACTCACAACAACTATTTCTTTATGCATGGATCCTCAAGTCATATAGACATAATAGTCATATAGTTAAATAAAACAATTGCTCAAATATATAAATAATAAAAATTAGCGACACAATTAACACATTTTAAAATTACATTTGTGAAAAGTCAAAACAAATATTTAAAATAAACTTCTAAAATAAAAATGCAGACAATTTATTAACTATAATAGCTTTTATGAAATTGTGATTTTTTTTCGGTCTACTTTGTTTTGTCAGTACAGTCATCATTGCATTGTAATGGTTATTAGTTTCTCAGCCACAAAATTTGTACGTCATTTTTTCCGTTAAAGATGAAGAGATCCGCGAGGGTAATTCTGTTTATATGCATTGTGTGCAACAGTGTCATTACATGCATAAATAAGTCTTCTGTCTGCTTCTCCCAGTGTACCTGCCTCTCCAAAACATATTCGCCGGAATTGTTAAACAGTTTTCCTCAGAAACACAATCTTTTTATAATCGTTTCATAAATCCTTCATGGCACCTCACGCGGAGACTCCAATCGGCGGGTGAACGAGATGACTGCTGTACGGCGTTAGTCATGGTTATGAAATTTGTTCTCAGGCAGTGAAAACTGGTTACACCAAAGCGAAGAGTTTCTCAAGGCAGTGGGGCAGAAATATAATTTAAAAGTCAATTTGTCTGTTTATATTTCCTTTCCAACGCTTGTTCGTCTCCATTATTTAAGAGGAGCCGGGAAATAGTGTGAGTGTGGCTAATCCACGTCAGAATTTATTAAGGCCTGTCTGTTTCAGTTCACTCAAGTGACACACACTGAGTCTTCAGACCCTCGGTGTCGCTCGGAAAGTGATATCTGCCGAAAATTGGTTTCAGAATCTTGCACACGTGTGAACAGGTTGGGTGTTATTAACTTTCTTTTGTTGTCCTTGTTTTATTCTTCCTGATTTCTGACACATGTGGTCAAATTGGAGTCCATTACAGATTGCATGATGAATACTGTTAATGTATTCTGACTACTTTTAGATGAATTTTAGATTACTTTTTGTCTTGTTTTAAACAAAGCGTGAAATAAAGCAAAGAAAATAATTATATTGTTTGTTCATATTATGTAATTACACACATAATACATTATTTTTTAATTGTATTTATTTACACTTAAAAATATTTATTTATAAAATCTATATAAATGTCACGCTGGTGTCAAGGAAGAAGGAGATCGCTGGAGACAGGAGCTCAATTTTAACTCAAAGTCTTTTTAATGGTGATCAAGGCAAGGTTTCAAACATCCATTGTAGAACAAACTAAAGTTAGACAACCACGGGTAACATTCACATTGACGGACACACTAGAACTAAATAGACAGGGTTTTATACACTGAAGACTAATCACTAGACAAGACACAGCTGGGGAATCACAGGTGGAAAGGAATCAACTCATAATTACATCACAACAAGAGGAAAGACCATATATGGGTAAACGGGAAGGAGGACAAGGGAGACAATGAAAATTAAACTAGACTAAGAATACAAAAACAGAACTAAACAGACATAAAATGTGGCATTACCTCCCCCTCCCGGAAGCCGCAACCTCGCGGTGTAAACAAAGAAACATAAAAGAAAGAGAACCGGGCAGGGGAGGTGGGTGCCCAAAAGGCCACGAGGGCAGAGTCTATAGGAGCCTTTAGGGCGGATCTGGTGCTCTGGGCGGCCGTGGTGAATCAGGGACCTTGGGAGGTGGATCAGGTGCCCTGGGCGGCCGTGGTGATTCAGGAGCTTTGGGAGGCCGATCAGGTGCTTTGGGCGGTCGTGGTGAATCAGGAGCCTTGGGAGGCGGATCAGGTGCTTTGGGCGGTCGTGGTGAATCAGGGACCTCGGGAGGCGGATCAGGTACTGGCCGCGGTAGTGGTGGCTCGTCGGCAGCCTCCGGCAGTGGTGGCTCGGTGGCAGCCTCCGGCAGTGGTGTATAGCCCCCCCCCCAAAATTTTCTTGGGGAACTTCACCTCTCTCGTGGGCTGAGGTACTGGCAGCGTGGTAGACTCTGGAGGGAGCACTGGAGGCGCGGCCGACTCTGGAGGGCGTATTTGCGGCACCGCAGACTCTGGCCAAGGCGGCAGGTCCTCCTCTGTCACGGACTCTGGAGGATCGGGCCATGACAACAGGTCTTCCATTATAGGTTCTGGTGGGTCGGGCCATGGCAGCAGGTCCTCCTCCACCCTGGGTAATGGCATCCTGAATTCGGGCACTGGCTCTGGAAGGCGTTCATGCAGCGCAGAACACTCTGGAGGACACTCTTGCAGCGCAACACACTCTGGAGGGCGCTCTTGCAGCGCAACACATTCTGGAGGGCGCTCTTGCAGCGCAACACACTGCGTGAATTCAAGTTGGCGCTCGGGAAGCGCGAGTTCAGGAAGGCGCTCGGGAAGCGCGAGTTCAGGCTCTCCAGGCCGAAGAACAGGGACAGGATTTGGGAGCGGTTTCCGCTGAATAGCGAGCCTTGAGCCGGGCAAGGGAGGATGGCCTCCTGGCCGTTGCTCATATGGCTCGGGAAGAGGAGTGAGCCCGTTGAGGAGACGGTGGAGGATCTCCTCGGGACTGATCATCGTCCTCATCCTTCAGTTGCGGTCCGTCAATCTGTCATGCTGGTGTCAAGGAAAAGGAGATCGCTGGAGACAGGAGCTCAATTTTAACTCAAAGTCTTTTTATTGGTGATCAAAGCAAGGTTTCAAACATCCATTGTAGAACAAACTAAAGTTAGACAACCACGGGTAACATTCACATTGACGGACACACTAGAACTAAATAGACAGGGTTTTATACACTGAAGACTAATCACTAGACAAGACACAGCTGGGGAATCACAGGTGGAAAGGAATCAACTCATAATTACATCACAACAAGAGGAAAGACCATATATGGGTAAACGGGAAGGAGGACGAGGGAGACTAAACACAATGAAAATGAAACTAGACTAAGAATACAAAAACAGAACTAAACAGACATAAAATGTGACAATAAATAAACAATGCCAAATTATATAATACAATTATATAAATTTATAAAACAATTTATGTAAACAAAACATGATGAAAGCATGCTAAAAATGGCATTCTACCTTTCTTAATATACCACGTGTCTATGAAACAAACATTTACCTATATATACTTCTAATCCTGCATTTATTTTATTATTCTTTTATATATATATATATATATATATATATAAACTTTTTCACAGTGACTCCATACAAAATAATACATTAAATAAATAAATACCATTGTGCACTATATCCTTATTCTACCAATCCCATATGTAAGTGTTGTGAAAAGAACAGAGCATAATTTAAAGGAACATTCTTTTGTCCCCATGCTGTTACAATAAATAAAGTTTTCATTCTTCAAGAAGAACACAAAAATACCATTAAAGCAGTAGTAAGACTTAAATAATGGCGTAAATTTTAGGCTGTTCCACACACAAACCCATTGTAAGTCTTCTGAAGACTTGACTCGTATGGTGCTTTTAAGTAATTTTTGCTTCTACAATTTGTCAATTTTCCTTTTGTGTTCCTCAGAAAACAACGGTGTATGGGCTCAGAAAGACAAGAGAAAAAGTAAAGACCGACCTAATTTTTATTTTGGGTGAACTATTCCTGTAATGAGGAGACTGTGTTGTTTTAGTGGTTGTGTGTGAGAGCAAACAGGCAAGCGAGATGGAGACGATGACTCAGTCAATAAAGCATAAGTCTCAGAAACAAGACCAGCACAGATTGAATGGGCATTTTTGTGAAGTGCATGCGCTACCATGAAGAGAGCGCTTGGCCAGGTCCGTCTGGGCCTTGATGTAAATGTCAACATAATTACTGCAGAAGCCGAAACAATGACCTGTGCAGAGGGGGAGAGAGAGAGAGAGCAACGGTCCCAGGAAACTCCATTTACCGCCTCCTTCTGTTTCTTTGATGTCTGCTCTTACCTCGCATCCTCTTGAGATCAGAATATCTGACCAAGCAAGGAGACATGTATCTTTTTAGACAGCAAGCCAGCCAAAATATGCACATTTGGCCTGCAAGGCCTTTCTATATCTGCTTTTAAAATAAGATATGATGTGGCTCATGTCTGTCATGTTATACTTGTGCTGCTACATAGAGATGTATTTCTATAAAAGAGTATAACAGGATTTGAAAAATATCTGTGGTCAGGCAGTTTATTGATTATTGTTGACTGAACAAAAATGACCAGGATAAAATAAAACACATTTTTTTTTACATATAAATAAAGACACACACAGCATTTAATTGTAGTGTAATATTTATTAAATATAAATATATTTAATACTAATGTAAGTTTTTTCTTAAATATACTGTATACATGTATATGCATTTATATACACATTATAAATATACACAGTACACACACATATACTATGTAAACTAAAACTTATTTTGCATGTTAAAATCATTGTTTTTCAGAACTAATACACACATTTTATTTGTGCATATATATATATATATATATATATATATATATATATATATACAGTATATAAATGCTGTCAAACGATTAATCACATTCAAAATAAGTTGCCTACATAATATAATAATATATGTGTGTGTGTACTGTGTACATATATATATATATATATATATATATATATGCATGCATATATTTTAGAAAAAACATTTCTTATTCCTATGTATGTAAACATGTTTTTGTTTATAATAACTTGATCAGAGAAAGAATCAAATGAATAACCATCTGGAATAGTTCTTAATAAATGGGCAGTTTTGTGGAAATAGTTCCACAGTAGATACAAAAAAAGACAACGAGCTAAACGCGAGGTAGTAAAAGTTTTTGCCTTTATGCTAATTTCTTCATTCTTTACTCGTATGACTTTATTCTTTATGCAACTGTGTTTATTATTTTACCAATGTACACATGAAGGGCAAATAATGAAGGAAGCTTATAGTAGGCATGACCCATGTGCATATTTTCATTCTTACAGAGCGCTTGCCGGGTCTTTATGCCCAGTTATTGTCACAGAAGATTTTTCCCTGCTGTCATTTACATATCCGCCTTTAGTTCCATCATCCAGCGTTTGTACCAAATTCAGAATGGCCTGAGAAAACATGGGCACGCATCAGAGAGAGAAGCCCTGGACCCGGTCAGAGGTATTAGTGACGCATTTGATCATGCATGGCGGACTCTCTCCTCGGGCTGTTCTGGCCTGTCTGACGGCAGCTTGGCAGGAGGCGCTCGCCGTCCTCTCTCCAGCATAGAAAGTAAGGGCCTAGTGCAAAATCTGGCCAAAAATCACTCGCTTGCACACATAAGGGAGTCTTGCCATTTTATGCCTAACAGGTTTTTCATCTCATTGCCAAAGCTTTGTGATTAGCAGAATTTGCTGTAGGAATCTGATAATTCAGGTGAGATTTGAAGAGGGATGCTTGTGGCTTGGTGATCCAGAGAGAGAGAGATATTCCACTTTTTGCACAGTGGAGCCTGGTCTCGTGTAATCACACGTTTGACTTCTGCACAAAGTCTGGTGCACATTGCAGCTTATTCTGAATGAAAACAATGGCCTGACAGACATGTTGAGAGACTGAGCACAGTTTGCTTATCTGAAATAGTTGATAAAATAGTTAATGTGTAGTTTGTTTAGTATTCACCCTAAAGTACCAAAAACTGATTATTTCACAGATGTAACTCTCATCTAATTGTGATTCAGGGATATAAATAAGTCATAATAATGATTTATTTTGGTTTGTTCTTTACAAAGAGCTCTCATTTGGAAGAAATAAATAGCCAGACAGTTTCAGCAAAACATGAGGGTGCGTAAATGAAGATAGAATTGTTCATCTTTGGGTGAACTATCCCTTGAAATTTTAGAGACTTACCTCAAGATGCTTCTTCAGGTTAGAGGTTGAATCTTTTGAAGCAGATAGAAGTTTGGTTGCTGGCAAACACATCTCACATTCTATTGTTATGTTGCGACCTTTGATGAATTTGTAAGTAAAATGTTTTCTGGATTTCCATGAGAAAATGTATTGCGCCCGTGGCTTTCTCAATCCTCCTCCATGTGTGACTTGGGAGCGAGCAGGTTACTCATCGATAAAACAATATATGCAAGAGAGCATATGGGAAATATTCTACATGGGGGGATACATATTTGTTAGTTGTATATAAAAAGATGAGTATTGGTGCTTATAATAATCTATTAATAATAAAATATTGTTTATAATATCGACTCTTTTTACTTCAGATACAGTATGCATCTTTATTTCAATGTGTTACTTGCCTTTTCTTTGTAATTAATTGTCAAATTAATTAGCAATTTCTAAGTGATTTTTTTTTTTTTAAGATTTATTAAAATTTTAATAATGTTTCACAAAATGTACAATATACAATTTTTTTATGAAAAAATGTAAATAAATAAATGCAGTTTTAGTGAGCACAAAAGACTTTTCAAAATTATGCAAGAAATTACTTGTCTGACTATTAAGTGCTGTATCATATAATATAACATAACTTAATATATAACATAAAGCAAGCATAACATAACATAATATAACATACTACATCATATAACATATCATATCATAACACATCATAAAAAACATTTTATTTCTAATTTAAATTCTTATATATTTTTCTTTTCATATTTTCCCTTGAATTTAAATGGAATGCGTTTCTGTCTTCTAAATATTTGGTATTTTACATGTACTCTGTTATTGCTGGCCTCATGGGCGGTCTGTTGATGTGCTTACGTTACGGATTGCGGGAGGCCTTGCAGGTTTGTGTCAGAGACTTTGTGGAGACTCAGTGGGCATTTATGGAGAGCAAGCACGCAACAACTGTGTATGTTTGGCGAGAGACAAATTAGATGTTTTTACGCTTGCATTTTCTGCTTGTGAGTCTCAGTTGCCCGTTCTCAGAGACTTTGAGTGGGAGCGATTCCACGGCTTGTACGCTTCAATCCATCATGGCGGTTTCTGAAGCTCTGTATGGTAATTTGCCTTCCAGGATCTGCATAATGCTCGAGGAGTCCTCGCCCCTTCCCCAGCGCCAACGCCACATCTCCATTTTAAACAGATGTTAATGGGAAATGTGGCCGGCACTTTTGTTTACTTGTTTAACTTTGAAGTTCTATACACATCCGCATAATGATCGTGACTTATGCTCAAGCCGAATGCTAACGATGGACCAAGAGAACAGGAGGATAATGCAAAACGTTACGTTCATGAGCACAAAAGGTATCACGGTTATCATCCCGGCTTACACAGTCAAATTTGTTGTGTCAGGAGGTTTAGGTGAGAGAAAACACTGGGCGTCAAGGCGGAAAAACATGAAAGACATCGAGGCGAGATGAAAAGGAAGTAGGCAATCATCCTGGAAAGAGACGTTTTGGTGTTCGTTTTACTAAACCATCTTTTCAAACATCATTTAAAGTGGATGCCTTTGATAAGATGTTTTTCTTCCTCTTTCTTTCTCTCATTCCTCATTTAAGGACTTCATTCTTATTTAATTGGCATGCATTTGGAAGGACGCATAAAGATATGTAACATCAAAAGACACAAATGTCAGATAATGTACTTAGTCTTTATGACAATTAACAATAAATCAATATCATTTGATATGAATAAAATAGAATTATTGTTATTGTTGTTAAAGGGTTTATTTATTAAGTGATATTGCTAAACAAGTTTCAGGGGAAGCGCCGACGCAGGATTCGCCACAGCCAGCCCCGCATTAATCAGTCAATCTATTTTCTAGTCCGTCCAATCAAAACTACAAGCCTCATCCTTAAATAAGCTCACTTGACAAGTAACATGAAAAAAAAAAAAACATAAAAAAAAAATCTCTCAAAGTTTCATAGTCCAGATAACTGATTAAAGATATTTAAATGACTATTAAAGTTGACTTAACGTTATAAGCATAAGGCAGTTATCCCTGTACCGGGAGAAGAATTGCGCAATCACATGGTATTTTGAGAATGATATACCTGTTGGAGCACAAATATAGACACATATAGTATATTTTGAAAGCTTACAATCGAACAATTTAGAAATACATGCATCAATATTGCATTTAGGTTACATGAAGTCACCCCCCACCAACAAACCTCAGAGCGCGAGATTTGCCCCGTCCCCTAGAGCAGTGTTTTTCAACCTTTTTTCAGCCATGGTACATTTTTAACAAAAAAAAAAATCACAAGGCATACCAGCAATCGAAACTGTAAAAAAATTTAACTCTGTAGACCATATTAACAATACACAGCCATTTTTATTGCAGTGTCTTGAACAGGAATCAAATAAACACAAAGAAAAAGTATTTTATGATCTTTCATATTTCTTCTTTCAAATAAAAAAAAACATTAACAGTATATAGTCACTCTTATCAAAGTGTCTTGTTTAGGAATCAGATATACACACTGAACACAGTCTTGAACATTTTGAGTGTACTTGCTTCATTCACGTGTAAAATTCCCTTCACAGCCAAACAGACGCTAATTTCGCTTCATGGGAGGAACTTGTGTCAGGCGCTTCCAGTCTCTGTGGTGGTTAGACATGAGGTAAAATTAGTTTTGAGTATTTCTAATAGGCAAAGTTGGGTTTAATTAATACAAGTTTTTATTTCCTTTTTATACCTGTTTATATTAATGTTGTACAGCTCCTCCACATACAGTGACAATGATTTTGTCCTCCATAGTTTCGGAATTCTGCCTCTGTTTGCTGGTAATCACGTCACTACTAAAGAAAGCTCCTGATTGGTTAGCATGGCGCCTCTCAGGATGTCTAATCGCGTCTTAGCATTGGCTTGTAACATGTAAATCACTCGCACTTAACGCTTCATTCGCGTCTCACCCGAGCTCAGCTCACACAGGTATGTCGTGGAAAATGGGAGCAATGTCAAAATAGCTTTGTTTGCCAGAATTATTAGTTATCAAAATGTTTTAGAACAATTAGGTGAAATTGTATAATTACCCACGGCACACCTGACGATCTCTCATGGCACACTAGTGTACCGCGGCACAGAGGTTGAAAAACACTGCCCTAGAGCACTAGCCACGAGCTCAATACAGAGCTGAGAAACTACCGTATGGATTGTGAATAAATACAATAACAATTAATATCAATATCATATTGATATTGATGAATTATTCCACCCATCTGTTAAACTTGGTTGGGACAAAGGATACACTCTGCCTCTAGGGGGCGTGGTGCCAGGCATGAGGTCGAGAGCGCAATCCGTGTTATGATGTGGAGGCAGTTGGGTAGCTCTGGCTTTGCTAAAAGCTATGTGCAAGTCCTGATAACACTCGGGAAGGGTCTCCAAGGGCGTGGTGTCCTGTGCATCGACTGGGGTGCTTAACGTCTCGCTCAGTGAGTCCTTTAGACAGTGTAATTGGCAGGCTGGTGACCACTGTGATATTTCATGATCCTTCCAGGAGATCTTAGGGTCGTGCTGAGTCAGCCAGGGGTGGCCTAGAACAATGGGGTAACTGGGTGACTGTGTTACGTGAAGGTGGATGATCTCCTTGTGACGTGAACAGGTGACTAGGGTGAGTTCCTCGGTGAGGTGGGTGATTTTTCCGGCGCCTAGTGGTTGTCCAGCAAGGGCTGCCACCATGACAGGGGGTATACATGGATTGAGAGAGATGTTATGAGAATTAGCATACTCCAGATCGATGAAATTCCCTGCTGCCCTGGAAACCACCAAAGCTTTAGTTTTAAAACTCTGATCCCGAACTACAATTCCTACATCAACGAGTAACGAGGAGGATAATGAAGTCTGGCTTGCCCGGGGATTAGTGGAGCGTGGTGGTCTAGCAGGACACTAGGCCCGGTGGTGTCCAGACTGGCCGCAGTAAAGGCACAGGCGGTTCCTGATCCTTCACTCCCGCTCCTCCTCGGAGAGACGAGTGAACCCGATCTGCACGGTCTTTTCGATGGAACAACTAGGAGCGGAGGAGGTTATCCAACCTGATGGTAGTCTCCATGTATTCCTCCACTGTTTTATCCTCATCCCGACAAGCAAGCTTGGCTTGAAGAGCCGCCCGTAGACCGCGATGAAACATGGCCTTTAAAGGATTCCCATACCAGCCTGCCTGCGCCGCTAGAGAACGAAATGTTAAAGCATAGTCAGCCACTGAAGAAGAGCCTTGTCGCAGATTTAATAACTCCTCCTCTGCCTCCTTGCCATCCCTGCCTTTCTCCGGCATGGCCATCGGTGACGAGTTAGTTTGAGCCGCTGATGTTGCAGGACGCGCGGGAGCCGATGCCGCCGCGGGCGGGTTAGAAGGCGGCTGGCTGACGTGCTGGTGATGTGCAGCAAGCAGCGATGCTTAGCGTGATACCTCTGAGACGACGTAAGATAAAGCTGCTGAATCCTGTCTTCTGTAATGAACTCGCAGAAACGTCTGGATCCATATGCAAAGCTTTACTGGGATAGTCAGGCAGGCAAATGTTACAATCACCAACAAACAGATGTGTCACAGGCATTCCAATAGGGTAGTCAGAATACAGGCTCAAATCAATAGAATAGGCAATAATCACAATCGGTATGAACAGTCCAGGGTCATTCACTGGAAAACAAACACGGAAAGAAATGCTCAGTAATACCTTCATACAGACGATAAGACTTCACACTGTTCATCCAAAAGTCTGGGCCTTATAAAGGCCTATAAACAAGGAACACCTGAAGCGAGTTTGCCGAGGTATGTGGGAAAAGAGTCCGGGTAGGAACTAAAACTCGGGCGACTGTTCCCGATGCTACTGGTCAGGGAGAGCCACAGAGGCGCTCACTGTAACAGTAAATATCTTGCTTTTGAAGATGGACATTACTCCTTATTAATAGTGACATTAAAACAAAACTTAAAAAAATGCAGATTGTGCAAAAGTAGATAAAATATAAAATATCTATAGGTATTGTGTGTCAAAAAAGCTGTTACAATTTCAATCAAAACTTTAGCATAATTTAACAATTAGAGAGTCATTTTACCAAAACAATTGTCACATTGTTAGTAGACAAATTGTGAAACATTGTTATAAGTATATATATATTTTTATGTGCTAAAAGTATAGTGTTCTGTCCTGAGCAGAGCTGAAGAGTTCTGAGCGTTTGCATTCATGTCATGTGATCTGCAGCTGTAAGTGTTCAGTTCCTGGTCTCCGCCTCTAAGCAATGTGCTTGTTTTTGGCTGCTGTCCTTGGTGCTAAACGCTCACCTGCACACAACCCCGAGCAACCTGGATTGGCGTACAGAGACCTCACCTTCACAACATCAAGAGGCTCACTGCATGTATTACTGAGTTTTCTCAACCACTGTTGGCATATTCTACACTGCCTGCTGCTAACTTTTTGTCTTCCCTGACAGGAAATGTCTTGCTCCCTTTATCTCTTTCATTCTCTCACACTTACAACCTCTTTCTCTTTCTCTCTCCTCCTCCTCCTGCTTCTGGTTTTATCAGTTCTTTGGAAGATGCTGGAGGCTTGTGAAGACAGGCATTAAAATGAGTTATGAGCTCACTCTGCCTCTCTCACCGTCCCTGTCCCCTGAGCAAACCTCAGCTTATGAGGAATCTCAGCTAAAATAAATACACTCTCGGAAACATAAAAAATGAGGTGAGGAATAAGAGATATGGGCTGTGGACGGGGCTTTTAAATACAGGCTGGCCTGTGAACGACGACAAGAGGTATTAACGACCCTTTCCCCGAGTTTAGTTTTAGCAAATACATTATACAGTAAGCAATCACAATTTGTAAAGCCTAAAGTCACACAATTAGTACTCACTAAATGTCTGACTGCTTGTGAATTGAAGTGGAGGTGACTATTACAAACAGTTTTCATGTTGAATATTGATTTTTGCCTTCCAGAAGAATAGTTCACTCCCAACTTCTGTCATCATGTACACAGCTTTGAGCGGTTTCAAACCTGTTGGACTTATTTTCTTTTTGTGGAGCTCAAAATGATAAAGGATGTATTTTTTTCCCATGCAATTGCTGTTAATATTAGGAAGTGCTTTCAAGCTTTGAAAAGGCTTTATTAAACCTGTTGTTTTGTTGTTAGATGAGTGAGACAGTGCTGGGCTGCTCCAGAACATTTCAAAGACATGTTCTTAAATATGGCTCATATATTACATGCTTGCAAATTTAAATACCCTTTAAATGTAAAATATTATTAACGCATTAATCTGAAAAAAAAAAATATGCATGCATTAACGCACTAATTTTAACACCAATAATACAAATGCTTCTTTTTGAGAGTTCATTGAGATCATTGATTTGATGAGTTAGATAACTGGATCGATAAGTGTACCTTTTTAGTGAATCAGTTCGCAGAACCAGGCTGGATGAAACAAGTTGCCGTGGTTAACAGCTCACATATCAGTGTCTATCAACTTAATGTTCTTTCTGTTTCTTAAGGTTCAACATCAAACATCTTTTTGAAGTTTAATCTTCAGTGCCTTTATTGTAATCACAAAAACAACCTGTACTTTTAACATTTTTCTTCTTCTACTATTGGCAGCCTAATGATTCGGCCATCAGTTGCTCCATTTTTGAAAGCAGCTACAGATTTCTGAACTTCTAAAGCTTCATCTAAATTCACACGCCTACTTTAAAACTGCTTTACTGAATCAAAACTAAAGTGTTTTTCTAATAACGTTCAATCTGTTCAGCACATGGAATAATAAGAAATATATTGCAGTTTTTGTACAACAAGATTAGCCTTGATCGATCACACACAAAGTTCCTCTAAGTTCTCATCACCACTTTCCAGCTCCACATCTGAGGCGTTTTATTATGACTGCAGGCCATAGAATATGAATTAGATTGCGAAACTTCATCTGCTGGAGATTTTCAGTCTTCTCTCTGATAAGAATACTCTCCAGCTGGTTTGGTGCCTAAAGTGGTTTTATTCAAACGCTTAGCAGGAAGTGTACCTGGCAAAAAGCCTGTGAGAAATTTCGCTCCTCTTCAAACGCAATGTCTTGATAAGCTGGCATTGTGCGGTATGTGAAAACACACATTAACATGTGAGAATTACCAGCCAAGCCATCGACACATGGTGGAGATCGTCTCCGGAAATGACTCTCACACAGCCCACATTTAATGACAACATAAGCACGCTACTCTGATAGGGTTGGTGCAGGCAAAGGATGGTGTGGGTGCCTGACGCTAATTTTTAATAAAACAAAGGCTGATTTTCAAAACAGCATGCAAACCTGCCAGTCGGCAGCATAATGTGTAAAAAAAAATATGTATAACAAAACAAATACCAAATGTGATAATGGCAGCTTAGTGGTTAAAGGGATAGTTCGTTAAAAATGGTTTTGCAGTTTGCATATTGTCATATGTATTTTTTCTTTTTTTTTTTTTTTCAAACAAATTTGTACAAATTCGTTTTTATCTAAACCCCAGTGACAGGTAGGTATGGGGGCGGGGTTAGGTGTAGGTAATTCATACAAATTCAATTAGGCACCTCATAAAATATGTATGAATTGCTGATATTTAACACTAACGTTCAAATATACCAGTTTGATGTGCTTAGAACTTTATTTAAGCCTATTTAAAGTATACACATTTGTGTACACTGGGGGTTGTGGTGGGTTATTTCTGTCACTTTCCCCATTACAGAGTTGTTTATTTGAGTCTTCAAATTTCATTCTGCCTGACTGCATCAGTCAATTCCTATACAAAAGGGGATCCATAGAAATAAAATATTGACGTTTGTGCTTTGCTAGAATTACAGATGCCATGACAGCCTGTCTTTATTTAGCATTTTAGTATTTCACTAGCAATACTGCGTTTGAGAGGAATTTACTGCAGCTCATTCCGCTAGTCAAGAGAATCTGCTTTCAGCATATTGTGGGATATTAAAAATTTACTGTTTATGCGTTCTGTCTCAAAAGTCTGATAAATCTCTTTTTGTTCACAGTTGTTTCTTCCTCTGAAATAAGTATTGATCTGACAGGTGGGCTGTTGCGTTGGAGAGCGGTCCTGAGCTGTAATATTGAACTCTGAATCGATACAGTATACATGTCTAAATGTCAAGTCATCTGTGCTTTCTTGCCATCACACTATTGATATTTACCCTTCTGCATATCCAGAAATGAATCTCCAAATGCTTATCGCTCTGAAACCATTTTCAAGCTTCTTAGCTGTTTCTGGAACTGAACTTTTTTCTTCTTACTCCGAACTTTCTTGAGAGCGAAATCAGCCAACTGTAAAGAGTACTAAAGAGGCGCAAAATGTGGAATAAATGTGTAACTTATTTTAGCTCAATAAGGGAAATATATATAAATAATTACTATTAATTATGATTAATTGCAATTGTTTATATTAGCTTCCAGTAGTAACTGTAGCTGAGTTACCATCAACTAATCTGTTCATTCAGCGAACACATAATAAAGAAGGGATATTTCTTGGCCACAGAAAAATGCCTTCTTACAATATCACTGTATTAGAGCATGTAGCAAGGGCCGAAATCATAAAGGGACATTACGATGCAAGGCAGAATCAGAAACTCATGTAATTTGTGCAAAAGTTTTATTAACTCTACATTAACTCACATAACTGAACGTA
Organism: Enteromius paludinosus; assembly: GCA_032361165.1. Lineage (NCBI taxonomy): Eukaryota > Metazoa > Chordata > Actinopteri > Cypriniformes > Cyprinidae > Enteromius > Enteromius paludinosus. Next base: position 1,833,227 of record JAUMHQ010000009.1, on the reverse strand, counting down.
CACGTATAAATACACTCACACAAAAGGGGAAAGTGCAAAGCAAGGCTTAAAGGGATAATTCACCCAAAAATGAAAAAATTATGTTTATTTACTTACCCCCAGGGCATCCAAGATGTAGGTGACTTTTTTTCCTCAGCAGAACACAAACGAAGATAT